>CM021102.1:182598587-182678603 GCA_007115665.2 Sequoiadendron giganteum | reverse complement strand
ATTGATATCATATATCCTTCATATTCTTCTACTTTAGTATTGAGTGTTCCTACATCATTGGTTTCTCATGATTCAAGGTAGTAGGATATTCACAATTATGTTTCCACTACAATTGATTGGGATGATTGATTACATGGAATATCAGACTTGTTTAGTGAATCCCATTTTACAAAGTTGGTAGAAACCTTTGATAAAAGCCACATCAATGCTATTGTCAACCTATCTACATCTTTGGTTTTTGTTCTACATCAACCTTTGCATGAAAAATTTGAGAAGATTTAAGATATTTTTCCATTGTCTTTGGACATTATGCATAATCTAGAAACTATTATTCTTCTCACATGGGAAGATGCCATTCACCTATCTATATTTTGTTGTATTCCATGGGGAAGAAATATTTTTAGACATTTAGGGATCACATTCAACATTCTTCTTCGAGCATAAATCAATAATGCATTTTTTATGATCTTATGGGGGGCTCCATAGTCTCTCTTTTTATCTCATATTGGGGGAAAATTTCATGTACTTATGTGCTAGAAGTATTCCTTGGGTATCATTATGAGTTTCTCTATCTTCCTCAATTGTACATTTAATTTCATTATATCAATTTCTATTTTAGAAAAAAAAAAATTATTTTCCACTGGGCTTTTCCTTTACTCCACTTTATGAGAAATGTGCACATGAATACCTAACATGAAATAGTAGTCTAGAATCATCATTAATGCATACATTAATCCCTAAGTTACATTGAAGGGGGGTATAAGTTTAAATATAGTCAATATCATGTACCTAGTTAGCTAATCACCTTTCTAGGATTGAGCTATTCACATCTATCTTAAGTTTACTCAGGTTTCTTTTGATTTTGTATTACTTCATATGGTTGAAACATATGTCCTTAGATCACTTGATACACCTATTGACACTTTCTTTCACACTTTTCATGTGATCTCACAAGTGTCCCACATTTGGAGGGGTAGTTAGAGAGTCACTCCTATTTTTTCACATCCTCATCCTTGCCTATATATGCAAGGATTGATCATTGTATTATACAATATTCATTTGTATATTGATAAACATATTATTGTGTTTATTTTATTCACTTGTTGAAGTTTGTTTTTGATAAGAAAAAAAACATTTATAGGGTGTTTTACCCTTTACACATCCAACCGCTAGGGCCAAAAAAGATCAAGTTCATAAAACAAAAACAACCTAGCCAAAACAAAATTTACAACAGATCAACAACCCACAAAAACAACATGTAGGAAACTAAGAGGCATTCTCCAAATTTTGGGAGAGACTGTTGATAACATCACCATCGACCCATTTAGGACCTTCTTCAACAATCTTCATGTCTAAGTCATCCTTCATAATAGCAGAGAGTTATAGTAACACAGTGGACCAACTTGATCATGAATTGGGTCAAGCCTCTGAAATTTTTCTCCATCTTCCCCATTCTCTCCTACAACACACTAAGGTCCTCCCCTTTATCCACAACCTTACCCAAATTAGTGTGCTCCACATCCAGAGGGTTAGAAGATTGTGAAATCGAATTTTCATTATGCACTTTTTTTGAAATCCTAGAGGGTGTGAGGCCCTTTAACAAACTCCTCCTCACCATCCCATGAATCCTCCTCATATTCAGAAGCTTTGTTGTTAGACCGCTCCTCATCAGTATCTAGATCATTAACCTACATTTTCTTTTCTATTTTTTTCCAGTCTGTCAAATCTCCTGATGTTGATCATCACAACCCCAGTCTCCACCATTGCAACAACCATAGTATCACCTTTGGAATCCTTCCCCACCACATTTTTTCCTCTACTATCCATGGATGACAAGTCCATCAAAAATTTTCACCTCATCTTTCACTTTCTTTATGGTGGTAGTTTTGTTGACCATCTTGGCAGGGCCAAACTTTAACTCACAAAGGCCAGCCACAACACTCAACTGGGTGATCCCTACATTTCCTTTAGTCTTCTTAGACGTTAGCTTAGGCTTAGGGGTTTCAACAGTAACTAGAGCAGTTTTTCTTTTGGGGCCCTTAGACTCAGGTGGGGAAATAGTCTACTCAGGGGGTTTAATTTCCTTAATTCAGATAGAAAATATGGGTTTGGGCAGGTAGAGAGCAAGATGAAAATGGTAGAGATGAGAAAAATGAGTCCTTGGTGGAGCAGAAGTGGAGGAGGATCCTCCAAGTTTTGGGCAGCAGATTCTAAACATTTTTCAACACAATTCTCCAAGTCCATGAGCAAAAAATATCAGAAGCTTAACATAATTTTATGGTGGAGGTGATTTAGAAGAGGAAAATGATAAAAATAGTAGGTTTTGAATCTACCTTCCAAGGTGACATACTTCATTAAGAAAAGGTAGATCTAATCCCAAGGCTATGAAAGAGCTTCTCTTTCAAACCCTGATTGGTTGCGAATAGGTTCATCATTACCAATGAAGAAAGATTTCAGACTTTTGTTGTCCTACACCTTAGTGTGTTTTGGATACTTCTTTATGGTACACTGCAAGCTTTTCACTTGGCCAATCACATCCTCATTAACTTCAAAGGAGGTTCTACTCATAGTCACCCTTTGTTCTTTCTAGGAGTTCACAAACTGCGCAAATAACTTAGGATCGTGACCCACCAAATTCTCCATTAGAGGTGCCAACCTGCCTTCCACGCATATGTGCCAAACCAGAGGGTCCTTGCAAAATTATTCATAGTTATCAGGCTCACTTCACACCCTATCACCACCCTTGTCACCATTCTGCACATAAAAAAACTAGAAAGCCTATGACAGTAAAAGGTTAGAACTTTCAATAGACTGAGTAGTCTCCCACAAGCATAAATTTTTAAGCCAAACAATGCGACCTTGGGTATTCAAGAGCATGTACAGAACACACACACAAATAGTACCATCCCAAAAGGTAATATTGGCTATCACATTAATGCAAATATTGAAATACTTTCGGCTAGGTAAGTAATAAATGATGGAACAGGAAGGTTTTCCATCCATGTTCCATTTGCACAATTTATAATGAAAGTTGTCTGTGGGGCCAAATTTAGCTAAACCCAAAATCATACCCAAAAGCAGCATAATCAAATTAGCAGGATGGAAAGGACTAATTAAGAGCTTCACCCCATAAAGGCTAGTCACATCAAGTTTCAATTCAAAAATTTGCACCATTAAATAGGTGCAAATATCCACCTCCACTAAGAGATTATGTAAGGCCATATCCAAATCGGACATAATCATAAAGTACTCCCCATCACTACTCATAAATTACTTTTTAGAAATGATCTCCACCTCATTATTCCAAATTTTCAACATGTGAGACACCTCAACATTCCAAACCATCCACATATCCCATAAGACAAGCATTTGGAACCCCCATAAGGCCAAATTCATCTCATAATTGGTCATCATCATGAAACATACATGTGTCTTGCTCCTTAAGGATTAAAATTTGAATACCCAGTGAAAGGTTCCCCAAATTTCACCAGCACTTAGAAATTTTCCAATGGGTGCCAAAATTAGCCAAAGCATCTACCACTTGATTACCCTTCTGATAAATGTGGGTAGCAACCTTCAAATTCAGCTTAGACATATGATGTTTTATGTCTATTATAATATCCTTAGTACTCCATCCCAGTAATCTACCAAGATTGACAACATCAATTAAAGACTTTGAATCCCCTTCATTATGCAGATTTCCAATCCCCATAGAGACAACTAACTGGATGCCCTTTAGCAGTGCTCTAGATTTAGCAATCATAGAAGATTGAGTCCCAATTCCCTCTGAGTACCCTGCAACAAAATTTTATTTTCAATCCCTTATTATACCTCCTATACTTTCCCTTATGAGGTTGCCTTTGGCAGCTCCATCAAAATTGAGTTTATGCCAACCACGGTCAGGAGCTCTCTAAACAGTATCCTATTGAGCTTGGGATCTAGAGTTTTCAAAAGAATTGACCTCTAGGTTTTGATGCCAAGCTTTAGCCATTTTTATTTTGCACTCAGTCAGGGCCTTGTCCAAAAATTTTCCTTTGAAGAGTGATATTTTTTCCACTATAAGCCTTGCCCCTATACCAAAAACCTCCTTTGGGCATCTCAATAATCCTGAATATCTTGTTGTTCCTTTCTTTCCATAAACAACAATAGATAATGGGGGGAACCTGGTTCCAGATATCACGAGGAACGAGGTGAAGGAAAGGCCCAGACCAACCCAAGATAAAGGAATTAATTTCCTTATTCATGACCCAATGAGTACCCAACCTCTCCAAATCCATCTCCCATACACTAACAACAAACAAATAGTGTAGAAGTAAGTGCTCCACAGATTCTTGATTGTACTTGCATAGAAATCATTTATTGGGAATTTGGAATCCCCTCTTCCTAAAATTATCCTGGGTAATTATTCTATTATGGCAAGTAGTCCACCAAAATTTTTTTATCTTAGGGATCATATGTCTTTTCCAAACCTATTTCCAAGGTCTAAGGGCGACACCCTGTTTCGACAATAAATAATAAGTCGTTTGAACATAAAGCTCCCCCTTCTTATCAAAAGTCCAAAAGAAATCATCCTCCATATTGTATAACAACAGTCTAGTAAGGGAGAGAAGGTCCTACAAGGACTTGTAAAAAAGACACAACTAAGGAGACAAAGGGCAACAAAGGGCTAGGTAATTCCATCTTCGAGCCCCTTGCAGGCCTAGGAGATAATCTCTAATGTAAATATCAAAGAAAATTTGTGTAGGTCTCATTAGGTTTCTAAATTTAGAGTGGACCAGAGGGGTGTCAAGTAACCAAGAGTCTTCCTAAAATATGATACTACAACCATTTCCTATTTTCCATTTCATCCATGTCCTAAGAAACCCCTGTAGATTGCAAATATTATTCCAAGACAAAGACCCCTAAGGGTGATCTTCAGAAAGACAATTAATCAAAGATTTATTCTGAAGATACTTGGCATTCAAGATTTTACACCAATATTTGTTGTTTCTCAGTTAATCCCACCCCACCTTGGCAATCAATGCCTTTTTGATATAGGGGATATTCCTTATCCCAAGCCCACCACAAGGTTTAGGTTTATAGAATTTTTCCCATTTAACCAGTGCAAACTTTGTCTTTTCCTTGGTCCCCGACCAAAGGAAATTCCTTTGATTTTTTTTTAAATTTCTCAGGAATATATTTGGGGATCTTAAAAGTGGAGAGGAATTAAAGAGGAATCCCTTGAAGAGCAACTAATATGAGTTGCATTTTTCCAACATGACTGAGAATGAAACCTTTCCAACCAACCAACTTCCTTTCTATCATTTCAAGGAAAAAATTCTAGAAGTCAGCGGTGACTTCCTTAATAGTAAGGGGTAAACCAAGATTAACTGAAGAGAGAGAGAGCCACTCAAACAACCAAGAAAAATAGTCACACGAGCTTGAAGATTAGGAGTGATGTTAAAGAAATAGATCATGATTTTGTTATAGTTAATACATTTCCCAAAGCAAGAAACATAGTTATTGAGATAATTTTTCCATTTCCTAGCTTCAATCACAGATGCTTTTCCAAAGATAAAGGTATCATCCAAAAATTGTTGGATAATAGTAGGTTCTAAAGAAGAGGTAGACTTAACACCTTTGATGTCCCCCTTCGACAATAGATTGGAAATGTTCTTGCTTAGGAAATCCACGACCATGATGAATAGATAGGGTGAGAGGGGAGCCCCCCTGCCTGATGCCTCTCCCAACATTAAAGAATCCCCAAGGGGTCCCATTAACCAACACAAAGTACTTCACCATGGATATGCATTCCATTATGAGGTTGACCACATTTTGATTAAAACTAAACTTATCTAGGACTCTAGGAATGAAGTCCCATAACACTTTATCATAGGCTTTTGAAATATCTAATTTGAGGGCCATAGAAGCATTGTTTCTTTTATCAATGGAGCGGAGTAATTCATGGGTAGTTATAGTAGCATCCAAAATATGCCAACCAAGAACAAAGCCTTTCTAAGTGGGGTTGATAATTTTTTATAGGAGGGGTTTAAGATGATTTACCAAGATTTTAAAGAGTATTTTATAAAAAGTATTGGAAGTTTGTTTCATGCTATTGATCTTAGAATTATCCAACACCTACAAAGCCACAATTTTAGAGACTACAATCCTACAAAACCATAATCTTAGAAATCATAATCCTACACAAGTGATATGTTAGTCTAGCATAAAAAAGTGAATCTAATATCATAGTAAACATGAGATATAATATTATGGTGTATTAGAGAGAACAAGAAATAACACAAAGAGAATAGGATATTACTCAAATGAAGGGAAAATAATTTTAGTTAAGATGAATAAAAATGAAATTGTTAAACAAAATAACAGGAAGAGTGATTTTTTTTGGAAACAAAGGGAGCCCAAAGTAGTAACATGAGATTTAAGTCCTAGCTTACTACCTCAAGGATTATTATAGTGTATGACCATTCTTCCAAGTGCAGTACCCATGACATGTGGATTGATTTGTAGGAAAAGTTCATAATTAGAAAAATGCATGTCATGAGCCTTATTTTCTGCTCTTTAAATGATAATATTTTCAAAAAGGGCCTCATATGCATTATTATCACCTTCTATCTCAGTATTTTCTTAAAGCCTATTGCTCTTTGTGAGTTTAGTTATATTCTAAGAAATAATTATTCTAGAAGTATGGGAGGGCTGAGGAAAATATCTAAACCCATCACTTATATCCCTTTAAAAAAAATGTGGAGCTCTGGAAAATATTTTAGGATGTTAGCTTAACTCCCTTATTCTAAGGCATGTAGGGATATGATTATGTTCTCACCTCCAAATTTTCCAACTCTTGGAAATATGGAAATGTTACAATTGGGGGAATCCACTTTGAAGTGATGGATAACCTTATTGTAGAAGCTATAGGGTTACAATGCAAGGGTATTAGAGTGGCCAAAATCAACAACAAAATTACTATAATTTTAGGGAAAAATTCTTTGAAAAAGGAGAAAAAATTGTTCAGCTTCAAAATGGCTTTGATAGGGAAAAATTGCCTGTGCCATATGCTCTAGTAAGTTTTCACATTATGTTTTACTCTACTCTTGAAGCAAGGTTTAAAAAAAATCATGGCTATCATTTTCCTCTCCTCAATCACATTCATCAATTGAATAATGGGTGAATATCCCTTTTTATCTATTATCTTTGTTGATGTCATGCATTTCTAAAGGGACATATCCACCCCTCCACTAGGGTTTAATTGCTTCTCTATATAAATTTATTCTGAACACCACCCCAAAACCAAACCACACCCCCATTACTAAGCCCCCAAAAATAAATTTTGGAAATTAAATAGTTGCATCGCCACATACTCCCTAATGTTTGAAATCCAAACCCCAAAAGGAAGCCCCATTTTTATTGTTTCCACCTAATCCATCATTTTTTATTGTCCTGAAAACTACCCCTCGAAAAAGGAAAGACCTTTCATCCCTTCACGACCCCAAAAGGAACAAATTGGGTCACTTTGGTTCTATCACTATTAAAATTGGTGATGATCCAAAACCTTGCCTTAAGAATGTTTCTAGTGGAAGATCAAGAGAAAAGAGATCTACCAGTAACCAGAAGAAGGGAAAAGCTAACAAAGGAAATAATTTGTCTCTAGAGGAAATGGGTTTGGGCTCTTCTAATGAAGAGTTTATTCTTGTCAATGACGAGGAAAGCATGGAAAATAGTGAATAGGAAGAAGATGGTGAAGAAGTTAGCATGGTGGAAATTGAAGAGTACAATGGGGAGGAGAAATTTTTTTAGGAAAATAAAGATGTGGAAATATAAGCCCTTGATTCAAAGTGGTGTTGGACTCAAGGGAACACTGAGAGGTGAATCAGTGTTCTGCAATTCTAAAATTTATTAATCTTATATTTAAACCATTTCAATACAAAGAAATAATCCAACACACCATAACACAAGGATTTTTATGTGGAGATCCTATAAGGGGAAAAATCATGGTGGAGGTCAATCCACAATTTGAGTACTCAGATATAAGTTTTACAAAATGAGAATGCACTTGCATTCAAGCTCATTACCTAGAGCTAATTGATCAAGATAGGAAGGCTCACTTCCTTACAAAATATTCAGATTAAGACCATCTGAAAGATTGAACTGAATTAATAGCATCTACCAATGCTTGGTTACAGTTTTGGTTTGACTCATAGATTGGATTCTAGACCTTTTGTCTGATTTTACACTTCGCTCTGCTTTTCTCTACTATTCACATCATAAATTTATACATAAGTAAATTTGCACCACTATTGTTTTGAATTTTGAACCATAGACTAGCATACTTCACATACCATATATTGTCTATATCCAAATGATACAATCGATCTCTTATATATATATCTGCAACCAAAGATTTGATCATCCATAAGCTGGCTTTAACAAAACATAGAATAATTTTCAACGGTCGACTAAATCCACAACTAATTCTTAATGCACACCACCCATATGTGGCCATAGAATAATAAGGACCTAGATAAACATGTTCAAGCATGAAAACATTTAAGCAATTAATTCTTAAACATCTGTAACGGCTATATCCACCGAGTCGGCCTTCTAACACTGATAACCAGAAAATTAGTACACCAAATCTTCTAGATCGTACACCAATGAATGCACACCCAAATAACTATTGGATAAGGTAGTATGAAAATAAAAATACCTTTCTCTGAGATCCACAACTGAAAATGATAATCTAGTGAAGTATACAGATTGACAAATTTAACTTTAACCGGATACCCTGTTCTTCACTCTTACTTCTGGTACTAGCTAGCACTTTACTCTATCTGTCGGTATGGACCAATACTAAACTATGGACCAGATCAGTGACTTAGGTTTCCATCAATGAAAAAACTAAAATCCATATGCCAACAATCTCCCCCTTTGGCATTGATGGCAACATTTAGTGAAATATGACTAAGTGTCAAAACCAATATGAGTACGCTACCAACCTTCAAAACTTCAAAACATAGCTCCCATTGAGATTGATAAGGAATTTTTCACTGCTCTCTCTCCCCCTTTGACATCACTGAAAAATACATATTAAATCTCCCCCTTTGAAACATAACCAAAACTTCAAAACTCATTCAAAATTTTATAAAAGAACAATCTACTGCTTGAGTCAAAAGATTATCTTGCGATTTTCTTTCATCTCTGGGAGGAATTTCTTCCAATATTTTATTGCAATCCCAATGATTATGATCATGTTGTTATTCTTAGCTGTCTTGTTGACAATCTTGATGAGAGATTCTATAATTATGATTGCATTCTCTAATTTTTCTCCTTTCCTTAGTATTTCAATCATTTGTTCCAATCTGCATTCAGTTAAGTCCCTTACTTTCCAAAAAGTGTCTACAAGAATTTTTTTAGTGATTTGAATTTTTGCATGCTCAGAATGTAACTCATGAATCCTTTTCTTTATTTAACTATCCTGATCCTGAGACATATCAAAGCTTTGTCCAAACCCATTTAATTATGTTTCAATTTGATCCATTTTTTCCTTATATTTTCCAACTGCATGAGGCCAATTGATGCAGTAGTTATAGATTTTATTTTTTGCACTTATGCATTCCCTCAATTCATTCATTTTCCTTTTCAACTTGGTAAGAGATATTATGTACTATTTCTTCAGATGTAAGATTACTTCTTCTTGTTCTTTGTTTTGAGACTCAGAGTCCACGGTTTCCTTGATGCATTCAATCACTTCTTTTGGAAAAATATTTTGCAAACTCTCCAACTTCATCTGGTTGTGCACAAAATGAGCTTGATCTAGTTGTGCACAAAATGAGCACTCAGTACACTCAAAATCATATCCTGATCATATGAGGGTCTGATAGACCATAACTTAACAATTTTATGCATTCCACTTTCCTCATGAGCAAGCTACAGTAGTTTTTCTTTTTTTAAGTCATTTTCTTCTTCATTTGCTTCTTTCATTTCCTTTTATTGTTCTGGTTCAGATGATTCCAGTTCTTTTCCCTAGGTGTCCTCAGTTTCCTTATCGGATTCCTCATCTGGTATATCCACAATCTCCTATTCTTTTCCTTTTCCTTCAAATTTTGAGATCTTGCATGCCAAAGGAGAGTACATGCAATAGTTTATTTTTTTCTTCTTTGATAAGGTGAAAAATGAGGGTTTCAACTTTCCTTTTATAGCTTGCACATTTGTAATAAATGTCTTTTCCCTAGGTGTTCCAAATACCCTATTTTCTTGGATACCATGAGAAAAAACTATTTCGCGCATCTTCAATTTTTTGAATTTCCTTGTGATTATTTTCCAAAGCATCTATAGATTATTGTAACAAATTTTGACAATATTTTTCATGATCCAGTACCATCTTCAGAGAGTGGAAAAATCATTTTCTTGAAAAACTCCCCCTAGGCCAATGACCTGAGATCAATTCCCAAAGGAATTACTAAAATCAGGCTTCGGTGCAGAACCATTTCTAGCATCAAAATCATTCTTCCTTACCCATGTCTTCTTCATCTGATCTCTTATTTCATCTACAGTCACTTTCCCTTTTCCTTTATCATCTTTCTATGAGTTTCTGCATTTGTATACCAGACCTCTTCCACCTACATTTTTATTTCTGCACAATCTTGCAATGTGACCATATCTATTGTAGTTGTAGCAGACAATATTTCCTTGTTAATACCAATCATTCCATTGATTACTTCTTGATCTACATTGATTAGAAATATCCCCAAATCTTCCATAGGTGTAACATTCAACATTCCTTCTACTGACATAGTTTTTTAACATAGTTCTACATTCAATTGATTTATGACCAAACTTATTGCAATTGAAACACTGACTAGAGAATTATGAATCATTTGATTTAATTTTACTTCTAAATTGAGTAGCCATATGACCAAATTTATTGCAAGAAAAACAATATCCATTAAAATTTTGAGCATTAGGTTGTCTTACTGAATACCTTCCATCTTTGTTCGTCTAATTTCCTTGCCTGAAATTCTTTTGTTCAGATCCAAAACTTTCTCCTTTCTCATATCCAAGACCTTGCTTGTCTTTAGAATCTTCTATCCTTGAGTCAGATCATCAAGCTTAATAGAATTGATCTTAAACTTCTCCTTGTATTCATTTGCAATAGTAAGTTCATTCTTGAGAATAATAATTTATTTTTCAATTTCTTCTTCATTGTTTTTGGATTGTTGCAATTCATTTTCTAGCTGAATGAATTCTCCATTTATTCTTTTGCATTCATTAGATCTTTATTTTAAAGACCGAGCAAGATTCTCCTCATTCTTCTTCCTTTCTACAATTTCCTTAGTCAACTTCATCACCATAGATTCCATTTCATGCTTTAGGGTAGCATTGTCTTTAGCAAGATTTTCACATTATTGAGTTATTTCCTTCAAGGTTGATTCAGGTGAGCATCATCCATGTTTTCACTCTCTTTCTACTTAATCTGATCACATAGATCCTTTCTCTTTTCTCTAGATTTTATTATCTGGTCCTTTAATGATTGAATGAATTTTCTAGCATCCTTAAGATTTTCTTTCAACTCCTAAACTTCTACTTTAGACTGATCAAGATCATTAAGTGGCGCCACAAGTTGATGGTGAAGACTACCAGAGTCCATTACATTCCAAGATACACCTCAATTTTTCAAACTCTTTCTAAGGAACTAGGATCTGATACCAATTGTTGGACTCAAGGAAACACTGAGAGGGGGGAGTGAATCAATGTTCTAAAATTTTGAACTTTATTAATTTGATATTCAAACACACAAAGAAATCATCCACAAAACCATAACACAAGGATTTTTATTTGGAAACCCTATTATATTAGAAAACCATAGTGGAGGTCAATCCACAATTTGAGTACTCAGATATAAGTTTTACAAAATGAGAATGCACTTGCATTCAGGCTCACTGCCTAGAGCTCATTGCTCAAGATAGGAAGGCTCACTACCTTATAAAATATTTAGATTAAGACCATATGAAATATTGATTTGAAGTAATATCATCTACTCATTCCTAGTTACAGTTCTGGTTCAGCTCATAGATCAGATTCTTGACCTTTTGTCTGATTTTGCACTTCTCTCTACTCTGCTCTACTATTCACATCACAAATCCATACATAAGTAAATTCGCACCACTATTCTTCTAAATTTCACACCACACACTAGCATACTTCACATACCACACATTTTCTATATCCAAATGATACAACTGATCTCTTATATATATATCCACAACCAAAGATATGATCATTTATAAGTCAGCTTTAACAAAACATAAAATACTTTTCAACGGTCGGCTAAATCCACAACTGATTCTTAATGCGCACCACCCATAGTTGGCCATATAATAATAAGGACATAGATAAACATGTTCAAGCATGAAATAGATTAATTAATTACTCCTTAAACATCCGCAATGACTATATCCACCGAGTCATCCTTCTAGCAGTGATAACTAGAAAATTAGTACACCGGATCTCCTAGATTGTACACCAGTGAATGTGCACCCAAATAATTTTTGGATAAGGTATTAAAAACATAAAAATACCTTTCTCTTAGATCCACAACCAAAAATGATAATTTGGTGAAGTATACAAATTGACAGATTTAACTTTAACCGGATACCTTGTTCTTCATTCTTACTTTCAGTACTAGCTAGCACTTTAATTTTTCTACCGGTATGGACCAATACTAAAATGTGGACCATATCAATGACTTAGGTTTCCATCAATTACAACACTAAAATCCATATTCCAACAAGTGGGAGGAATAAAAGGTTAATATTAATGGGGATATGGATGACTCTAATAGAGTGGTAGAGACTTACTTTGAGCCTCTATAAAATTTACATGATCAAAATAAGGAGCTTCAAAGTGTCATTCTAAGTGTTGAATTTGATGAAGATCATGGTAATATAAGGACATGATCTCAGCATTAGAAGAGGCTATACGTAATATCACTCCAATTTTTTACGGGATCATGAAAATGGCCATCTTTGGCATGGTCTTTGGAAAAACTAAGATCAAGAAAAATAAGAATATGAAAGGTAAAAACCAAGAGAACATTGTTCAAAATGCTAGCACTATTGATGATATAGATGAAAAATATTGGCACGAAGTGCTTGACAAGATAAAGGTTGATTGGAACCTTATTTACACACTCCCAAATATTAGTGATCATCTATTGTGGTTTGTATTTCTATTCTATATTTTTTGGTGTTGGGATGTTGCCCTTCTATCTTTATGATCTCTTTGTTTATGTGTTCGTCTCTTTGAGGCCTATGTGCCTCATTTTTTATGTTCAGATGGTTGAGGTGTCAAGGAATCTATTTTATATTTTTCTATTTTGTTGAACTCATGGGTTCAGGGGCTCTTCCCCTACTTTAATATCTAAAACATGACTCAAGGTCTATTTTAATCTATTGATAGGTCTATAAGAATAATATAAATATGATAGAAACTTGAAAATATAGTAAAACATGATAGGGAAGTTAAAGTCACAGTGAGTGCAATATGAAGCATTAAAATTTTAAAGTATACAATTTTGGTCCTTACGTTTTTCCTTTATTTTAGTGGAATGGTCACACTAGGTTATATACCTAAGCTAAAGTACATAAATGACATAGTATCATACAAATGTTATTGTAGATGATACACAATAATTCTTTGAATAGAGGAATCATTTCCTAGGCTAAGAAACTATAAAACCATAATGTTAGAAAACATAATCCTACAAATGTGATATGTTAGTATAGCATAAAAATAGTAATGAAAGAAATCTAATATGAAATATGAGTATTAGGGTGTATTAGAGAGAATAAATAATGCCAAAAATATAATAGAATATTACTAGAATGAAGGGAAAAGGATTTTAGTTAGGATGAAGGTAAATTAAATTGTTAAAAAATATATGATTCAAGGTAGATACCCTACTCTATTGATAGGATTTGTGATAAATAGTTGATTAAATGAATGATTTGGACTAGTGTACTATATTTATAGATGATTCAAATAGTTTAGGGTATTTTTTCCTAGCATGCTATATTGGTAGGTGATCCAAATAATAGTGACTAATCAGACGCACTTCATTAATTAGTCGTAATACTAATAATTTAATTAAACAAGAAAGTTGAAAACATGCAATAAGTTTAGGGAGAAGATATAACACTAACAGATCAATCTACAAATCACTTCAACTCATGAAATTAGAATTGAGACACTGTACAAAATTTGAGAACACATTCACCAAGATGCAAGAGTAGAGACATCAATGTGGAGAAATGTGGAGCATTTCTTAGACTAGTCCAGACAACAAACAACACTACCAAACTTATGCAATTCGTACAAATCTCCTCGAAAACACTAATGACCTAAAAAAATAGGAGTGTAACATCCACATAACACTAAATTTGAATCCCAAACCACAAGACCATAACTTCAATAGTGGAGGAATGGGGAGCATTCTCCCAAACAAACTTTAAGAAACTAACTGAACCAAGAACACTTAACCAACTTGTAGAGGCTGAAACTCTTTCAGAAACACATGCTACATTAGGAACATCATGAGAGAGAATAATGTATACCTTTAGCAACATCTCTCCACTATCAGCAACACTTATAATTCTCATCTTAATATATCATTATGAAACCAACTCTACTAACAAAAAAAATACATAATACTTCTTTTATTATCATAAAAAAAGGCATGACATCCAACCATGAACTTCAACAACAACACCATACATCAATGTTGGCCCAAAATGAATGTTGTCAACAATGAAAATCAATGCCAACAATCTTCCTCACTTTTCAAGTGTAGACAATAATGACAACCACAAATAATTCATCAAGTGTTTTCATCATCCACTGACAACAAACTTGTCAACCACTACCAAAAATTATAATAATATTCATCAAGTGTTGACATCAATAACTACCATCAATATTAAAAAAATATGACAACCAAAAATCACTACAACAATCTCCCTTACTTATCAAGTTTTGACATCAATGACAACAAGCTAATCAATGACAAAAACTATCAAGCATATAGAAATATTCCATCAATCTCATATATATATGAAAACCAACAATTAGTGTTGATATCAATGACAACCAACTACCAACCATCTTCTTGAAGTGTTGACATCAATGACAATAACTTCCAACAATCGCCCCATTTGGAATTGATGGCAACACAAGTGCTCAATCTCCCCCTTTTGGCATCAAAGATAAAATGAAACACACATCTACATGTACAGGGAAAAAATATTCTTTGACTTTAGGATAAAGGAGAAAAAATATTCAATGGAAATAGTAGCACAAAACTCCCCCTTTGACTAATAACATTTCTTCTCAATACTTGCACAATATTTGCACATGTCCTTCAAATAATCATACCAAATCCCCCTAAGAAGAACATTTTATATTTTCTCCCCCTTTGATGTACATACATTTTTTCTTGAATTAGCTAATGGGCTCCCCCTATTAGCAACAACCATTAATAGCTCCCCCTAAGAGGAAGCCACCATTAGTCTAGGCATAAACATATATATCTTGAATTGCTTCCCTAGAAAAATGCACCATATATGAATCTTAGTTAGAACAAGGAGGGGAAATATCCCCCAGCTTCAAAAGTATCCTTTAAAAGTTCAAATTTGTGAAGATATCTGCAATCTAATCCTTGGTAGACACATACCTCTTTCCAACTTCATGCTGTACAACCTTCTCTTTCAGAAAGTGATACCGGATAGAGATGTGTTTAGTCCTTGAATGCATTATTGGATTCTTGTAGATATTAATTGCACGTGTATTGTCACACAATATCTAGGAATAGGTTCATCATCAACCACCTTCACATCCTTCAAAGTTTCATTCATCCATAGCACCTAGGTGCAACAAGATGTTGCAACAATGTATTCAACTTCCTTTTATGGATAAAGACATTAAGTCTTTCTTTTTATTGAATGAAGAGGCCAATATGTCTCCCAAAAAGAATGCACTTGCACTTGTACTTCTCTGGTCATCCACACAAATAACCCAGTTAGCATCAATTTAGGCACTTAGAGAAAAAAAAATCATATTTTTTATATCACAAGCCATAATCTAGAGTTCCCTTCAAATATTTGAATAGTCTTTGCACAAATTTCTCATGAGATCACTTAGGATTAGCTTGAAATCTGGAAACCAAACATACATCATGCATTATATCAACCCTAAGGCATGTAGAATGTCCACATATACTTATATAACTTGATCATATGTCAATTTGCACAAGTACCCAAACATTTGTTATATACAATAGATAGGCATCCAAGATAATATATAGAACACTATCATTTCAAATTTGTGCTTGCGGACCTCCAAATTTCTTGATATAATAAAGTAGCATGCATTGAATAATCCTAAACATTTCCACAAGACTGTATGGACAAGACATTCTTTCCCAAGGAATGCAGAGAATTCTAACAAGTCTTCAGCCTTACTTTATCCTTCTAGAGCATAAATAGAACATATGTTGCTTACTATTTTTAGTACTGAAGGTTTAAAGATATGACAAATTGGATATAGCACCTTCACATCTTGATTAACTCATCTCTTTAATTTTAAGACCAAATATGGTACCATGGAGAAAATAAGACCAAAATATACCACGATTCAACCTTAGAATATATAGTGAATGCCTTGAAAAAGTTCTAAAACTTGTCTTTCTAAACCTTATATTTATGTGTGCTACAATAAACAAGAATTATATCAATCAAAAAAAGTGTACCAATCTCCACGCACCTTTTACTTGTGCCAAAACCTTCAACAAAGGTTCATCCTTGCACCACATATTTGCACACCATTTTTTTTAATCCAATTCCTCTTTCATGTTGAAGTCTTCAATATCTAGTCTCATCAAGGGGCTAGTTTTTGCAAATAAAATCTCCCTCTGAGATAATTTTCTATCTCAATTTATCTTAGAATCTCGTACAGAGTGCACAAGTGAAGAATCACCCTTCTTCTCTTTTCCTTGCATTTTTTCTTCCTTCTAGACCTTTTCATTTCCATTCCTTTGCGGATTAGAGGTTTCATCCTTTCTCTAAATTGGTGGCTTTACAAAATCACTTCTGCAATAATTTTCCTTATGTCCCATCTTATTTCTTTTGTAGCACAAAATGTTGTTCTCTGAAACAAATTTTTTCCTCTTCATCTTAGATCTGCACTCAATAGCTTTGTGACCAAAATTGTTACAAGCATAGAAATAACCATGAAATGAAATAACATTGTTTCTTTGAGGCACAAAGGATATTTTACTCATGTTATCATTCCTTCCTTGTCTAGCTCTATAATTAACAACCTTATGTCTAAATTTAATGCAAGAAAAAAAATAACCTTGAAAATATTGATTGAACCTAGTAGGAGCATGTTGTTTTACAACTAGAGGACTTTTGAAACCTTTTCAGTTTTGAACAGGGATAAATCCATCTTATTTATTGACATCTTGATCATTATTTGCATCTGTAGAGGAATTCTTGTTAGAATCTTCAGTGCAGACTTTCTGTTAGTGTAATTAATATTTAATTACACTTGCATAAATTTACTTAGGTTTTGCTTAGGTAATAATTAGTTTACTTAATTAATAAGTAAGCTTTATTTAGTTGAGTTGTTTTTAGGTCAACATTAGGGTTGCATACATTGCTTTTATAAAGCAATTCTCTTATTGTAATTTCTTAATTCTGAATATTATCAATTTGCACATTTCATGCAAAGCTCTGCTTTTTTTATGTTCTCTCTTCTATGGAAGGTGTTTAGGTTTGCATGTCTGATCTAGGGTTTCTAACATGGTATCAAAGCCTTGACATGCAGCCCCTTCTCAAATTCTAGAGAAATTAATTGTAGAGTTTGCTCGAGGTTCCTCGACGATTTTATGCCTTGAGTTTATTTATGCAGCATCTTGGATCAGATCAGGAATTTCCATTAGATTCAGAGTGCTAGAAAAAGTCAGGATTGATTTTCATTTTACTGATTTTCATCATCGTTGAAGAAATCTATGAGAGTTTCAAGCTCGGTGATTTTTTGCAAGCTCTAGAGGTAGCTTATTTTTTCGAGCATTTTGAGCATGAATGGAGGTCACCATCACATTTGCAGTGGCTAAAAACCCTAAGTATGCCTGTCGTTTGGTCGATTTTTGAGCACTTGATCTAGAAGGCAAAAAAAATTTGCCAAGGAAGCCATATGGCCTCCCCACCACGCTTCACAAGGCGAAAATGACACAAAAATTAAAAAAAAGGGTGAAAAAGGCATTGGGTTTAGAGACACCACCGGGTAGCCATCGGTGAACCACCGCTGCTGGTGGCTCCCCCACCCAGCACTGCCGACCTCCTCAGCCCCCGCTGACCTGCACAGTCAGCCACCGATCCTATGGGGGACTGGGCGCAGCCGGCCTCCTCAGCCCCAGCACAGTCATATGGGCGACCAGGGGTGGAGCTCCACCCCAGCCCCCTGCATGCCAGCCCCTAGTCATGCACAAGACCAGGGGCCAAAATTTTTTTAGCCCCTTGGGCTGCTTGTAGGCCTTATTGGCCATTCTGGAGCACTTTCACGAAATCGGGCATAACTTTTGTGTACGGAGTCGGTTTTTCAAAAACGAGATATCGTTGGAAAGCTAGTTCCAAGACCATTCTGTTGATGTAGATTATTTTATCTTATTTTGTTCCAGTATTATTTTGCAGGTCTTGGAACTCATATGTTATTGGTTTCACTCCAGAGGGCATATCTTTTGACTCAGTGATCCTTTTTTCCCCATTCTTGCGGCATTGGAAAGCTAGTTCAGTCCTCTACACAGATCTGAGGTCCTTTTTAATTTTAAGTTTATGCATGTTTATGCATTCTCTCCTTTTGCATTCATTAGGGATTGTAATAAATGAACTCTTATAAAGTTCCATCAGGGGGGTTTCTTGCATAATAATCTGATTAGAGTGTGCATGCACTTTGATCTTCATCATGTTTTGATGGCAACTCGCATGGGTTGTAATCTGGTTTCTTAGTTTCTTTTGGCCACATTTTTGTCTTAGCTTGACACATATCGGTTCACACTTTAGATTGAGAGCCTATGGTTAATGATCCACATCGGATCCATCTCAGTTTGAGGGCCACTACATATGTGGTTAATGTTCCAGAGTCCTTATGGTAGTTTTTCCATGGAAGAGTTTCAGTCTTATTTTGACATTGGCATTGAGATACACATATTCCAGATTATGTCATCATTCATATCATCTATTGTTGCTTTATGGATTCCAGGGTTGTTCCAGTTTGGAGTGTTTGAGTGTTCGATGGCATCGGGTCTGCTGTTGCATTATTATGATTTTGATATGGTTTCTTGTAGACAAAAGTATCTTTCCTTGCTTGCTGGATTGCGGTTCTAGTGTTACTCCACAGTGTTCTTCTAGTGCTTCTTTGCAGAAGTCATCTCATTGTAGGGGGGGTTGTCCCGCTAGGTTTTCCTTCTCTACCTCATTATTACATTTGTACATGGGTACCTAATTAGGCCTTGTTGTTGGGAACCATTCATGCTTTCTTGCATTCATCTTAGTTTTAGGTGCATGCTTATTTAGTCTCCCTAAGTTGCACTTATGGGGGAATGTTAGTGTAATTAATATTTAATTACACTTGCATAACTTTACTTAGGTTTTGCTTAGGTAATAATTAGTTTACTTAATTAATAAGTAAGCTTTATTTAGTTGAGTTGTTTTTAGGTCAACATTAGGGTTGCATACATTTCTTTTATAAAGCAATTCTCTTATTGTAATTTCTTAATTCTGAATATTATCAATTTGCACATTTCATGCAAAGCTCTGCTTTTTTTATGTTTTCTCTTCTGTGGAAGGTGTTTAGGTTTGCATGTCTGATCTAGGGTTTCTAACACTTTCTTCTCCTTTGTCATAGACTTTTCATTTGATTTGGAGCTATCCAAACTAGACTTTTCTCCTTTGTTAATTTATTCTTTTTCTCTTTACAATTCATTTCTCATAATGAAAACATCTTTCTCAAGATTTAATAATTCAAAAAAAATTATATTGAGCCTACCTTTCAAATTAAAGATCAAACCTTCTTCCACTTTTACTTTAACTTCCCACTCTTTACCTCCCTCTAATTTATCTTTCAACTTATCAGTTTATTCCTTTAATTTTTCAAGCAATATCTCATATTTATGATTTAGTGCTCTTGCACCATTTAGGTCTTCCAATTTAGAATGAAGTTTTCCTTCAAAAACTATTCCCAATCATCAGAATTGAATTCCCAACCTTCAAGTTCCATTGATTCTAGATCTGGATAAGAAGAAAACATATATTCATCATGCAAGGAACTAGGCTCCTTATATTTTTAACATTACACTTTCTATTATTAGGTTTGGGGGTGAATTTGGCCATTTTACCTAACCTAATGAATTGTTGCATAAGTGATCCTATCTTCTATCTCCATTCTACTAGCTACCTCAAGCAAGGTATTATCATATTTCAGATTTTATTGGGGTGTATTGACTTCTTCCCAATTGAATCTTTATCATTTGTCATTATCATATAGGAATCATGCTCTAACACACTTGAGGAGGGTTTATTTGCATGTTATCTCTTAACAACCTTAGATACACTTAAGGTTAGGGCTTGCACACACTGTTATTTATTAGATTTACATCATTTCATCAAGGTTTAATTACCAAACTTGGGGTTTGATTGAGGCAAACCCCTATCCACCCAAAACAACATTTTCTTTTGCAAATTTGCTACAGGTCCAAATCCAGGAGCGAGGGTAGGTATGAGGGATAACTTTAAGAACCCCCCTTGGTGAAGGTGTAAAATCCTAGTGAATCTTGTATACTTCTTGATAAAAATATTAATTTTATAGGCAGTGTTTTTTCATTTTTTCAAGAAAAAAATATCAATTGGCAAATATTTTCTAATTGCTAGAAGTTTTTGGAAAATTTTGGTGAATTGCATTTTTTTTAAACGAATTAAATATTTTCATTGGCAATAGAAATCTTTTTTCAAACCAATAAAATATTTCCATTGGTGAATTAAACCTATTTTCAAAACAAAAAAATGTTTTTGTTGGCGATTAAAACTTTTTTTCAAATCAAAGAAAATATTTTCATTGGCAAACTAAACCTATTTTCAAATGAATAATTTTTTTTGGTGAATTAAACATAATATCAAACTAATAAAAAAATTCAATGGTGAAATAAACTAGTACGCCAATAAAAAATCATAGTGTGGTTGGCGAAAATATTAAATTCTAGGACAAATTTACTGCACATTCAAATTCTTTCATAAAGTGTCCGGAATGGGGACATGTGTCAACATATTTATTATGTTTGAAGCCAAATGTCAATGAAAATTAATATAACAAATGACCATTTGATGGATTTTTTATGGATGACTATAGTTTCATTTTAGAAGAAAATCTCTAAAGCACTAGAGTTTAGAATTGAAACCTCTAGAATAACACTAGAATCGTTAGATTTCCAAAAATCAATGTATAAAATTTTATTACTTATTAAATCACTTAAAGTCATGAAAACCAAAATAATATTTTATCTTTGACTAACTACCTACAATTGAAGGTCGCTTAAGTTATGACTTAAGCCTTTGGAGTCATCATGGTGACCAACCCCTCAACCTAGGCAAACGATGGGTTTGAGAAATTAACGATTAGAATCATCAAAGGAACTATATAAAGATGAAAAATATTAAGGAAGTATTAAGGAGCTAGTGTTAAGGCCTACACTACTAAAGGATCCTTTTAAGCACATGTTTTAAAGGTAAGCAATACATATTAATCTAGGTCATCCATCTAGTCTGAGGGTTATGCACGTGCAAATGGTCTTAAGGTAAAGAGCACACAAATGTGAAGCCATAGATTTAATCTAGGTAGCTCCCCACTAGCCTATGGGGGACCCACCTACATCTCTCATCCCTCAATAGGGAGGTGGGGAAGTTCCACATGGAACAATTAGAACCGTTGAAGGAACTATAACATGGTGTGAAATATTAAGGAAATATTTTGACATAAGGTTGAGTAGTGTTAAAGCCTACACTACTAAAGGATCCTTTTAAGCACATGTTTTGAAGGTAAGAAAGAAATCTTAATGTGGGCGATCCATCTAGTGTGAGGGTTATATACAGGCGAATTCTCTTAAGGTAAAGAGCACACAAATGTGAAATGCCAGATTTAATTTGGGCTGCTCCCCGCATCCTTGTTGCTGAAAGTTGCACATGGGTTAAACCCTACGCGGAAGCAAGGAGGTGACACATTGATTTTCTTAGGGTTCATGAAGATGGTGGAGCCCATAGGGAACTTGGAATAATATTGTCACATATTTTTTGAAATAATATTGTCACATCAATGATCAAGTGGTGAATTGATTTTTTTCGATAAGGTAATCAACATTTATAGGGTGTTGTACCCTTAACACATCGAACCACATGGGCCAGAAAGATCAAGTCCAAATAACATAATAACTAACCAAAAGATAGAACTAGCAAGAAAATAGAACACCAACCATAGACTAACAACAGATAGAAAAAACACAGATTGAAAAAATCTAACTGGAATTATCCCAACTCTTTGATAGGAGGTCCACAACATCATTCCTGACCCATTCTTGATCCTCGTCAGCAGTCTTCCCTTCTATCTCATCTTTAATTACCATAGACAGAGTGCTTGTGACAAAGTGGACCAACTTCACAGTAAAGTGGGTCAAGCCCCTAAATCTCTTGTCCAGTTTGTCCATTCTCTCCTTTACTTTATGACAATCCTCCCCATCATCAACAACCTGCATGTCCTCAGTATGATCAACATCCAGCGGGTGTGAGGACTGGGAGGCTGAGTCCTCTTTCTACTCTTTGATGTTATTAGGAATGGTGTGGGGTTCTTTTGCATACTCCTCCTCTTCCCCCTCAGACATCTCATTATCCTTGTATTCTTTACTGTCTGATCACTCCTTCTCCGATTCTAAAACCACCTATCTTTTTTTTATTATTTTTGGAAAATCTCCCAGACTTCTGAATTATGGTCTCTCCTCTTGTCACAACCATTGCTTCTACCACCGTTTCACCCTTAGATTCCTTCCCCAATTTTTTTTTTCCTCTGCCCTCTTTCACTAGAGGCTCCATCAAGCCTTTCCTGTTATCTTTACCCTTCCTCTTCGATGTGGCTTTGTAAGTAGTTTTGGTTGGGGTTTCTTTGAGTTTACACAGACTGGCCGCAAGGCTTGTCTAGGTATCTCCCACATTCCCCTTGAATTTTTTGGTAGAAAGCTTGGGTTTAGGATTCTCAGTAGCCCCCATGTGGGGTTTCCGAATGGGACCTTTAGACTCGGTTAGGGAGATGTTAGCAAAAACAAGGGGTTCAATTTCCTCCACATGGACAATAAAGATGGGCTTAGGTGGGTATAAAGTGAGGTGAAAATGATAAGAGTATCATGATGAGCCCTTGGTGGAGAGGCAGAGGAAGGGTATCATCCAGGTTTAGAAAGGGAAATTTCCTTGCATTTTTCCATAGATATTTCTAAATCCAAAAGCTGGAAAAACATAAAACTTAACAGAACTTTGTGCCTAAGGTGATTCAGTAGAGGGAAATGGTAGAAAAAGTAGGTTTTGTATCTACCTTTGAGCATCACATATTTCATGAGGGCTAAACAAACTTGGTCCCAAGGATGTGGAAGGGTCTCCTACTCGAAACCCGACTAGTTACAGACCGAATCCTCATTACCCACAAAAAATGCTTTCATGTTGTCGTTATCCTAGGTCTTTGTATGTTTCAGATATTTTTTCCTAGTGCTCTGTAACCTAGTAGCCTGCACAATCACATCTTCACTAACCTCAAAAAAAATCACACCCAGAGTCACTCTATGTTCCTTCCGAGAATTGGAAAATGTACGGACAAGTTAGGGTGATGACCCACAAGACTCTCCATTAGGGGAGCTAAGCCACCTTCAACATAGATATGCCACACAAGCGGGTTTTTGTGGAATTCACCACTTTTTTTGGGCTCCATCCACACATGATCACCACCCATAATGTCTTTCTGCACAAGAAAAAACTAGAGAACTTGTAAAATAAAAAATGATAGAGATAATGGTTAAAAAAAGGGTTTTCCTCACATAATGGATATTTTTTTGGATAAATAAGTGTTGGTTAATCAAGGCAGTGTGCAAGACACACACGTGAATAGGAAAATAACATAGCTTAATCTTGGTTGTATCATAAATGGAGATTTTGAAATAATTGCGGCTAGGTAAGAAAGACATGATGAAAGGGCGAGGATTATTAACCATGTTGTCCTTGCACAAAAAGCTAGGCAAGATGGCTACGGGGCCAAATTTAGTAATACCAAGGAAATTGGGTTTGGGATGTAGAGATAAAATAGAGGATACGAAAGAGCCAAAAGGGAGATTTCTTTCATAATGAGCCATCACATCAAGGTTTAAATCCACATACTTACGAAAGAAATGAAAGTTTAACACAATCCCCATAAGGAGATAGCATAAGGTACGACCCTGCAAAGTCTTAATCATGAAGTACACACCATACTTCCTTATAATTCCCTCTTCATTTAACACGGAATTAGCCCAAAAACTCAAATTATGCCATTTGTAGGACACCTCAAATTTTATGCCCATCCACTTGGTCCAAAGTACAAGCATGTGGACACCCCATAAGACCCCCAACATCATAAAATTGGTAGTCATCAAAAAAAATAAAGGTTTGGTTCTTTCAAGATTAGGCCTTGAATTCTTGGTGATAAGTTCCTCAAATTGTGCCAACATTTAGAGCAATTCCAAAAGGTTCCAAAGCTAGAAAAGGCATCAACCACTTGATTTCCTTCCCAATAAATGTGGGTAATTTTCCTAAATCTTAGCTTAGACATAAAGAGCCTTATATCCAATAAAATATCCTTCATACTCCATCCAAGCAATCTGCCAAAGTTAACAACATCAATAATGGATTTGGAGTCACCTTTAATATGAATTTTCTTGATCTCTAGAGAAATAGTAATCTGAAGGCCCTTAAGCAATGCACGTGCTTCCACAATCATAAAAGATTGGAAATCAATCCCTCTAGCATAACCTACCACAAGATCACCTCTAGAATCTCTGATCACACCTCCTATACTAGCTCTACCTGGGTTGCCTTTTTCAGCACCATCAAAGTTGATTTTAAACCATCCTCTATCCGGTGGCTCCCAAATAGTGTTACTCCTAGCTAGGGATCTGGAGTTCTAAAAGTAACTTGCATCCAAATTCTAATGCCAAGCCTTAGCCATTTTAATTTTTCTTTCAGTGGGTCCCTTTTCCCAAATTTTCCCATTTAAGAGGGAGATGTTTCCCTCAATAAGGCGTGCACCTATACCAAAGACCTCCTTAGGACTCATCTCAGTGTTCCTAAAAATCTTGTTGTTTCACTCCTTCCATAAACACAAACAAATAATGGGAGGGATCTGGTTCAAAATTTCTCCAGGCAAGGGGTGAGTATAAGGACCACACCAACCCAAAATAAAGGATTTGATATCCTTACACATGGCCCAATGTATACCCAATATTTCAATAGACATTCCCCACACTTTAGAAACAAACAAGCAGTGTAATAGTAAGTGGTCAACAAATTCATCATAACATTTACATAAGAAACATCTATTGGGGATATAAAATCCTCTTTTCCTCAAATTGTCTCGAGTAAGGATCTTATTGTGACAGGCACTCCACTAAAATAAATTGACTTTGGGGATCATACGACAGTTCCAAACCTTCTTCCAAAGGTCAATAGAAGCACCCTGGTCTATCAATAGACTATACGCTGATTTGGCAGACAAATCACCTTGTTTGTCATAAGTCCGGATAAAATCATCTCCCAAGAAGGATGAAGGAAGCCTATTAAAAGAAAGTAAATCCTATAGAGAATTAGCTAGGCAAAAAATATCTAGGGAAAAAGGGTAGAAAAGGGATAAATACTTCCACACCCTAGCCCCAAGAGGCCCAAGAACATATTCCCTAATGTGGATACTGAAGAACCTATGGGCCAACCTCTTGAGATTCCTAAATTTAGAATTTTCTAGAGGGGTGTCAAGTAACCAAGGATCTTCCCACAACCTGATCTTATTACCATTATCAATCTTCCATTTTAACCCACTCTTGAGAAGACCCTGCATGCTACAAATTCTTCTCCAAGCCAAAGAACCCTGAGGGTGAACCTTAGAAAGGCAACTGACTAAAGGTCCATTTTGAAGATATTTAGCATTCATGATTTTGCACCAATCCTTTGTTTTCCTTAGATGATCCCAACTCACCTTGGCCATCAAGGCCTTATTAGTTTTGGATATAACCTTGATCCCAAGACCACCACAATTTTTGGGCTAACAGACTTTTTTCCATTTTACTAGGGAAAATTTCTTCTTGTCCTTAGTCCTAGACCAGAGGAAATTTCTTTGAATTTTTTCAAATTTCTCAGCTATATACCTAGGTATCTTGAATATGGAGAGAAATTAAATTGGTATACCTTGAAGAGCTATAGAAAGAAGTTGAATTTTATCAACATGGCTAAGAATGGAGCCTTTCCATCCAACAAGTTTCCTTTGGATTCTTTCAAGAATCGAGTTCCAAACTTCAGGGGGGACCTCCTTAATAGTGAGGGGGAGCCCAAGGTAAACTGAAGGAAGATCCCCACTCAAACAACCCAGCACAATAGTCACCCTAGCTTGTAGATTAGGATTGTTGTTAAAGAAGTAAATCATGCTTTTTTTGTAGTTTATGCATTGACCAGAGCATACAACATAGTTGTTCAGATAGTTTTTCCACTTTCTAGCTTCAATAAGAGGATTTCCCAAATAGGAAAGTATCATCCACAAATTGTTGGATCACGATTGGATTTAAAGAAGAGGTTGCTTTGATTCCCTTTATAGAACCCTCCAACAACATACTAGAAAATTTCCTTCTCAACACATCCACAATCATGATAAATAAATAGGGTAAGAGGGGATCACCTTTTCTAATCCCTCTACCAATAGAGAAAAACCCAAAGGGGGCCCCACTAACTAGAACATAGTACTTAACCATAGTCACGCATTCCATTATGAGTTTGACCACAAACTGGTTAAATCCAAACTTGGTTAAGAATTGAGGGATGAAGTCCCAGATAACCTTATCATAGGCTTTTGAAATATCCAATTTGAGGGTCATCCTTGCATAGTTTCATTTGTCCATGGAGTGGAGTAGCTCGCGGGTGGTCACAATAGCATCAAGGATATGATGACTAGGAACAAACCCTTTTTGAGTGGGGCTAATGAGTTTGTCAAGAAGGGGTTTGATTCAATTCACCAAGATCTTAGAAAGTTTTTTGTAAAAGGTATTGCATAAGATAATAGGTTGAAAATCAGTCATAGATTGAGGATCACCAATCTTAGGGATTAAAGAAATGAAAGTTTGGTTCAATTGTTTGAGAATCTTACCAATTTTGAAGAAATCATAGGCAACCAAGACAAGGTCCTCACCAAAAATCTCCCAAAATATTTGAAAGGAGGCGGGGGAAAACCATCAAGACCTAGAGCTTTGAATGCCCCCATACTTAATGTAGCCAACTAGACCTCCTTTGGAGTAACAACACTGAGAATCCCAAGATAATCATTCATGGTGATGACGGTCGAGAGATGGTTTATTAGCATATTATCCATGGCTAGATTAGTCACCTCAACAGGAGCTAAGTAGGCCTCCTGAAAGTAATCAAAAACCAAAATTCCAATCTGGGTAGGCGTAGAGATCATCTCCCCCCTCACATTATTAAATTTAGAAATTTGATTCATTTTCTTGTGTTTAATGGCTGAAACGTGAAAGAAAGAGGTATTCTTGTTGCCCTCATTTAGCCATTGGACCCTAGATTTTTGTTTCCAAAATATTTCCTCTTTCCTGAGAAATTTTTCCCACTCTATCCTATTCTCAAATTCTTGGTTGTGAGTCTACTGACTGGCATCCCCTTGCTACATTCTATTTTGTAAGGTTTTCAAATTTTCCTCTATAATCCTTTTCTTTTGAAAGACATCACCAAAAACACGCTTATTCCAACCTTTCACCACAAATTTAATATGTTTAAGTTTGAAGAATATATTGAACATGGGAGAGCCACGAACGGGGATGTTCCACCATTCAGTAATTTTATTCTTAAAATCAGGATGGGAATTCCACATTATTTAGAACCGAAATAGGAAAGGACCCACAACAAATAGGTCATTTGAGATCAACAATAGAGGATTATGGTAAGACACTATTTTGGGCAGAGCTTTGAGATTAGAACTTAGAAGGCTAGTCCAATGATTGGATCAGAGTAATCGATCCAATCCAACTTGAAATTTTCTCCAAAACACCTATTGGATCAAGCAAAGGCTTAGCTAGAAATATCAATGTCAATCAGGCAAGTAGAACTTAGGAAGTTAGCAAGATCAAACATGATATCAGAGTAATCCACCAAACCACCATTTTTCTCTAAAGGATATAAAGGAGAGCTTAAATCCCTGGCCACCATCCAATGAGATCCAACTTTGTTTTTAATCCAATCAAAAAGATCCTTTAATAAGGCATTCCTAGCATTCCTCTGGTTAGGAGCATAAACATTGATTAGGGACCAAGTTCCACCCAGGTAGGAGAAAGAGACTCCCACACTACACTTGTAGTGGAGAATTTTAGAACCAATAAACCTAGAGGGGTTCCAAAACCACAAAAAGACCACCCAATACCCCATCTACATCACTATAGAAGTAGGAAGCTCCAGGCCAAATAAAATTTTCAACTTTATCAAAATTTTCCTTCTTCATCTTCGTTTCTTGTAGTAGACACACCTCAATCTTATGTTCTAGAACATAGTTCTTCAGAGCAGGTTGCTTGTGGGAGTTGTTTATTCCATGCACATTCCATGACATGACCTTCATTTCTGACCTTTCTTAGAGGACACGTCCAATGTCCTCTATTTTCCAAAGGAAGTCTCATTTATAGTCTCTCTCAGCCTAGTATGTCTCTGACTAGGTCTGCTAGGTTTCGTATCTCCTCCCACATCCATCTTATATTTCCTCCCTCTTTTCTTTGGAGTTATCCAATTCTCTTCTTCCACAACTTTCTCTAGCATCAAACCCTTTGCATTCTCTACAAATTCATCTATAACTCCATTACTCTCATCTTCCCAAATTTTTCCTTCCTCACCCATTGTCTCGTCCTAGAAAAACCCACCTCCAATAGGGGGCTAGAAACAACCTCATTCCCCCCTAAAACAAGGCCAAAGGCCGAATCATAGACTTCCAGGGATTTAACAATAGACTCATTCAATGTTAGAGTGGAAAGACTCGCTCTGGGATCCACTAGACCAGTAGGGGAATCACTAAAGGAAGGTGACAAACCCAAAGACATGGCCAGAGGAACACCTTTCGTTGGTAAAAAAAATTCCATAGGAGGTCAAGGATTCACAGCAGGAACACCCGTGTTGGGCTCTCGATTAAACAAGCATTTACAATCAAAGATAAGGTGGCCAACTTTAGCGCACTTCTGACAATCAACAAAATTTTCATAGCACACTGACTAGATCCAATTGCCAATCTTAGAACACAACTTTACCGAGTTAGGAAGAGTCTTGTCCACACAAATATTCACATAAAAGCGAGCCAAGACTAACCTGGACTTTGATTTGGTGATGAAATATGAAGTGATAAATTGTCCCATAGAGTCCCCAATGCTCTTGAAGATGGCTCCATCCCAATATTCTAAAGGTAATCCAAGCAGTCCAACCCAGATCGGAGCTGATTTTTGGAGATCCACAACAGGGTCGAAACTTGGTTTCCAACAACATAGAGCCAAGCTATGCTTCCCATACACCCAAGGCCCAAAGGATAGGATCATCAACATATCCTCCAAAGCCATAAAATTTAAAAGGAAGAGACCACCCATCATAGCACAAATCTCCACACTACCCTTGAGGCACCATTTAGCAAGAACCCACTTTCAAACCATATCCATAGAGGGAAGGAAGGACATCAAATGACCCACAACTGTATTCTCCATGGAGGAGAGAATCCTATCACCGATAGAGTTAAGAGTAGAAAAATCTGTCCCAGAACCTGTGACTTCCTCAATAAGAGGAGGAACAGGAGAAGAGTTATGCTTTCCATTTGTTAGCACATCCTTCCAACCTAAGGTTTCTAGAAGAATCTCCACTGCCAACACATTTTCAGCAGATACGATCGGAATCACGAGTGTCTTTGAAAGACCTGAAGACAAAGGCACTGACCCATTAGGAGTGGCCCTTGAGGGACACAAAACTGTATGTGACAAGGAGAGGCTTGCGTCAGGAGGGGACAAAGGGGTTCGTGGGGTACCCCCAGGGAAAAATACACCATGCACGCAAGAAGTTCAAAATGCAGCTAGAGGAGAGAGAAGTGGGAAAAATTATACCAAAATCAAAATACCAAATTAGGTTTTAGGTGAATTAAATGTTAAGTGTGAGTATTTGATTTCATTTTCTTCATTCTTACTTGTATATATACTTCATGAAATTGATGTTCTTCTTATCATTTATAATATATTTGGCTTTGATTTCTTTCTTCTCTATTCTAAATTTAACTGTGATATTATGAAGTCTTCATGGCATGTCATGCCACCCAAATATTTTTGGGAGAAAAGAAGCAATGATGCATACGATAGACGAAAGTTGGGTATGATTTTTACAATTCCTTGTGTGCAAGTTGAGGATGCTATACAAATAATTATGGGTAGGGAATTGCTTCAAAACAACCCTCGTGCTCTATATTCTAAGGTAGTTGCATATTTCTTGTCCAATTGCATGGACATTTTTCGCGATAAATATTTGGTGAAGACGGCAGCAATACATTATTTGCATACTTTCATTTACTCTATTTCTTCATTGGAGTTGGCACTAGAGCATTACAATTTTGAAAGTGGGTTAGCGCCTATTGGTGGAATCTTCCAAAAAGTAGAGTTTAATTCTTCTACAACACAGACTCTTGCCTTGGTTAATATGAGATGTAGTCTGAGCTATGTGATATGAAAAATGAATCATTAAAGAGTTTCAAGTTTTGGAGAAAGGTATTTGGTGATTCAATTTTCTTATTTGTTGTTACTTTGTTAAATTCAATTCACCTTCTACTCAAACACCAAGTTGCAAGTTGATGGCCTTAGCTATTGTTACAAAAAAAATTACTAATGAATTGTGTGACTTGTGATGTGTCTATATTTTATTGTACAACGTAGTAGTTCTTGTAATATGTATTTTGTGACTGGTCTTTTGTCATGATTAGTGGATTTTGGGCTAGGTTGGCTATGTATTATGTACTAAGTACTTCAGTCTTTAACTACTTAAATTAAAATAATTTTCATGACTCCATTCTTGTAAATCCTTTTTTCTTTGTTTAATATAAAAACATGGCTTTTAAAACTAATAGTAATTATCAACATACAACACTAATCATAAGTGAGCAAAAGCTATTGTGACTAATTAGTAGAAATTGATAATGATTAACATAAAACAAGATATTTAATTCTCTCTTTTCAATGCCTAGAATTACTCTACATTTCATTTAAATTAAATTCTCAATCTTTTTGAAGAAAGTGTGGTTGCGGTACTATAGGTGGTGGCACAAATTAATGCCATATGTACATCCGAAGAAATTGATTGGATAACTTTATATTGAAAATTGCACGGTGTACTATAGATGATGATGTCATTAATATAGTGATCAAGTGAAATGAGATTTGAAATGATCTCATATCATTTGAGTGGAAATTTTTGACAACTTGTCAGCTTGAGGTACAAATTGCATCTAGCCATACGTCAATCAAATTAAAAAAATTAATTATAAATGTAAGGCTTAAGTTACACAAATTGATTAAGTTGTTTTTTTGTTTTGCATGAATCATGATTATCATTATACCTAGCCTCACATGTGACACAAATCACACATAAACAGGGATCAAGCTGGTAGTGGCACTGGTGGCCCATAAATAGGGAGAGTGAGCACAACTGAAATAATTTGTTGAAGACTAAAGGATTTACTATTGAGTGCAATGTATTGAATTGTCATAAGGGTTTTCATTTTGTAGGGTTGATAAGGATTCAGGAAGAAGATTATATGGTATTATTGGGGATACTCTAAATTCTCTTGCCTCTAGTTATGTAGTTACAGAGTAAAAGACCAATTTCTTTCAAGTTCATAATGGGTGGAATTGGAAAGAAGTTGATCTGGTTCACCTGACTTTTGAGCTAGGATGAGGTTCTCTAATGGAGATAGGTGTTATCCTAGTGCATGGAGGCTGCATACAAAATATATGAGCAAATTTACTACCCCTCATCTTCTACATGAATCTTGTTTTCAATTAGAAAAAATAAATTTTATATTTTCACACCTCCCATTACCCCAACATTTTTGGCCAGGCAAGCCCTATGCATTTGTATTTTCAAAGCCACATTTATATTTTCAAAGGGGATACATACATTTTGTATCTTCACAGCTCCTATTTCCCTAGTATGGTTTGTCAGGAAAGCTCCATGCATTTATTTTGAGAGCACATGGTTTCCTGAGAAAGTCTCATGCATTTATTTTCAAAGTGCATGGTTGACCAGGAAAGTCCCATCACAATTCATTTATTTTCAGAGAAACATTTGTATTACGTTGTCACCAATAGTTCAGTAGAAGCTTATCACTTACATTTGTATTTGTATTATGTAAAGTAACATATTTTATTTATACAAAATAGGAGCTTGACACTTGCATGATCTACTCATCTTTAAAAATATATGTAATAATGTGACATTGTAATTCAATTTTAATAAAATAAATGGTTGTGTTATTCTTTGTTATTCATTTACAATAAATAATTATTTTTTGAGTTCAGTGTCTATGACTCTATCCAAATCATTTTATTTTTCATTAAGAAATTAAGTATTATCTATTAAATATTTATGAAATACTTACATACATATTTAAAACATAAAACAATACAAATGAAAAAAGAAAGTTGTCATCAAATTGTAAAAAAATATTATAAACACTAAATGTTGTCACTCTTGCTAGGGTTTACCAAAATGTTATTGATTTCTAATTTTTCATTGATCTCCCCTGGTTCCTGATATCATTACTCATTTTACTAATTCCTTTGCAATGTTAAGTTACTAAACCCTTTAAAATACATGTTTATTGTTTAGATCATAAATGACTCAAGTTTCCACCATTCGATGAACATTTGATGGATGGTTGTAGTTGCATTCAAGAATGAAATGCACATAGCACTAGGCTTGTGAACTTAAACCTCCGTAATCACCCTATAACCATTATATTTACAAAGATCAATGGTTTAGAATTCGGTGTCAATGCAAGAAAACCATGTACTAATTGTGTAGTCTAGAAGTAATACGTTGATGTTTCATTCACTTTAATGTTTGAAAAATCAATTTCTACTACTAAGCGATTTTATTTTAAGTGAGAGGGTCAACACATGGGGAGATTTTAGTCTTTAGATTTCTCGATGCAATGCACCACCCTGTTCTAGGTTCCAAAGTTCCACTTCCACAAAGCCATTCCACTCCTGTCAGTATTAATCTTTTCAAGAATCAAAATTTGTGTAAGTGAAAGAATTTATACAACTATGTTTCATCATTTGACATTTTTTAAAATCTTATTTTATCAAACTTTGAAGTTTGGGTTTAGGGTTGAGAGGCTTAAGAATTAAGAAAAAATAAGTAGGACTAATAGGGAGTTAACAATTTCACATTGTATAAGCATGTCTACCACCAGTACAACTAGAGAAATGTCGGATAAAAAAATACGTTATGCTAAATTTATTAAGACCCTAAGTTTCACTGATGAATAGCACGGTATTTATGATCCTGAAATCTATGGTAGGTGTACCTCAAAACTTAAATTTTCATTTGAAAATAAGGCTTCAAAACAAATGCAAGTTAATAGTTACAACACATCATGGGTAACTAGATTAGGGCACATGATGTTACATGAGGTTTTCCCTTGCCTAGAATTTATCATGGTTTGTGCCCAAAATTATGATGATAACAAAATAGAAATTTTTAATAAAGATAGAAAATAAAAATTGTTATCCATTAATGCAGAAGACCTTGGAAAAGTGTTGGGTTTTACAACCGAAGAATTTGGAAACATCCATTTTGACCTAGAAAATATTGCTAGTGATTATGAGGTAGTGGATGAAGGGGAGAAAAATTCTTTCAGAAATAAAATAGTTCAAGATAAAATACAAGATAGAAATAAATTGAAAGGTAATCATAAGCCTCCTTATGATTTTGATATTTTTAAACCATGGGTTTAGGATACTATTTCCATGCTAGAATTTTTCCTTGGAACGGAAAGCAATTGGGAAGTGGATGCATGCCTCCTTGAAATGGTATATAATATCCATTATGATGTTCCACATTTCAAATATAGATTAATTGAGAATATTATGGAATCCATGCATAAAAATTTTAAAATGATTAAAGGAGGTTCCACCAAGACATTTAGGTTCACAACCTACTTGTGCTATTTTTTTCTATTCAAATTTAGAGAAATGTTTCAAACAAACAAGCTTCAAATTCAACCCTATAGTAATGCCCAGGAAAAGAAAATGGCTCCAGTATATGATTGGACCATTGATAGAAGGATGCATGATTCTCGAAGGAACTACAGTCATATTTTAGACTAATTTTTGGCTCCATTGCATCAAGCAATTATAAATACTCCAATGCCTAGATTAACTATGTCATGTAAAAATTGCATTCAACTAGGAAAATAATACAATTGGATGATTGGTAATTAATGGAAGAATATGTTGTGCTAAGATTTTATGGATCGAGAGTAGATCCATACAAACTTCCAACACATGTGACAAAAAGTATTTTTGCATTGGAATATGTAAGGCAGATGTAGAATACTGATGAACTACACTTTGTCAATCAACAAAAAAAAAATTAGTGTGGCACATGATCTTTTGAATTTTTTTAATATTGATGTTGTCTTTCACTAGCAATATGATCCATGTGACACCATTAAATTAATGATTGTAGCCAATAGAAATTTTGCAAGTAGAATTCAACATAAAAGTAAACCCTTTCTTGAAAACTTGAGAAACAAGGATTCTTGGGATGAGGTAAAAATATCAATGGAGAAAAGTATTGTTGAGAAAGGTATTTCTTTTGAACAATTGTTAGCATAAATTATGGCATTGCATTGAAATAAAATCAGGAGGTACAATATTTTTTATGAAAAAAGTGATAAACCTAGTAGACTAAAAATTTATAGATTCTCTAGATAAGGAAGTTACAAGTAAAAATTGGTCATGTTAAAAAATTACCACCTTTTGGTCTATGAGGAAGGAGCTAGGTGATTCAAGAGCTCTTACAGAGTATCCAGATAATGAAGAAGATCATGAGTTTAGAAAATTGTGGAATATAGAGCATTCTGATGAATGTGAAGATCAAGAAACTGATGATGAATCTAATGATGATAGGGAAGAACAAACCCATGTAAATTTCAAACCTATTTTAAGTGAGGCCACAAAAGAAGCATATACTTTAGGAGCAACCATAGCTAAAAAATTGGGTTATGAAGGTGGTCCTTTAGGGTCCCATGGACAAGGCCCTCGGATGGTAACAAATGTAGAGCATAGAAAACCAGTTGATAAATCTGGCCTTGGATTTGAAAAATTAGACCAAGTTCATACAAGTATAGCCGAAACAATTAAACTTGTTAGAGCTTCAAATCATCATCCTCATGGTTAGATACAATCACAACCCGGACATGCCATGGTAGAGATTTTAATACAAATGGAACTTCCACTAGAGGCGATGGTATAGGTAGTAGTACTAGTAGTTGTCAACATGTGCTACAACAACAAATTACACACAAGAGGAAAATAATACAAGATAGCACACAACCACCAAGTGATCAAGGCATATAGAAGAGGCAAATGATTTTGATAGGTCCAAGTCACACTACTAGTGGATCCACCACAAAGGATTTATTTCCAAGCACTCCCCCACTATCAGTTAGTGTGGCTGAAACATCATTAGCAACTAAAAGTACTCTCATTCCTTCTCCATTCAAGCATTTCATTATTACTATGTCCCCAAATTTTGATTACATTGAAGATTTTACAAAGAAATAAGACTTGTATAAAAAAGAAAAGAAGAAATTGATGGAGAGTGCAACTGTTGTAAATTCAGAGCTTGCAACAACCATGGTATTACCCACATTTGACACAAAAAAAGGAAATCATGCAGTATATAATTTTTGTTCCCACAGTTCAAAATAAACTAGCAAATCAGGTGGATCGATTTGAATTATAGGTGAGTACTTTAAAATTGGGATTTTTCAGACTCAAAAATACTGACAAAATTAATGTATCAAAGAAGAAAAATGAATTGTTGTACACATCATTTCTAAAGAATGATAGAGAGAAAACAAATATTGTAGACTCAAATAGAAAAGTTACAGGTAGACCTAGAAAATGAGAAAGAAAATATGAAAGCAACAGATGACAAGAGAAATGAATTAGAAAAAAGAATAAAAAAATATGCCTCTACATCAAAAAGCAAAGAGGATAAAAAAATTGAGAGAGAAGTGAATGAACTGAAGCAAAGGTTAGATGAGAGCAACATGAAATACGATGAGGAAAAATACACTTTAGAAAAAATAAGAAAAAGAATTGGGAAAGGAAATCAACAATGGGAACAAAAATTGGAGAAAGAGAGAAAAATATATGAAATAGTGGAGGCAAAGCTAATGGAAGCAAAAAATGATATTAACTATTGTCAAAATAAGTTATCTACATTTTGTAGAGAAACAATTAGGCATATGAAACAAAAGATCTGGGATGAAATAATGTAGAGGATTGATCATTTGTGTGGCATGTTTCAATTGATTGAGGCTATCAGACTACATTATAAGAAGCTCAAAAAATATTTAGTGGACAACAAAAATGTGCTAGCATTAGATAAATCTACAAATCAAGTTCAACAAATAGTCTACAAAGCTAGTGAGAATGATTTGAAATCAAAATGGATTAATAATCAGCTTTCTACCTCAATGATGTTGTTATCTATCATTGAAAAGTGTTTGAGAATTTGTGAAATGAAGGAATATGTGCATTTGGCTGCAAACAAGATGAAGAAGCTGGATGAAAATGTAAGGAACTTCATAGAGCTTGGATTTCTAGAGGGTTTTGATACAAATGAGAGATTCATTGGAAAGGATGATTTTAAAAAGAAGATGGAGGGTGCAAGGAAGATTGATTTGGACCAGTTTCCTTATAACCCAGATGTGGTGAACTATTTAGATTACATCAAATCCCTGATAAAATTGAATGAAAAAATGAATGAATAATTCAAGATAGGTTCCAATTTCAATCATGAATTGTTAAAAAATATTCAAGTCAAACAACATCAATTAGAACAAATGACAATTCCACCACCTGAACACTAGAAGTTGCTAGAAAAGGTGATACAGTGATTTGATATTTGATAATATGAGTTTCCAAGTTCCAACTCAGCTCTGTGCAGAGTTGTCTTTGAGCAAGATTTTATATTGTCAATGCCTCTATGTATTCCTTCATGTAAAAATCAATTAAAAACCTCAAATTTAGTAATGCGTTGATGTTTAATTATGTGTATTATTTATTTTATCATTTAAAGAAAAAGTCTAGTTTTAACTACTAGATACACATTAAATGATTGTTGATGTTAATTGTTGTATATGCCACTATTGTTAATATTTTATTAAGAATTGAGTTGAGTCATGAATCACTGAGTACATGTTTAAGTTTTAACACAGTTAAAGCATGAAATTATTAATAATATGTTAATTTAACCATTAAAACCTATGATTCCATTAATTTTTTTTAATTAATTCATTGAATTAAAGTAGATACAGAATCATACATTCAACCAAAATGATTGAAGACCAATAGAATATTCCTTGATCATTTTATTAATAATTCATATGAAAAAATATAGGAGAGAATCTATTCCAGAATATGCATTTTCTCATTCAAATGCCATCACTATTGTAAAACCATTATGCCTATTACAGACTTGAATTCATACCTAAGACTCAACACTAACTCTATTTCTTTGTGCTTGAATTACAAAATTCTCTTACATGAGTTCAAAAGAGCTTTCAACCAAAGACTCATGCAATTCGCCTTGAATTCCCTTTTATAAGAAAAAGGGAGCAAACAAGCTTCAGGCCAAATTACACATTTAGTCACATTTACATTTGACAAAAATTTGAATTTGAATTTCAAAACGTCCCTAATGACAGTTACATTTACATTTCCAAATATGAGGGATAATTTTGTATGAGACAAAAAAACATTTCCATTTGTTGGTAAAGATTCTCCCGCCTTCCAAAAGGATCCTTTAGTTGGTGCAAAGTAATCTTTTCCACAAGAAAAAATTGTAGTCCACATGCTTTAAAATTTTGTAGAAGAAAATCATAAAGTGAAAGACAAAATAAACCAAAGTAATTCCACATCTGCAATCCTTGTCACCATAGTTGAAACTGAGAAAGCACAATATTTGAATTTTGATATATCCAAGGCCTAATCTATACTCGTTCTAGGCCATGTATTGCACTTCCCTATTGAGTTTTTTTATTGAAGAATACCAACCAAAACTGATGTCACCCACTCCCACTTGCAGCAATTTATATGTCCAATATGTCAATATAGTTGGAATTCCATAATGCAAACTCCTCCTCTGTAGGCCAACCAAATCCCATGATACGGTCTACCTTTTTTCTATATGGGCTATACTTGACCGCCACCTAATTTTCCTCCTTATCAAAATCTTCAAGGAAATTTTTTGTATGCATGATCCTATCCATGTTGTTCCTCAGCATAACCAAATCCATTTCATCACATATGTTTTTGGCCTGGGAAGTTATTGCTTGAGCTTCCTAGTCTTTCCACTCTTGCAGGGACTTAACTTCACCCTTCTCATTCAGAATGTCTGGAAGAAGAATAAAATTCCAATCATCGAACTTCTTAACCAATTCTCTAATCTTCACCTCTAAAGAATCAATGACAATCAACCCTTGAGAACTAATTGTATATGTTATAAATCTTAGGGTTACAAATATCTTTGGAGGCTTATTTGTATCACGAGAGGATACAAAAACCATATCTCTCAACATTTGACCCCTTGGAATCCACTTATCCATTAAAGGAATATAAATTTCTTTATCTCTATCAAGGTTCTTAATGACATCAAACATCAAAGCATAATTGGCATGAATATTGATTAATCTTTTCTCTACCCTCATATTCAAGTGCTCAAGCACTGTTGTCACAATATTTATATTATTCAAATGAACAAGATCATCCATCATATCTTCATAAGTCTTGAGATTTTCCATCAGCTCCTCCTTGGTAACTTCCTCAAATTGAGGGGCATATGATGATTCAGGAGCTAATTGTGTCATTTCTACATCTTCATATTCACTGGGGTTAGTCTCCTCATGATTTTGAGGAGGTGAAAGAATTGGGGAAGGAGGAGGCAATATTGTAGCATGTGGGGCACCAGGCTGCAATGCTTGGAATTGTTGTTTCCACAAAGCCATTTGAGTTTGCATTTGAGTGATCTTTAGCTGACTTGAGTTGTACTCAACAACCACCTCATTAGATTTGGTTCTAAATCTATCCCCATCCTCTGTTAATGAATCAACTATGGCTTTGGTGAATTATTCCACATTAACATTAATGGTTGTTGCCTCCAAGGAAAATGTATCTGGAAATATTTTATGATTAAGCCTCCTCTTACACATGGGGCAGGTTCTACAACTTCGAGATTTTTAGTGGTTGGGGCTTTAAATAGCAAGAGTATCCCATTACTGACTAAAAGTTGACCCCTATAAAGCCAATGTGACTTATTCTTCAACATTAAAAATGGAGGCATCTTGTCTTTTCACAGTGTCAAAATTAATTGTTGATGTCAGGTCCCATTCTGGGAGTAATAACACTCCACTCTTTCTCACCCATGCCTTGCCCTCTTCTGCATAAATGTTCGAATACTTGAACCTCATTTCATCTTAGACCTCAACTTCAACAACCACTTGGGGATTCTCAGGTCTCTCACTTCTCTTTGTTTGCATCAATTTTGGATACTCATCCTTCATTTCTCTCCATACATATTCCTTGAAATCTTGTGTCTTGACAAATTGATCATCTTCCATAAAGCTTTCATAGGCTTGGAATCTAACATCCTTAGAATTATTTATTATACTTAGGTAAACTTTGCTCAAACTAAGCCTCAAATAATATGATACTATCTCCCCTTGAGGATATGGTATCCCCTACATTATTTCCTCATCAGTTATAGAAATTTCATCATCTGATTCCTTTGTAGGATAGTCAACTAGACCAGAAGCTTCAACCTTTTTCTTCTTTATTGATGGGAATGACTCCCTTGAAGGGGATGATTCTATAATTGGAGATTCCAATTCAATTATTTTAGGGGTGAAGAATGTTGTGGTGACAATGGAGGTAGCTATAGTTGTGGTGAATGCACTTTTGACTTCCCAGATTGTGCAGGAGTAGCCACTATTTTCTACTTCCTTATTGTGCCTTTCCTCCTTTAGTATATGTGCACCTTCTTGGAAGGCTACACAAATGACTTACCCTCTATCATAGGGACCTTCCCCTTATCTTGCACAACTCTTATCTCCTTTAATCTTGCCACTACTTTGTCAAAAATTTGTATCACAGCTTCAATCTTTAAAATTGGGTCACTAATATCTGACAAAGCTTTAAAATCAAGCTCCTTAACCTTAATTTGTCTTTCCAATTTCACAAAAACAGCCCACTTTTTCATTTTTTCCATTTGAACATAAAGATCAAAAATATTTCTAATGAGCTCATCAGGTATAGTGTGGGTGTGGACATAGCGACCTCCCCTATTTCTCTTGTTTAATCAAACTATGAATCCCTCAAGGTCATATTTCATGTATGCCTAGATCTTCATAATGTAATGACTGGGATAGTGATCCACAATATTTCTCTAGTCATGTGTAATCATGACAAAATCAGAAAACACAATGTATGTAGGGAATAAATTCCCCTTGTGCTTCTCATCAATAAAGAAATCATTTACATTCCCTGGCGACCACATCATCTCAAAAAACCCAATCCTTAGAGGCACTTCCTTGGGGAGTATTTTTTATGTCAATTTTGTGCCAAATACCTTAGAACTATACATTTTTTATAAGGGATTACATCCCCCCAGTTGTGAGAAATATTCAAATTAGTCCTCCTTTCAGCTAGCCTCAAAAAGTCATGTGACTCCTTGGGAATCCTAGGTACATCCACCATTAGATTATGTCTCAATTTGGTGGAAAAAATATTTGTAGCAGTCAAATAATAAATAATTTGCTCATTCTTATCCAATATATGGGTCCATGACTGCACCAAAATCTCAATACCATCAACAACCCTTTTAATTTCCATCTATCGACCAAAATAGTCCGCACCTTTGAAAAGAAACATATGCATAAAGAGGGAAAACCACCAAAATATAACACCAAGTTTCCCACCCTTAAAGGCCACCAGTCCTTTAATACTCATGACCATGTACATATGGGCCATTGGCATCCTAGAGCCAAGGTCAAACCCTAGAATTTGGCAGAGGGAGTAAAAGGTATTTTGAAAATATAGTTGGAAATACTTAATAGGGAGGAAATCAACATCAGAGGGTCCCAAAGTAATCTTTCTTTTGTTGGTTCCCTTCCCTACTGATATCAAAAAATTAGTCAACATTGAAACCTTGCATTTGTGTTTTACCCCTTTGTATTCCTCCCTCAAAATTTTCTCATAAATCTTAACCATGTCACTAATCCAAGTGTTCAATTTGAACACATATGAAACTTATTCCTTATTAAACCATACCACATTATATCCATCATGAGCTCTAACAACCCCAACCAGAGGTTCATAATTCACAAAAATTGCTTTGAGAAGATCAGCATCTATGAACATGCTAGTTACAACCATTTTACCCATGTCCAACCTCCAAGGGTTGCATGAAGGGATACCAATGTACATATTTCCAAACCATTCCTGGAAAAGACTCCATCTAGAGTATGGTAGGGAAACATCTTTAATTGTATAATAATAGTCAGTGATGCCAAATTTAGTTCCAGGGCCAAATTACATACTTTGTACCTTTGATTTCTCAGAGGTTGAAGATACCAACTGTTCAGTTAAGTCCTATGACAAAGGTCTCACAATAGTCTTTGACTCAAAAGATTGGTATTTTGATGTGGATGCTTTGAATTTGGGTGCCATAGTAATAGTGTTTGTGCAAACTAGGGTTTACTACTCAAAAAAATGAAAGCTTACAACTAGGGTATGGGTTGATGCAAGGAAATAATAGGACTAAATAGAATAATCATTCAAATTTAATGTCAAACCTTAAAAGAAATGTAACGAAACTAGAAACCCTAATGAAAAAATGATAGAACGATAATTTACAAAAAAATTATAAACAACTGAGAAGCGATATATCGATTTTACTTACTGGTTTTGTGGATGCTTGAAAATTTCATTTAGAAGTAGAAATCCCTAGATGCGTTAAATGCTTTAGTAGTTTTCAATTATACTTTAAAGAAACTTTTATGGATTTAAAACATACCAATTGGAAATTTGGTACCTCTGCATCATATCTGCCATTATGGTTCACTCATGTGAACCAAAATGGTCGATGCGACTCATTTTCCCTCAATATTGAACTTTGAATTTTAGCCATTGACCTCGCAGTGAGATGGCCCAATAGATAACTCAGATTCAATCAAATAAGTTTGAAAATATTACAAACAATTGTCACCATGTGGATTTATCTCTTGTCATTCCATGAGCTCCACCATCTCCACAAGCATTGAAACTATCTATGTGTCAACATCCCCTCTTCCCCTCTAGGTTTAAAGCGTGTGCATCTTATGGCAGTAAGGAAGCGAGGAACAATTGAGATTTGTTTGTCATAAATCATAGTAACTATTGATTTGATTACCTTTAGTCATTGGTGCCTTTGAGTAGTGGTAGGACATACTAAAATGGTGGCTAGGTGTCACCTACCCGCTATCACATCGACTCCTTAATTTGATTAATTTAATCCCGCGGGATGGAGGGGAACAAATGGAAAGAATTCACTGGGACCCACCAAGCATAAAAAAGGAGTTTAATAAGTACGTACATTTATTACATGACTTAAAAGGGTTCACCTACCTATGTTTATAACATGAATGATATTGAGTGAATATTAAAACTGGAACTTAGGAAAAGAACAAGAATTAAAGGATTTTATGACCCACATAAGACAAGGCAAGATTTATAAGGATTCTATGGGTAGCAACTGGGAACACTAGGCTGAAGGGGTCAGTGAGTAAATGAACACAAAGGCATAAGATATGAATTAAGAGACCAGGAATGGGTAAAATCTGGTCAACTTTGAGAGGGTTTAGAACACACATAAACCCTAGAACATAAGAACAAAATTATAACTAGAACCCTAAGCCTTATGACACATTCCACATCAATAGAACACCCAAATTAAAAAGACAACTAGATTTAAGCATCTTTTGGGATGCCTACTGTAAGATATTTGATAACACATATAGTATATTAGGAAATGTAATTTTTATCTGTAATAACAAAAGATAATTTAAATAATTAAGTTTATTTCTTTAATTTTGAATATAAAATAGACCTATCTTTTTCTTCCATATTGTATTCACTATTTTCTAACTCAAAATAATGAACGGTTATTTATAAGTTATGGATGTTGAACTGTTAGCTTTCGTTCAAGGAATGAATTAATATTCCTTTCAGTTATTTATCAAAGATTGTGTGAATGGCAATGCAATAGGAATTTATAAGTAGTGTGATAAGTGTTGTTCTTTAAAAATGATGAAAAATCACATATCAAATTCAATACCATGGAATACAATATAAAATATCACAATTTCATGGAATACAATATAAAATATCATCAACTATAGTTTGGAACAATGGAAACCGATTCATGAAGTGAAATATAAATACCTAAAAGTTGTTAATTTAATTCCATTTCTCAAATGGAGTCAAGGTCTTGAAATTGATGTTCAACTTGAGATAGACTAAAAGATTCATCTTGATTCTAAGTTTGGTCTTAATTTTCTTCAACCTGCGTCTCAAATTCAATATTCATTGTGTCACTACCATTTCTGCCACTGCCACTACCACCATTAACAAAATTTGGAATTGGAGTATTGCACAACCCTCTTATTTCACATATGGACCTCCAGATTGTGAGTTCCCTTTCAAAAGGAAAATTTGTGACATTATACATAGTTCCTTTCATCCTCAATAAATTTTCCAAATTCTTGTCTAGTTTTTTTCTTAACTTTGATTTCAAAAACACCAATGAACTAAAATCTCTCATCCTCTACCGACCCCAATATCATTGTTTGAAATAAATCAATTTTTTTGAAATATTCTGATATCGAACCATGCAATATTTTACTCTGACCTAAGTTTTTCCAAGCCTTTGTTATTGATCCCAGTTCACAAGACTTCTGCATACCCATGGAATGAAACTGATCCATCATACTTGTAAAATTATTACATTGTTGCTAAGCTTATCTGCATTTATAATTGCTTTTATTTTATGCTCATTGTATGTTACACTTTTTGAAAATTAATTGATTAAGATATTTACTTTATCATGAAAAACTTTTGGGTTATATTTTTTTACCCAAAACTGAGGATGCACAATACCCATGGCTTCAAGTATTTCTTGTTAAGGGAGTCTATCATAAATCTCTTGGGAAAGATATTTTGCACTTTCCTTCAAATTATCACTAGTAGATTTAATAATGTCATTAAAATATTCCTTTCTAATAGGTACTTCTCTGTGAGAGCACCTGGTTTTGCCTATCCTACAATGGTACATTTCTATCTCAAATCCATGTACATAGGTACAAAATTTATCGCTTGCATTAAACTGTAAATAATTATCAGGCTTATTCAAATCAAATTTTTTTTCCAGATGAAATAATTTGAGCTTTCAAAAGTTATATCTAGATATAGATGATTGAGGGCCATGCATGTATGTCTACGTAGTTTAGAACAATCATAAATATACATAGTTCTATCTTGGTATTTCTTCACAAGATTTTTTATTTCATCTAGCATGGGGAGAAGACTAGCTAAATTCAAGTGTCTCTATATCGCTTAACCTATGTAAGAGGTCAGGAGCTTTCTTCTACTGTGTTGTGATGCTCGTGCATTAGTCCAATCAAGGATTGATATTAAGAACTCATTGCGTTGAACCATGTAGTGAGATCCATCAAATATCAACATCCTTGAGAAGCTTGTTTCATTCTATTATTCCCTCAACAAAATTTAGAAATTTCATGAAACATTTGGGAATTTTGTAGAAGTATGCATAGAGATCATGGAATATATTTTTAACTTTTGATACTGTAAGAAAATTGCTTACAATTTTGAATGCTAAATTAATTTTGTGGGCCATTTAGTGAATGCCAAGCATGTATGGTGCACAAGTAGTTTTTAACTTTGTGCAAACACCACTCATGTGCCCTTCCATCATTGTAGCTCCATCAACTCCTTCATACTCCAAATTTTTGGCAATTGTTAAGTCATTCATACTTGCAATTTCATTTAAATATTTCTTGACTAGATCAAATAGATTTTGCAATGTTGAATTGTCCTTCATTTTATGAACACAGAGAAGATGAGTTTGGAGGACATGTTTTACAATATACACATGCATACATACCTAAGAAGTATTATCCATTGTAGTAACTTCATTTAAAGATAATGCAATGAAGTTAGACTCTTTTACTTTCTCCTTTAAATCTTGCTTTTCTACTACAACAAGATAGTTTTCCCATTCCCATCTAGCATTTACTCACTGATGTGCACAAGGAAAGTGAGGAACGCCAAAAAAAGATAATAAATTAGAATATTCTGGGTAGTCTGTCATAGGATGCCCTCTTGACAAAATATGAAAAAAACACTCATTTGAACAATTTTTGATAGATTTGATCCTTCCATTTATTTTCCAAATTGAGCCTCAATTATACCTCAACATGTAGCAAGCTTCGACATTCTTTGATTATTCTCTTCATATTTCGTGGCATACTTAACATGAATACATTCTTCCTTTGATTTCTATTGTAGGACTAATTGTTCCTTTTCGTGTATGATTTATTTTTCATAAACTTTATCGATATGCTTTTCTATAGTGTCAAGCTTTAGCTGTAACTTCTGTCTTTTACATTTCCAACTACAATTCATGCACATGCATTCTATTGTAGTTTCATCTTTGTTTGCTTTCTCCACTGGTACAATGAATGGGTACTTTGACAACCAACCAAGCTAAAAATTCCTTGTCATTTCCCACTCGCGCCCCTTTTGATTTGCCTTTTCTTTTCTTTCTGCCAACATCATCCTGATCCAAGTCAATTATCTCATTTTGGCTAACCAAGGTATCCCTTGGAACATCTTATATGGTATTTCCATCCTCATTTGACTCATTTAACTCAATGACAATCTAACATTGACCTTCTAGTGGTGATGAGGTATTGCGATTGTCTTCTTCATTAATATTTGGTGGAAAATTTGATGATGTAGCTCCATCTTGATCTGATGGATCAGAAGAATTTCCAATTCCAAAGTAAGACTATATGGAACCTCTATGTTTTTAGAATTTTGATGGCCTCCTAGTCCCTTCACCACCCCGAGGAGTCTTACCTTGTAGCACTTTCTGCTCGACATATTGATCTCTCACTTTGAATAAAAGCTGGTAAAAAATGTCTTCTTGATTAAGAAAGACATAGAATATAGATAATTCATAATACTAATAGATCTCATTCGCTACTCAATATCATATTTAAGATTGAAGCAAGAATAGAAAAGATATAAATAAATCTTACAAAAATATGAAGAAATGATCACTCACCTTTAAGTTTAGGTTTTCACTAGCTTGCTATTTATTAATATAAGAATGCATGTGGGTGATCCCACAATAGTGGTTTACATTTTTTGGCCAAACTAGACACTGAAATTATTATTTTTAACTAAATATTCACATTCGGGCACCTATAGCGGCTAAACCATGAGTAATTTGGAGATGATGTAAACTAGAGTCTCATCACATTTTGTCTGTAGATTCTAAAATTATTTTTTTCAAAATTTTTGGAATCAGATTGCACTTCTTTTTCCATTTTCCACGAAAAATGGTTTTTTTAATAAAACAACATTTTAAAAAAGTGATGCACATTGTATAACACATAAAAAAAATTCCATGAAGGATAAAACTCTAATTGTTTCGAATTTAGATTTGTAACTATGCTATCTAGTACTTCCACTTGGTTAGATTGTTTTTTATTGAATATTTTTTCTCTAATCAAGTTTTGAAGTTAAACCAATTACAAATCAAACATAGAGCGACCGTATAATATGTAACATTTTTTGTATATATCAAAATTCAATTTTTTTTTTTGTTGGATCAAGGACTTAAATATTTGATGCACTCATATTTTTCAAGAAAACTTGTTTGATAATCTACTATTTTTCCACATGTGCAGAACAAAGACCTTCATTTTTGATGAAAAAACTATGTTGAATAAAATTAAAAAAGAAAATACATAATAAAACTGGAACATATTAAAATTATATTCATTGGATAGCTCATTCCGAGGAATACCATATAATCATTTGAAATAAATTATAAATGAATTCATTTGATCCCCCAAAAGGTAAATCAAAAGTGATTTTTTATCAGCATTTTGATAGGTGTAAAGGAGACTCATTTATAAGTACAATTTAAAACTAGCGAGGTTCTATCCAAGGGGATTTGATCTAAGGTGGTTTGATCAAATCCTCTTCAATTGGAATCCTTAAAATGGAACCTTTTAAGGCTTAAATCATTATATTTTCTAAAAATATGTGATTTCAAAAAAAATTAATTCCTCTTAGAAACTGTAAACCACTATTGTGGCAACACCCATGTGTTGTAAGTTTCTAACTTGCCTACAATCAACTTCAAGGTTCCAAGTCCAACTTCAGAATCAAGAACTGAACAAAATGTGTAAGAATAAATGATAGTTTCAATTGTATTTATATCAATCCATATTTGGTGAATTCCATAGGAATTTTAAATGGCATATTAAAAATTGGGTGAATCTCACGTGATTATACAACAATACATTGTAATTTTCAAGGCGATTATCGCCCTATGATTAGCATGGAGCTATCATGACGATTGGAAAAATGTGTCCTCAAATGTAATTATTTTTTAATGTTATTGGTGAAATAGGTCCTCATAAGCAACTACTTGTAAATTTAAATTGGTGAAATGGGTCTTCACAAGCAACTATATATAAATTTTAATTGCTGAAATGGGCCCAGATACAGTGTTGTTTTAATAATATTGGCAAATGTGTAGGTGTTTTACTACATGCTTCCAAGATTCTAGGCAAAAATATTAATCAGTCCATTTGAAACATATAGTTTGTTATGGTGAATTTTTTACTTAAATATGCCTCATAAAAAAATCTATGGCAAATGGACATGCATTGGACTCATAATTCATAAAATCCAAGTGATTTGGCTACCCTATTAGGTGCGATAAATTCACCGATTTCGACTTGGCCGATATCTAAATTTCACCAATTGACGAAGATTTTCCACTAAAATTTTCCCTAATAGGTACATGAAGAAAGTTCACACAAAAGGCTACAAATCTAGATTTTTAAGTTTTAGAAAGGGCTACTAGGGCCCATTCACCCCAGGGAAAATTTGTCTTGCTTCAAGCGACACAAAATAGTTTTTAAACTAAGTGCACACTATTTTACCCTTCTCGGATCTACTAGAAAGTTGAAATTTTTGTGCGTGTGTGTTATCCTTTACATTTGCATTTCAAGTTTTACATCATATAATTATGTGCATTAAGTATTTTATTTTTATCTCCCCAAAGTGCATATCAGTCATATTTGTCATTTTCTATCATGAAGGAAATAGCAGATCCTCTAATAGGGTTGACTCACCTAAAGGTTGAAAGTCAATCCTATCTTTGGGAGATCCATTTTCCTAATGAAAATAGAGAAAGCGTAGGTGCATCCCATACCCTTTTAATAATTTAACATTGATCACCACCTTACCTTTTTCTACATTTCATTTTGGTGAACTTGATATTGTACATAGAAGTCTAAATTTTTTATTTGGAAGTCTTTCAAGCCCTAGATCTAGGATTTGCATTATTTTATATTGCATCTCATTTAGGAACTATCAAAATTTCATTAGTTTGAATTCCATTTAGGGCTGTAAAATTACATTTTTCACTATTTAAAATCTCAAAAATCCAAAAACATAGCATACATATATTACATTGATTTTGCATAGTAGTTACATATTAGTGTCTCTCAATTATTTGCATAAAAAAAATTGGTCAAAATTGAATTAAAAAAGATGTCATCTTTGTTCACTTTTTGTCCTTTATTGCATTTGCATTTAGGTAGTCAAATCTGGAAAATTAGTCATTAAAAACATATTCTAAAACCTGAACCAAAAAACATAAATAGTGAACTTCAAACTCATATTTTAATTTTCAAAATTTTTGTGTAAGGACCCATTCACCCTTGATGTTGTTGTTACAACTACAATTTGAATTTCTGAAACAGTCTATTTTGAAAATTAAAGAAAATTGTTCTTTTTCAATGAAATATTGAGGAAAATTGAAAAAAAAGAAAAATTGTTTTAGTATTAGATTATTTCATATTTTTGGTCATTTTTTTTTACTTTTTACTTCATTGCATGATTTAGATAGATTAGTCTTCATTTTGCAAGCATTAAAAACCATAAACTCTCCCCAAACATTAAATAAAAGAACCATACACAAGGTAGTGGGCCTAGCTCAATTGGATAAAGAATCTTGTTGCAGGAAAGAGGTCATGAGGTCTAGTCTCCCCACCATCCCCGTGGTACCAGAGGGCATGTTGCACCAGTGCCACTGGTCACATGATTTTTTTTTTTTACCAAGTGCACTGTAGTTTATAGGGGATGGATACCCAACCGATTCGTGCAGTCTAAAAAAAAAGAACCATACATTAAATGATAAACCTTGGAGAAATCATAGTTATCTGATCATGTTAGATCTCTTTCTACAACTTATATATCCTTCAATCCCTAAACAGTAGTGATGAATTTGACATGTTAGATGAAGTGCTTGAGGATTTCATCTCACAAGGTTCATCCACTAAGGCATGTTATGAAAACAACAACAAAGGGAATTTAATGCAATCACACCTCAACTTATCATCTACCCACCTTCAAAACAACCAAAAGTCCAAAAAAAATGATTCTTATCATAGGACCACCTAAGAACAAACCATTACCTCCAAGAGCTATCTTGAATTTTGTAAGGCAACATTGTAGTAACACTGCTTCACAACAATTGAGTTATAATATTGTTACTCACACACATAGCACAAGAAATAATAGAAATTAAAAACCATACCTATTTCATTACCATTACCTCAACCTATCTTTCCTAGGGATCATTTCCATTTGCACAATGGAAAGGAGTAAGATCTTGTGGAAAAACTTAGAAACACTCATGCTAAGATTTCTTTATAGTATCTTATTTGAGATTCACCTAGTTATCATAGCATGCTTTAATTTTTTTTGTAATAATTTGTGGCCCCTCCTAGTGTGCAACCAAACAATGTAGTATCCCTAATTCAAGGTGAAACCTAGGAAATAGAGTTCCACCTTTTGGGAGATGGAACTAGGGTTTAGGACCTATTTCACTTAGTTTCACTCAAGGAAACCCTAGAGATATCAATGCAAGGATAGAATAAGGGAAAGAGATCTACTAAAGTTTGTCCTAGGGTGTTATTAAAGACTAAAAGAGGTTTCACCACCAAGCTATGGCTTGGAAAGACAAGAAATGTAAGAGATATGCAAAACCTAACTATATGACCTGAATTATGAAATTGAAATGTAGAATAAAAGACTGAGAAGGTATAGAGGTGCACCTAGAAACTTGAAGAATATTGAATTAAGATCGAAAGTGTTGGAAATATTGATTTTGATGGAAACTAGGACTCATATGCCAATAGGGGTGATTTAGTCCCAATTTAGGGTTTCGGGCCGAAATCGAAATCTAGAACTATTGAATCAAGATTTACAAAAAAATTATGCAAATAGGTATACTAGGAATCATACAACATAAGTGGAGATTTATTCCCAATATTAGGGTTTCTCTAAAAATATGATATCCTTTGATGAATTCTTGTAACTTATCTCCCGTAAAATCTCTTATTCTGAAACACTGAATTCTGCCCTATAAGTGACTTTTCGTGATCTTGCAACTAAGGTGACAAATTTGATAATTTTCTCCAAAATTTCTCTTCAATGGATCTTCAACCTAAACCACCTAGATCTATAAATCACACACAAAACCTTGAACAAAAGGTTGCAATCTTGTATGTAATGGCTATAATGGATGTAGATCTTGACTCTTGCTTGAATGATATAGGTCTTGACCTAAATGCTTGCTTGAATCATAAAACCATACATCACAATGTTACCTCAAAAACAAACATGATGCATGATGAATTTGACATGATGCTTGATACTTGACTAGAAAATTCCCTACCTATTTGTATAAATTATATTCATCCTTGACTAGAAGTGTCATGCCCTTACCCCTATAGCATCCATCGAGTTATGAGTAGTCAGCTTGTGGCTATCTTAAATCCTAATTAAGTCATATTATCATTATTATATTGTTATTTAGTTTTGAGGTCATCCTTAGACTTATATAAGGTTATCTAAGTCAGCCTAGGTGATATCCTAGATATAAATAGGTATATATAGGAGGTTGTGAGTCTTATTTGATCATCAAGTTGAGTATTGAGTTCTTATTGAAGAATATTGGTAGTATCCCCCTCAAAATGGCATATTATTATCAAGTATTTCAAAAACCATTAAGAAACTAAGGGGTTTCTTGGGATTGACAAGGCACTACAGAAGATTTGTGAAGAATTATGGTCATATTGCAACACCCCTCACCACTTTGTTGAAGAAGGTAATTGGGCATAATATTCCAACTCAAACAACACTACCAGAGCTCAATGAAAAAGGAATAATCATTTTGGAACCGGAGTGCATTCGTCAAACACAAATGAAGAAGTTGAGGAATAGAACTCTCACTGAGTATCTCATCCAATGGAAGAATTTACCAATTGAAGATGCCACATGGGAGGATGAGGAGTTCATTCAAAAGAATCCACACTTGATTAGCATTGAGGAAAATGCTTCTTTGAAGAGGGGGAGGCATGCTACACCCTTAATATTATTGTACATCGAGTTATGAATAGTTGGCTTGTGGCTATCTCAACTCCTAATTAAGTCATATTATCATTAGTATATTGTTATTTAGTTGTTTAGGTCAGCCGTAGACTTGTATAGGGTTATCTAAGTTGGCCTAGGTGATATCCTAGGCATAAATAGGTATATATAGGAGGTTGTGAGTCTTATTTGATCATCATGTTGAGTATTGTGTTCTTATTGAATACTATTGGAGGTATCCCCCTCGAAGTGGCATATTATTATCAAGTATTTGCAACATATTTCATATTATATTCTTCTTGTGCAAGTTATTTCATTACAAGAAGTTTGTTGGGGGGTTTTTCAAACCAAATGAGTCAATGAAATCTTAAATATGTCATAATGATTGTAATCATCTTGTGAATGTCCTCCTCTTAAAATCAGATATGGTGGTAGCCTAATGTGAGATGTATTTTTTAAAAGTAGATTACTCTATGAATCTCATCTATCAATTCATCAATCCTAGGGATTGGGTATTAGTTTTTTTATTTTCTTGTTCAATGCTAGGTAGTTGATGCACATATTCATTATGCCATATTTCTTCTTCACTAAAACTAAAGATGAAGCAAAGGGACATAATTTGGGCCTGATGTACCCCATGTCTAATAGTTCCTTTATTGAATTTTTTATTTCCTTATTATGCCTCCTAGGATAGTGGTAAGGAGTATCAATGATGATATTAGAACCCTATTCCATATCAATGATGTGCTCAAAACCTTTATCTAATGAAACATCTAGAGGAATTTTATTGAAGATCTTACCATTCTTACATCTAAGATGATTTGTACATCCATATATGATATTCTTTCTTACCATCAATGGGTGTTTTACAGTCACCAAACACTAAGCTACCCACACTACTTTATCATGATGAAAAATTATGGCCATTCTTTTAGTAGATACAATCCTTGGTGCTCTATTTTTCATTCCCTCAAGAATCACTTCTTTCCCTTTCAACTAAAAAATTAGTTGCATAGTTTGGAAGTTTTGTGTGATCATATTTAAAGAGTGCAACCATTAGATACCTAATACCATATCCATATCTCCTATGCTAACAACATAGAAATCATCCTTCATATCATTTTCTCCTAGATTAATATTTTTAGTACATTGTATAGTGAATCCATTGGCCACCATTATATTGAACCCTTTGAAATCCTCTATTCTAAGATGTCACTTTTCCACTAATCCCTCATCTATAAAATTATGAGTAGAACCAATTTTAATGAGTAAAATCACATTTTGACCTCATCAAACACAATGTATATGAAATTAATTATACCTTGGAGTACCAAAAAATGTAGTAAGAGTGCCTCATAAAATGTTGCCTTCCTCTTTTGGTTTGTCTTCTTCACTTTATGGTTTGATTTCATCAAATTGTGATTCATCTTCAGAATTCACCTCAATGTAATGCACATTTCCTCTCCCAATACATATATGTGTTGGTGACCAAGGATCTTTACAACTGAAGTATACTTTATTTTTTATCCCATTCCACACCTCAATGTTCAACCTTGATAGAAGACTCTTGGTTTCCTATACATTTTTATGAAAAGGCTTCTAAGTTAGAATTAAATTAGTGATCTAAAACTCATTATTTATAATAAAAGTCTCTAGTTCTAAAGCCCAAATCACCTCTTACATAGGATAGGTGGTTCAAAAGATTTGACCAATTCATTAAGAGATTCAATAAACCCTTTGATGAAGACCATTTTAATATTCCCTCGATAATGTCTAGCACTAGTATAAATGGATTCTAAAACTTTGTAACATAGTTATCTAGTAAACCATGTTTCTCTAACTAAGCCAAGTATTTGAAGAAAAATTTAAAATCCTTCCAATCAAACCTCTCAACTAGTAGTTTGTAAAATTCACCATATGAGGTGATGGATCCATTACCTTGGGTGATCAATCCAATGTACTACCACCCATGTCTAGTACCCTCCAAATGTAAGGTAGAGAACTTTATTACCTCATCCTTCATTATATTTTTGGATAGGTATATATCAAGATTCTATACACATGCATAATTCATGCACCTATTAGACCCATCATATGGAGATAAAGTCAACTTCCTTAGAGCTTTTTGTACATCCTTCTAAACAATTAATAGTCTAGAATTAGGTCTAAGGACATTTCATTCCTTTTCCATGCTTATGAAATTGTTAAGTGATATATCACTTCAAAATCTCTCTCAAATAACTATGTGGTTTACATCACAACCTCTAATCTAATCAATTAGTGAGTTTTGAACTTTTATTTTTGGCACCTATACCTCCTTATTAACAAATTTTGGTCCAACATGTCTTTAAAATAAATCAAGGATAGTATTCTAGTTCTTTCTTTAAATGACATTAGAATTATTGGCCCGAGAAGTGCTCCCTTCACCAATTTATTGTCTAGGCCTATTCACATGTTTATCCATCTTGTGGAGAAATAATTCCATCATATCAAACATCAAATCGAAATTCCTTTCAACTTGGACATTAGGATTCTCCTATATATTTATTCTCTTTTCTCTTTCAAACATACTATTATCCTTTGCAATAAAATCTATATGAGGTATCATCTTTGGAATCTTTGCAAATAGACTTCATTTTTTATCTACCTTAGTTGATATCTAGTTGCTTTGTCATTATACTACATGAATTATTAACATGAAAAACTTATCTTTGAAACACAAGATGACAAGATCACCAACTTTGATACCAGTGTAATGTCTCAATCAAAAATACTTAGGAAAATTTGATCCTTAAACCCCTACTGACACTTATTACTTGGATACCACTAGTGCCAGATCCTAGTATTAATTAAAATCTTGTTTTATCCATTGTTTACACATTAATGAGATCATCACATTTCTAAATAACAAATAAAATAGATAATTCCTAATCTTATTATTATTATGTACAATGAATAATATATACATGATGTCCTAGTCTCTTTCTTATTACAACAATGAATATATTACATTCAAATGACTTTACAATATCAATAGTTACAACTAAAATAAGTTATCATATTCACACCAACAACAATAGTAAATTAAACCAACACAATGTAGTTGGAACTCATGTCTACTGAAGCTTAAATGCAAACTTTGTATGAGATTTCCCTTTAAAATGAATAGGGTTTTCATCTTATGATCTCCTCACTTGAACATAGGTGCTTAAAATGATTTGTAGAAAAATATTTGTGTAAAGTGTATATGATTATCTAAAAATGATGCATTCACTCATTTATATATGTCAAAACAATAACAAATAGACCACAAAGTAAAATTGTAACTTCAAATTTGAATAGAGATAATGGGTAGGAAATATTCCACTTTTGAAATTAATGGAACAAAAACAAACCCATTGATGACATTACAACACATGATGGGAGTTTTGAAAGAGAATCAAAATAAAGGTGGGAATATTTTGGATCAAGGGTTGGATATACCACAAAAATCATACTACAAGTTAGGGCATCGAGGCTCAAATAATAGGCGGGTTGATAAAGACATGCATGAAAGTCTAAAAAATATAATGGACATAGTAGGGGAAGGATGGAAAGTATGACATGGTAGAAAAAATTGAATATCCAATAAAAAAACAAGGGAAAAACAAATTTGGAAGGAAAGACATATTCAAAAAGCATAAACACATAATAAATGGGACAAAAGGAGATACAAGAATAAATCTAATATGCATAAAATTAAATTAACTAAAATAGGACATGTCACTTGTATATATTTTCATATTTTGTATACATGTCTACTAAATTAGTTGCAAATACAATATTTAATAAAATTTCACATCTCTTTTACTTCATTGTCAATTTAAAAATTTTAATAAATATTTTACCAAAATAATTTTAAATACATCATTTGACTAAATTCCTCTATCCTCTACACTTTGATGGATGATATACTAGGTTTTAATTTTAAACCAAGACAACATTGTGTAAAATAACCTAAGTTTGGACCAACTACCAAATATGAATTCAAAGGTAGTTAATGAGCCTCCATGATGCAAGAGCATCTAGGGGTACTAGCAATCTTGCATCACCAAAAATATTGTTATTTCACTTTTGTTTATTATCAATAAGGTTTTAGGGGTTAGGAGAATAAATACTTTGATTTGAAACTTTGTAATTATAATCTTGGTGAGATTTGTGCATTAATGAACATTCTCTAAGGTAAAATTGGGAAAATATCCCTCTTGGGCATCCCATTCTTGGTGGGAACCACTTGGGGTTCATGTTCTTGCATGTTCAAGTGCATGCTATGCATGCATTTGCATGTTTATGCCACAAGGTTTTCATGTTGTTGTATGTCTATATTTGGAACTATCATAACCACCGGGGGTCAAAGAAGTTGGCATAATTGGCCAAGGTGATTGGTCAAAAGTTAGATGCCCATGTGAAGGTTATGAATGCAAGGAATTATTTTATATTTTATTTTTGTATCTCTCCTCAAGTTGGGTGTTAGAATTCAAAGTGTTTATTGGAGGTTGTTTTGGAAAGCCAATAGTGGTTGCTTCTCACACAATTTCTATATAATGATGCTTGCTCATTTGGAGAAGGGGGGATTTTGGAAAAGTTGTTGAACTCCATACCCAAATTCTATCATAATGATGCCAAAGTGTTGAAGACATTATGTTGCAGATTTGTATATGTATGAAGCCCAAATTATCTCTTTGTGTGTGTTTGATTCAGATTTGTAAGCTTGGGATTCCCCCCCTTCATCAGTGGTATCAGAGCGAGATTTTTTGAGTGTGCAGACAAAGCGCCGAAGAGAGGTAGTTTGCACCAAGACTTGCAGGTGGAGAGTGTGTGAATTTTGTTTGTAGATAGATGTGTAACTTGCAACAAGACAATTTTGTTGCAGGTTTGGAGGTGTACTACAACAATAAAAAGATTGATGATTTCATGGTTGTTTGTAGTAGTGATTTATAATGATGAATGCAAGTTGAAGGAGCTAGAATTGAGTAAAAGAAGAGAGATTGAGTGAAACCATTTTGTATTTGATTTTTAGTGTCATATTTCAGTCTCTTGTTTCAGATTTGTAATGTTATTCATCAGCCCATATGTGTGTGAGACAATGTATTTTCATAAATGCTTTCTTGTTATGTAATTGAGGGAGATTTTGAATGAACAAACTAGAATACTTCTTGCAGATTTTTGGTGTTTATTTTAACAATTTATAAGTGGAATTTTCAGATTGTTGTGAGTATGTGAATGAGGGTTGGTTTCTTACTTCATCACTCCACTCGAACGTCAAATACAAAAAATAACTAGAATTAAAAATATGTCTAAAGAGTAAATATTTTTGCAATTGTCAGCTTTCTACTTAGATAAAAGCTTCGCAGGAAATAAAAATGGTAAGGTTGAACAACATAGTAATACAAAGGGAGACTTCTATTAAATGAAAATGTTTCATATTAAACCCACAATAACATTAGTGTGTCAATGTAGTTCATCCTTGTGACTCATAGTCGTGATTGACTCCCATTACATACTAAATGCTCAAAGCACAAATTTAGAAGGAAATGAATAGTGTGTTAACGTTCATAGCCTACAATAACACTTTCAAATGTTATTACCAGTACAACCTACATTAATTTTTCTTCTACAAGCCATCATGAAAAATAATACTAAAATAAATTTCCTTAGCCATGCTTATCAAATTTACACATTCAACTACGAAACGAAGAGAAAATCCATCAAAGCCAACACCATTAGAATCAAATTTCTTAATTATGGGCACCTTATTTCACATACCAATGATCTATATACAAGCTGGGCTCATAGCATTTATACATATAGAACACAAATCTAGCCTACTAAGCAAACTCTTTGATAAGGGTGAGCAATTCAATTACAGTTACAGCCACTACCTCTGATACAAAAAGCCATTAACCGCCTTCCCAGAGTCTCTGCTTCCATGTTTTCTATGCCCAAAATAAATAACAGACGATCGAAAAGAAACTCCACTGTTCTCTAGTCCATCACCACTCCTTTTACCCCCTGCAACGTCGTGGGTTCGAATCCTGGCATTATGTGAGGGAGGGCAAGGAGAAGAGTGTTGGTCACAGCTGTAGATAAGCAACAACTGGTTGAGACGCTCTGTCAAGCAAACAGAACAGACACCCACCATGTTTACACGAGGATGCTTTGTGCACGAATTCTTTTTCTCCATTTTTCTTTCTATGTTTTACAAAACAATGAATTCCAATACTGTGATTTATAATGCTGCAAAATACTCAAAAGACCCAGTTAAGGAAGAAACAGACAGATTTCACTCTCCTTTTTTATTTTGCTCAGTCAGTTATCACAAATGGTGTCGGCAAACGTGGCAGACTATGGATACATTTCTCTCCACGAAATTAGGGTTGAGAACATGCAAAAGATCTGTTTGGATTATGTGGGTTGTCGTCTACTGCAGTTGACAGAGTAAATTACTGTCCTGCTGCCATTTCTTATCAGACAGACATCCCATTTCTTAGAGTGTACACAAAGCAAGATGGTGAGTTAAGCAGTTTTTTAAAGAAAAGTTTAAATAACTCTGTTGCAGAAAAGCATAGCATTATCTTAACGACAAATGGCAGTCATCTTAAGCATAAATTGTTCGTAACGTGGGATCTCCAATTTTTAACATACGCAAGGAATCTTGTCACGAATTGTACCCACTTTCTTATGTTTATAAAATTTGTAGATCTTTTTTGTATTGTTCTGTTTTCTTTCTCAGACTTTGACGTTTTCCATGTTCTATATTACTGTGTTTATAAGGACTATCTTGCAAAGCCATGTTTTAATATATTAAAATGTTTGATCGTGGCATAGTATGGCCAGACAACAATTTCTGTATTCAAAGCATATTAGTCTCCTAGAGTAAGGGACAAGCTATCCTTCCATACCCGAATCTTCTAAGGAAGGTGGTATCTATTCTTCTTCCTCATCCAGTATGGAGGGTTCATATAGCTGCAAGTACTCATAATTTCTAACTAAACGATTCTTTATAAAAGGAGGGAGATCATGTTTTTTATGGTATTTTCATGTATGGCCTCTAAAATTGTGAAGGGTTCATAGCTTGGTGGCCTTCTCCTTTTCCATTTTATTCTTTTAGCCTTCCCTTTCACCCAAGAAAGCCAACTTTTTGACATCTAGCCTTTCCTTCGCCCAAGAAAGCCAACTTTTTGTCCCCTACCATACGTTTGTGCTCCTTATTTTGCTATTCATGCTTTTGTTTGTACAATTATTATATATTTTTCAATTATTGTTTTACCTTAAGTTAGAAGTATACAATCCTCTCAACAAATTGTGATGCTTACCTTATTCTTTTTCCATCCTTGTTCATCCTTGTAATGATGACAAGAAAAAAAGCATGGGTAAAATGGGATAACAAAAAAAAATTACATTACAGATTTATGGCATGAGGTGAAGTAATGCTTCCATAGAATATTGTTGCCATTCCAAATGAAAACATTACAAGGGTAAAAAAAATGTGAGAATGATTAGAGAGAAGAGAAATGCTTCCATAAAATATTCTTGTCATTCTAAATGAAAACATTACAAGGGTAAAAAACTGTGAGGATGATTAGAGAGAGGAGATATTTCACATGTAGGAAATAGAAGAGAACATGATATTAATTTTAAGTAAACATGGAGTATGCAATAAATGGGTGATTTACTTAAGAAGAAGAAAACAACCATCTTAAAGCTATAAATAACATGTTTACTTTCACATAAATATTTGAGATTGAATTAAGTAAGATCCTACTCATTCCTAATCTAGACTAAGACACAAGATAGAGATTATTTTCTTAAGGTCATGAGGCATAAAATTCAATATTCATTTCATTAGGAGTTCAAATAATACAATCCTAAAATTCTTTCCATTATAAAATAATAAATTAGATAGAAGAAACTAATTAAATGTTTACAAATTAAATTAATATGAGTGAAATATTGTTGACCTTCATGTTTAAGAGATACATCTAGAATAATGAGGAATCTAAAATCCTAATCAATTAAGGTATGGTGCACACATGAGGGAGAGAGAGAGATGGAGGGAGAGATTAAAACCTACACATAATTCAATCTTATACTTGAAATGAAGGAAAAATGGGGGAGATGGATAGGAGACCTAAAAATGGGATGTGAGATGAGGGACCTATGCCAAAAGCAAAAGGGGGTGTTCACCTAATCACAAATCCACCTTTTCCATGTTCATTAGGAAGAGGGATAGTGCCACAAATGGTTAGAATTGACTTGCAACCCTCAAGGTGAGTCAACCCTAGGTTTGGACACTATGTTGCCTTGACTTCCTTATGATAGAAATGATTGAATACCAATTTTGGGAGAAGAATAAAAGTGCTTTAACAATCAAACCTATGAGATCTAACACTTGGAATAAGAAGTATTAAGATAACACTATCAGAACAACCATTAACCAATAGATCTGAGAAGGTTAGGATGGTGTTTACCTGGCTCTAAAACCAAGTTTTAGGCTCTACTGAAGGACATATTCGCCCAGGGGTGAATGGCCCTCTATACAAGTGTCTAAAAATTATTTTTGCAGACCTCAAATCTCAGATCTAAGCTTCTAATTACCCTAGGTTCAACTATTGGAAAGATGGAAATAAAACTTGTAGACCTGACTTTCTATGTCTTGACAACTTTGACAAATTTGTAAAATTGAACTTTTTATCAATTTCAATCCTTCTCCACCTATAAATCTAGAAACATAAAGAGAGGAGAAAAATGTTTATTTTTTTAATGGATAAGGGTTTTCCTTGGTCAAACCCTGGTTTGGTAATTAAACCTTGATAATGAAATAATGACAAAATGAAGGAATTGATGAGTGAACAAAGCCTGTTACACCTCACCAAACCCTTTAATGGCTGCCCTTAGAGGACTAAAGTCTAACACACCTCTCTAAATATTGGATCTTGCATGAAATTTCTTTATTGCTTGATAGATCTTGATGCTTGAATGCTTGCTTGAAACTTCAAACCTACATCACAATGTTAGCACAAAAAAATGCATGAACAAACATAAATCTTGACATCATGATAAGATCTTGAATGCTGCAATAAATGACTGATAAATCTGCTCTCCAATGCTCTTGATAATAATCTTTGCTTTTGTAATACTTGCATAAAGTGTTTTAGATTTGAATTGATAAAAAGACCTTGTATTTATAGGTGTTTCATTAATTACTCGACAATTAAACATCGCAAGCCAACCTTTACAATTTCAATAAATGAATAATTAAAAAGTTTCCAAAAAAAATATTAAAAAATGGGTTCCTGAGACTTAAGGGGGACCCATTCGCCTTTGGGCGAATGGGTCATAATCCCTAAACCTAGAACACACATTTTCCAAGATGTGTAATTAAGTGTAGACATTGATTAAATGTGGGTTTCCCTTTTGAAAAAGGAGATTAATTAGGCTTGTGAATGCATAATTGGGTTAATTAAAGGCCTAATCAAGTCAAATTAATAAAGGGGATGCAAACATAGTGTGAAAATGCAAGGGTGTACATTTTTCTACACTACATTTAGCCCCTGCTTTAGTGAGAGTATGAACTTGCACTTATGATCATACTAAAGAAGAAAAATATATGTCAAGAGGGGTCCAAGTGCACAAATTTTGATGGGATAGGATGGAAAAGATCAAGGAGGTGGCCAAGCCCCTAGGAACAAGAACCCATGGAAAACCAACATAAGCACAAAGGGACATGTGCTTAGAGCAACAACACAAGATGCACAATCATGCAATGTCAAAATTAGAAAGAAAATGATGGACTAGTCGTGGTTGTGTTGTCCATAAAATGCGTTCACAAGTGAAACCTCATTGTCTACTATGCAAAAAAAATAATTACGAGGGCTAGTGAAACCCGATGTCCACTAGGTGAGCCCCAAGAAAGTGAGAAACACACACTAGGTCAGTATGTACCCATAAAAAAGGGTGGTTGATGGGAAAGTCATGTCATGTCTACAAGCTCTGATACATCAACCATACCAAAAGTTATACCTCTTGATAACTTGGATAAGGTGCCTCAAAAATGGTCAAACATTCCAAAAGGCTAGCAAGTTGCATTATAATAGACACTCATGAGAAAAAAAAAGGAACCACTGGAAAGCAAGTTATGTTATGCTTGGTGGCCATGACTATGTTTTAAATGTAATAGAATAGGATAGTCAAAGGCGTTCTACTTAGTTCACGAAGGGTCACACCTTAGGGAACATCGTTCTTAATGTCACCAAGAGAGGACTAGTCAAGGAATAAAGGATTCACACCTTAGGGAATGCAAGCCATAACATTACCACTAAGAGGAATGTCACATGCCAAGAAAGGTCATGCTCTTGAAGGAAATCAAACCCAATGTCACCACCAAGAAGACACATCACATGAAGTAAGAAGACCACACTTTAAAGGGAATGTGCAAACAATGAGCAAGGATGTGTATGCCCCCACTTTAAATAAATTGTTAAACACCATGCTATGAGCAATTACTTTAAAGTAGAGAATGATAAATACCAATACATATGTTTCTGAATAGAGCTATGTCATGAAAGGAGGTTGCCCCCCATATACAATCCTAAGATAACACATACTTGGGATTCATGGATTTGGGGTCAGCATATGTCTTTTCTATAGTGATATAATCAAGATCAGAACCGTTATCATTCCCCAAATACTCATAGAAAAACAAACACAAAGGAGGAATTCCACATAGAGAGTGAAAACAAAGAAAAAAATTTGGGTCAACATGGAAGAGACCTAAATGTATCAATGCCTTGCATCATCTCCAAAAGGAAAACATAAGACACATGAAAAGATAATTGTTACAAAAGATAAAAGAATGAAGATAATAATAGAAGCATTTCACAAAAGGTTCACTTCCTTTGTATCCTTGTACCAACGAAGTGACAAGGGTCATCAAAAGTAGGCTCACAAACATATAAATACATGCCAAGTAGCACAACATGGGGGATCACATTATGCACATAAAATCACAAATAACATGAAAGGAAGACAAAGAAAAGAATAGTATGACGCATGTGAGTCAATCTGTAGCAGTTCATCTACATCCCAATCTTGTTCATCATATGCAAAAAGAAAAAAAATAGCCAAAGGGACAACAACAAGTGTCATACTAGGAGCATCACAAAGTTAAACACGTGGTGAGTCACTCTTTTTCAGAGGATCATTATGGTTGTTATCATCTAAGCTCATGGAAGAGGAAAACAATAAATTTAGCTCATTATGCACTTCCTCATCAATCTTAGTATTCTCAATATCATCATCATCATCATCCAAGTTAGTCATAACAAGAGGCCTAATGATGATTTCCATTGAAGTTTCAGGTTGTTGTTGTGGCAAAGGTGGAGAATCATCATGTATTTCTTGAGTTGGTGTTTGATCTTGGTTTTCTATTTTTTTATTCTCTTCTAACTAACAAAGCAATAACATTATGTCTAAGCCTACACTCTTTAGAATTTCAATTTCTTCTTACACAATTTTCAAGATGTGAAGGTGTAGGAGTGGGTTTATCAACCATTGGTTTCTTTCCTTCCCATAAGGGAGGAACAAAAGTAACCATGGAAGGTTGGTCAACCACTTTCTCTTTGGGTTTATAAACTTGTTTGATCTTAGGAGGAATAATAGGATTTATATGGTTATCTCTTGGTCTTTTATAGGAAATGGGTGGAGGACTTTTTATGCATTTTTCTTGGTTACTTGGAAGGTCTTTTGGTCCAATCATGGCTTCATCAATGATAGGAGGCTCAATCATGTGTTGACACATGATGCTAAGGGATAATTCTGCTATGTTCTTTGCCTTGAAATTTTGATAAGATTTAAAAAATAATTCCTCACGAGGCTTAATAGGTTCTATAGGTTTGGGCCAAAAGAATTCCAATGGGAAGACACAAGATTAAAGCCACTATGATGCATATTAATGATGTCATTTCCAAATGGAAATTTTAAGTATTTATACACTACCAATAGGAAAACATCCATTGAGAATAGCCATGTATAACCAATCTTCACATAGAATTGGTCTGACGGTGGGATGATGGAGAATGAGGCATTCAATTGTTTTGGTCCAACTTTTAAAGGAACAGTGATCGAACCTATCGTAGGGAAAGAAAAAACATTATGTGTTTTGCTTCATGATTTCAGTTTGTCATAAGAATCTTGATTTAAAGTTAGTGACAAATGAGAATTCCTTAGTAATCACATTCTCTATACACACAAGATCAATTAATATCCCATTAGTAATTTTTCATTCATTCTTTTGGTAATGTAAAGAGGGTCATCGGGTGCATGTTTGATTATGTCATTTTGTGAGAAAGCAATGTTCATAGACAAGAAGGTTTGGCCCTTATGAGATTGAATTTCAATGAGATTAACCATAGTATCTATAGAATAATCCTCATTATCACTCATGTTATCATTAATCATCTCAAACATTCATCACATCATTCTTGATATCACTAGTTTTCATAAAAGAGATGTTATGATTTGGCATGGGATTAGTAAAAATTTGCAAATTTTGGTTGGGTGGGGAAATGGATTTAATTCCTTGATCATTAACACGAACAATTTGGATGTGATTAGAATCAATGAGGTCTTGCACTATGTGTTTAAGATGCTTACAATCTCCGTATCATGTCCATTTCGTCGGTGATAATGGAAAAATGCATTAGCATTACAGTTCAGAGGTAAAGGATTTGTAGGATCAATGGTTCTGATGGGACATAAGGTAATTAGGTTCTTAACCAAAAGTTGCAACATTATGGAATAGAGGGTATTGGGTTAAGGGGTAAATTGTCAATTGCATTCATTGAATTGATATGGAGTTGTTTTTTTATGGCAGCCACTTGAGACTCAACATGTTGACTTGTTTGAGGTGGGTTTATCTATAAGAAGCTCTTATTTTATTTCTTTTTATGGGGCACGAACTCAAAATTTTCAAAGCAGTTAGAGGGAGTTTTTACTTCATAATGGCTAACTGAATTATGATCTAGTCACGAAGAGACATGCATGTAAATGTGTAAAGGAGGGAAATTTCATGATCCCAAGATTGTCTTGGATTTTGTTTTGTAAATTTTCAATGAACATTCTTTGAAGATCAACATCGGGAATCTTAATATTGATTTGTGTGTAAAGAAATTGCTATTGTGCTATAAAATTAATGATCTTTTCATCATCCTTTTGTTTACACTTCATTAAATCAACTAAGGTCATCTTGGGACCTATGTGCACTTGGAAATGGTTGAGGAAAGCATCAAAAATTTTATTGAATGAACTAATTGAATTATTTGGTAAAGAGAAAAACCATTCTAAGGCTATATCTTTCAAAGACCTAGGGAAAAGTTTAGCCAAGAGGTTATCTTCAAAGATGAAGTCACTACATAAGGCTATATATGTCGAGACATGGTTACTAGGATCTCCTTTACCACCAAATTTCTCAAGTCTAGGAATATCTATACCTTGTGGAATTTATACTCTTAATATATCCAAGGATAATGGGTTTTTTTGACATAATGTGAAGGTTGGCCATTTTGATTCAATGTGGATATTTATTGTTGAAGGGATGAAACATTTTGCAAAATTTGGTTAAGGATGGAATCATTGGTTGTGTTTTGAGATGGAGGTGTGTATGTAAACAAGTGAATTTCAAGTTTGTGAGAGGTGATGGATTAGGAGATATGAGATTTGAATTCACAAAGCTAAAAGGATTCCTAATGGAAATACCTAAAGTGGGGTTGAAATTGCTAGTGGGTTTCCTTGTTGTAGTAATAGTTAGATGAGTGTATATAGGAATAAAGGCCATAGTTGTAGGGGGGGAATTTTATTTCCACCTTGACTTTGAGTGTACCCCAAATTTTGAGCACAACTAGCCATTGTAGGAACATGATTGTCAATTATATGGGCTAGACTATGCACAATTTCTATTCCTTATTCATTATCAAGCATTTTTCTCATGTTATCTATGACAGAACGTGTTGTACTAGTAATGTATTCAACACTCATAAAGTTTTGAAGTTTTTATAAGGCTTCATCCATTTTTTTAGCTTCTCTTGAGAGACATTAGAACCCATTGTGTCAATGTTAATTACATTGGTTTTTGGTAAAGTAGTCATAGGAATGTGGTATCAAATCCATGATCCATAATGGATTGACTAGTGTCAACACTATGAGTGAAAGAGTTAGAAAACTCAAGATCCACAATAGATATACTAGTGTGGGATAGCATGAGTCTCAAACTACATCTCACTAAAGTATTAGCAATAGGACACTAGAGGTTGTGAAGCTCATAGAAGTTTCACCAAACCAAAGTGCACCCAAAATGGAGAAGATGTACTATGCAAATATAATAAACACCCAAAATTAGGAATCATAATGCAAGTGTGTAAAAAGATTTTGCAATTTTTAAATTTGAAACATGATAATTTATTGATTATTCTATGCAAAAACTTGAAAATGATGTCTTTTAAATGCTAATTTTGGTTTCAAACAATACACTTAATTTGACCAATTGAACTTAATGCAAGAAAGTACAAAAATTTCTATTTTTTGAAACTAAAACACAAATATGACATCAGAATGAAGTGAAGCAATCGGAGAAAAAATAATGCTCATAAATTTGAAAAGCACCTATATAAGAACAAGTTCACCCAAGGGTGAATGAGTCTTTGAATAGGAGTTGGAAAAATAAAATTTTATGTTTCTAGTTTGATGTTTGAGTTCTTTGTTTTATATTGCAAACTATAAATTCTATGACTGGTTTTTCTAGTTTTAGGTGTCTTAATGTAAGTGCAACTAGTGACAAATAGTTAGCAAAGTGAAAACGATTGGAATGCAATTTTGAAATAAAATCTGAATCTAAATGATTGAAAGACACTTTTGATGCAACTACAATGCAAGATGTATGCAAAAATTCTAATTTTGTATTAGTGTAGGTGATTAAAACATACAAAATTAAACCCTAATTAAAATGCAAAGCACACTAATGCAAATCTAGATCTAAGGTTTTGAATGTCTCTAAAATGAAACGAAGCAAAAATATGGGAGATGGATAGGAGACCTAAAAATGGGATGTGAGATGGACCTATTCCAAAAGAAAAAGGGGGTGTCTACCTAATCACAATTAAACCTTTTCCATATTCATTAAGAAGAGGGATAGTACCACAAATTATTAGAATTCACTTGCAACCCTCAAGGTGATTCAACCCTAGGTTTGGACACTATGTTTCCTTGACATCCTTATGACAAAAGTGACTAAATAATAATTTTGGGAGAAAAATAAAAGTTCTTTAACAATCAATCCTAAGAGATCTAAACTTGGAATATGAAGTATTATGATAGCACTATCACAAAAAACCATTAACTAATAGATCTAAGGTTAGGACGGTGTTTGTGTGGCTCCAAAAGTGGGTTTCATGCTCTACTGGAGGACATATTTGTTGGAAAAACAAGGATAGACAACTAAGAGGGGGGGTGAATCAGTTGTCACAGAATTTAAAACTTATTTAACCTTATTAACCTTTAATCTCATATCTGATAAATAACAGTGAAATCATGAATCAACAATACATCAGAAACACATAACACCGAGATTTTTTTTGCGTGGAAACCTTGTTAGGGGAAAAACCATGGTGGAGGTTAATCCACAAGCTATACCCTGTTAAAAGTATAAGGAAAATGAATAAGGAATGCACATGCATTTAGGAACACTACCTAGAGCTCATTGCTCAAATAAGACACATTATCTTACATAAAAATTTTAGATTAAATCCATTTGAAGAGATTGGACTGAGAAATTAGCTTCTTCAAAATCTTGATCACAATTTCAGTTAGGCACAAAAACACTTCTTCACACTTTGCTCAAACTTCTTCACACTCTGCTCTATAATTGAATGATCTGATCTTTATTCGCACATAACACTTGTACACTTTGCATTACACTTCATGCACACACTTCAAAATGAAGAAATAATTGCTCTTATATATCCACTTCATGGAATTACATCAACACCTTTGTCAGCCAGAAGTAAAAGAATAAATGAATACAAACTGTCGGCCCAATTCATGAACAAATCTCAATGTGCACCAACTGAAGTCAGTCATAGCATAATGAAGAGCTAAAAAAACATCCTTGAACATGCAAAACATTCAAAAATTAATCCACGAGGATCCACAACACGCTACAACCACCATGTCAGCCAAGAACATGAAAACCCGAAAACATAAAGGAAAAATCTTTAATCGCGATAACATCGATCAATGTGGATGTGCAACAAAGATAAATCATGATCTAGAAACATCAATGAACATTGTAGGAGCATACACAATAACTCAAATTACCATAATTACATTCTCTTCTTTTAGATACACCAGCTATAGTAACAGAATAGCTATAGAAACACATAAACTCATAACTTGCTCCAATCTTGATGTGCACCTCTGAGACTTTTGGAGGATGAACTAGATAGGCTCAGCAACAAACCCTTTAAAGCACAACTTTTGAACACCAACATATTGAACTTCGTAGCTTCATAGACAACCTTCAACATATTTATTATAATTTTCTCAATATCCTCAACATATACATCCTTCAAGACATCAATACTAATAGTCTTGACATCAATGAAAACCACATATCAGCAACACAAACACAACATCCAACAATCTCCCCATTTTGCATTGATGGAAACACATGATGTGAAAAATACCATCAACACAAATAGCTCTTCTCCAACAGTCTCCCCCTTAGATATTGCACTGTTCTTCTCTTTTTTTCAATATTACTCTTCTCCTCAAAGTTTCTCGCATTACTCTTCTCCCCATTTGACATCAATGGAAAAGGTACACAAGATTTGAATCATCTGACTACTCCCCTTGAGTAGCATCCACCATAACATCTATCCGAAACAAAATATGACTATGAATGCACAGATTGATGCAAAGAATTGCATCTTAGTTCTAATTAGGAGGGGAAATCACCCCTAACTTCCCTGTGAGATACTCAAAAGTATCCTTAGGAAACGGCTTAGTAAAGATGTCTGCAATTTGTTCCTTAGTAGGAACATACTCCAGTCTGACTTCTTTATCACTCACTTTGTCTCTCAAAAAGTGAAATTTGATAAATATATGTTTTATCTTTGAATGCAACACCAGATTCTTTGAAATGTTTATGGCACTTGAATTATCACAAAATATAGCAATAGGCTCATCATACTCAATTCTAATATCTTTCAGCATCTAATTCATCCATATTACTTGAGTACAATTGTTTGCAACATCAATATATTCTCCCTCAACAGTAGATAAGGAAATGGAATTCTATTTTTTACTTAACCAAGACACCAACTTATTCCCCAAGAAGAAGGCACCACCACTAGTACTTTTCTTTTCATCCACACCTCCTACCCAATCTACATCAATAAAGGCACTCAAGGTAAGATCATCATCTTAAGGATACCAAAGACCAAAATCAGCTGTCCCTTTCAAGTGTCTAAAAATTCTCTACAGCAGTCACATGGGATTCCTTTGGATCAACTTGATATCTAGCAACCATACATACAATATTCATGATGTCTAGTCTGGTCTGAGTCAAATAAATTAATTCACTGATCATTGACCTGTATCTTGTTTGATTTTCCTTAGGAGAATCATCATTTTGTGTTAACTTGCATCCGGTTACCATGGGTGTACCAACTGGCTTTGATTCTTCCATGCCAAACTTTTTCAGTAACTCTCTTACATATTTGGACTAAGATATAAAGATTCCATTATCTAACTGAGTAATTTTCAATCCCAAAAATAATTTTATCTCTCCAATCATTGAGATCTCAAACTCACTTTTCATTTCATCATCAAACTTCATACACAATTCATCATTACCTTCAAAAATGATGTCATCAAAAAATACTTCAATAATCAACTCTTTATCCTGATCCATCCTAAAATACAGATTACTGTCAGCAATACCTTTATTGAATCTAAGTTTCAACAAGTATTTATCCAGTCTAGCATACTAGGCTCTAGGGGCTTGGTTGAGTCCATACAGTGCTTTCTTCAATTGACAAACCATATCTCTCTTATCTGTCAATTGAAATCCATCTGGTTGCTCAACATATACTTCTTCTTCTAGCTCACCATTTAGAAATGCTGAATTTACATCCATTTGATAGACTTTGTAGTTCTAAAAGGTGACATAAGCAAGAAACAATCTTATAGCTTCAATTCTAGCAATAGGGGCAAAGTTTTCTTCAAAATCAATACCTTCCATCTATGAGTACCATTTACATACCAATATTTCTTTATTCTTGACCACTTTACCTTGTTCATTCAGCTTATTCCGAAAGACCCATTTGGTTCTAATCACATTTTTATCCCAAGGTCTGGGAACAAGAATCCATGTATCATTTTTCTCTATCTGCATTAGTTCTTCCTTCATTGCTTCCATCCAATATTCATCTTTACATGCTTCATTGACATTGTTGGGCTTAGTCTTGGAAATCAAACAATATTCTTCTACAATTCTTCTTCTAGTTTGCACACCTTTTTTTCTTATCTCCTATAATCTGATCTTCGAAATGATTTAGCTTTGCATACCTCAGAAGTTTTGGATTCTTTCGAACTTCTGGTTCTTCTGTTCTTTCTTTTGCACTTCCACTAGCTTCTCCTTCTACACTCTCTTGATTCACTAGAACAATTTGAACTTGATTTTGTGTCTGAGCATTCTTTCCATTATCAGTAATATCATGTTGGTCATCTAAATCATATCCATAGTATCTACATGATCTAGTAGTGTCCTCATCAACTCTGACATTTTGACTTTCAACCATTTTCCTTAATCTTACATTATAGCACCAGTAGGCCTTGCTCTTAGTAGAGTAACCCAAAAAGATTCCTTCATCGCTCCTAGCGTCAAACTTGCCTATATCCTCATCTCTCTTGATATAACATCTACTTCCAAAGATTTTGAAATATTTAACAGTAGGCTTAAAACCAAACCACAGCTCAAAAGGAGTCTTACCATAATTACCATTGACATTTATCTGGTTAATAGTATATACAACAGTGCTTACAACTTCTCTCTAATAGATATGAGGAACATTACCTTCCAACATCACAGTTCTAGCAACATCTATAATTGTTTTTTTTCTTTTTCTCAACAACTCTATTTTTTTGAGGAGTCTAGGGAGCAGATAACTGTCTTTTCATTCCATGCTCTTCACAAAAATAATTGAACTCTTGGGAAATGAACTCACCACCACTATCTGACCTTAAGCATTTAATCTTCAAACCTGTCTCATTCTTGGCCATAGCTTTGAAATTTTTGAACTTTTATAATGCTTCATGTTTTTCTCTCAGGAAAGCAACCCATATCATCCTAGAGTAGTCATCAATAAGACATAAAGTACCTTTTTCTTATAAAATTTTGATTCTAGAGGGACCACATAGATTAGTATGCACCAGCTCCAATACTCCATTAGAATGATGTTGTTTGCTTTGAAAATAAATTATAGTTCTCTTTCCCATCTGGCATTCCTTGCATATGGTGTTAGTAGGCTTCACTAGCTTAGGAAGATCCCAGGTGAAAAATGTTACCTCTTGTCTTTTTACCTGAAGAAATTACATTTCCATAACTTCCTAGTATCCTGCATTTTCCATCTTTGAACTGAAGATTGTATCCCTTATCGACCATTTTTCCAACACTTAACAAACTATGCTTCAATCCTTCTACATAAAGGACATCATCAGTATTATATTTACCACCAAGAGAAATAGTGCCTACCAAAAATCACACCAGCATTGTTGTCTCCAAATATTACAACACTACCGTCATATTTCTCCAAGCTTACAAACTTGCTTTTGTCATCAGTCATATGATTTTAGCATCCTTTTTCAATCACCCACTCATCCTTTTCTTTAATTCTAGCTGCAAGAGCTTTGTCAACATTCTTATCATTAGCAAATTCAGTGGACACTAGACCATTTTCCTTGATAGCAATGAATACCCATCCATCTTCATTTATATTTTCTTTATCAGATTCATCATTAGTAACACCTTCTTCAACATAATAACATTTCTTTTGAAATCTAGGCTTTTCAGGTTTGGACCTAGGAACTCTTTTAGGACACCTTGATGCAAAATGACCTATCTTATTGCAAGACAAATATTTAATAGGAAACTTTCCTTTTATACTTACCTTGTCCTCTGGATTCTCTTTTCACAATCAATGCTTCCAGCTCTTCTAACTCTCTTTCATCTTCAATCTATTTTATCTCATATTCATACTTGAATGTCTTTCTGGAACTTTTACCTGAATCATATCTCTGTTGGTTTGTTCCAGATATAGAAGCTTTAAATGTAGATTTTATCTTAGGGGTAGATTCACCAAATTCACTCAATTCAAAGGCAGCAAGCTTACAAATCAACATATATCTTGTCACATTTGTTACTATATTGAGCTCTTCAATAGTATGAGCTTTCATTTTGTAAGAAGTAGGCAATGATCTAAGCACTTTAGCTACAATCTCTTCTTCATCCAAGATTCCATCGGCACATCTAATACCCATCACTAGTTCATTTAATTTTTGCATGAAAGAAATAATGTTTTCATCTTCACTCATTTTCAAGTTTTCCCACTTGCCTTTCAGACTTTGTAGCTTAGAAAATTTCACTTGTGCATCTCCTTCATGCAATATTTCCAACTTCTTCTAGATTTCATATGTTTTTTTCAGACCCATCACATTTGTCATCTCTAAATCTATCAGAGCACTCAATAATGCTTCTATAGCCCTGATATTTTTTTCAGCTTCTTCGATTTCATCAAGAGTAGAGGGACCATTATGAGGAATAACATATATGTTCTCTGTAATTTTCCAGAAGGGTTCACCAATGCACTTCAAATGACACTCCATTCTAGCCTTCCACAAAGAGTAGTTTATTCCATCGAATCTAGGACTATCCTTCTTGTATGATTCCATCTTGGATCACCTCAAGCTATTAAACTTCTTCAAAGGAACTTGCTCTGATACCAATTGTTGGAAAAACAAGGATAGACAATTGAGAGGGGGGGTGAATCAGTTGTCACAAAATTTAAAACTTAATTAGCCTTATTAACCTTTAATCTCAGATCTGATAAATAATAGTGAAAGCATGAATGAACAACACATCAAAAACATGAACACCAAATTTTTTTCCGTGGAAACCCTGTTAGGGGAAAAACCATGGTGGAGGTTAATCCACAAGTTATACCCTATTAAAAGTACTAGGAAAATGAATAAGGAATGCACATGCATTCAAGCACACTGCCTAGAGCTCACTGCTCAAAGAAGACACATTGTCTTACATAAAACTTTCAGATTAAATCCATCTGAAGAGATTGAACTGAGAAATTAGCTTCTTCAAAAGCCTGATAATAGTTTCGGTTAGGCACAAAAACACTTCTTCACACTTCGCTCAGACTTCTTCACACTCTTCTTTGCAATCAAATGATCTGATATTTATTCACACATAACACTTGTACACTTCACATTAGACTTCACACACACTTCAAAATGAAGAAACAATCACTCTTATATATCTGCTTCATGGAATTACATCAACATCTTTGTCATCCAAAAGTAAAAGAATAAATGAATACAAACTGTCAGCCCAATTCATGAACAGATCTCAATGCGCACCAATTGAAGTCGGTCACAACATAATGAAGACCTAAAACAACATCCTCAAACATGCCAAACATTCAAAAATTAATCCACAAGGATCCACAACACACTACAACCACCATGTCGGCCAAGAACATGAAAACCCGAACACACAAAGGAAAAATATTCAATCACGATCACACTGATCAATGTAGACGTGCAACAAAGATAGAGCAGATCTAGGAACATCAAATAACATCATAGGAGTGTACACAACAACTAAAATTACTAGAATTACATTCTCTTCTTTCAGAAACACCAGCTATAGTAACAAAATAACTGCAAGAACACAAAAACTCACAACTTGCTCCAATCTTGATGCACACCTCTGAAACTTTTGAAGGATGAACTAGATAAGCTCAGCAACAAACCCTTTAAACTGAAACTTCTAAGTACCAACATACTAAATTTTCCAACACACTGAACTTCATAGCTTCACAGACAACCTTCAACATATTTATTATAATTTTCTGAATATCGTCGACATATACAACCTTCAAGACATCAATGCTAATAGTGTTGACATCAATGACAACCACAACATCCAACAATATTTTCCTAGGGGTGAATGGGTCTCCATACAGGGGTCTAAAAATTATTTTTGTAGTCCTTGGATCCTAGAGCTAAGCTTTTCATTCCACCAAGTTTCACTATCAGAAAGCCAAAAATAAAACCTGTAGGTGAGTTTTTGTGTTTTGACAACTTTGACAACTTTCTAAAATTGCACTTTTTTATCAATTTAATCCTTCTTCACCTTCAAATTTGCAAACATAAAGAGATGTTTTTTTTTTTGGTGGATAAGGGTTTGCCTTGGTCAAACCCTAGTTTGGTAATTAAACCTAGATAATGAAATAATGACAAAATGAAGGAATTGATGAATAAACAAAGCTTGTTACACCTCACCAAACCCTTTAATGGCTGCCCTTAGAGGACTGAATTCTAACACATCTCTCTAAATATTGGATCTTGCATGAAGTGGCTTGATTGCTTCATAGATCTTGATGATTGAATGTTGTCTTGAAATTTGAGATCTACATCACAATGTTAGCTCAAAAACATGCATGAACACACATAAATCTTGACATCATGATATGATCTTTAATACTACAATAAATGACTAATAAATATGCTCTTCAATTCTCTTAACAATAACCTTTTCTCTTGTAATGCTTGCATAAAGTGTGTTAGATTTGAATTGACAAGAAGAGATTGTATTTATAAGTGTTTCCCTAATTACCTAACAATTAAACATCCCAAGCTGAACTTTGCAATTTGAATTTGAATCATTAAAATTCCACCAAAAACATATTAAAAAATTGGTTATGAGACTTAAGGGAGACCCATTCGCCTTTGGGCGAATGGGTCCTAGGCCCTAAACATAGAACACAAATTTTCCAAGATGTGTAATTAAGTGTGGATATTGATAAAATATGGATTTCCCTTTCAAAAAATTAAATTAATTAGGCTTGTGAATGCATAATTGGGCCAATTAAAGGCTTAATTAAGTCAAATTAATAAAGGGGATGAAAACATAGTGTTAAAATATAAGGGTGTAAATTTTTCTACACTACAATACCAATTATTAATTTAATTTTTTTATGAACATTTATTAAATTTTAAAATTAACATCAATTTAATTCTATAATTATATCTAGTTGTAAGAGAGGGGGACCAACCACTGCAAGGCCCCAGGTCACGGAGGGCCGAGAGAAGTAGGCTGCCCTAACTTACCTCATTTGGTGGGGAATGTTAGGAGATGGTGGGATGAGAATGGTGAGGACTATAAGGTCCTTCAGTCACCCTGCAAACCCAAGGTTCTAAAGGAGACTAGGCGAGTCAATTTTTAGGGTCAACTCTGTGTCTCAGATAGCTCTTTGTCAGAGGACAAAAGCACGGTTCCGGATGACAGCATGATGTGTTGGTGTCTCTCAGGTGCGTTGACGTCCATATGGCCAAAGAACCAAGAAGACAAGGATTGACCACTAAAAAACAAACTAACAGCCTAGTTACTAATTTCTAAGGGAACATAATAGTACTATGAAATATGAAACATACAAATGAACATGATAAAACAAGTATATTACTACAAGGGTGATGAAAACGATCTCACACCAAAGTTTCTTCTCCAACTCACTCCAAGATATCTCCACCTACACATAGAAAAGAGGGAAAATTTTGGGGAGTTGTTTAGGGGTCTGCCTTAGCGAAACCCCGTTTTGGTGTTTCCACCTCCACAGAAATCCAAGTTTGCAATGATGTAGAAATAATATGGTAAAGAAGGAAATACAAGAAAAGTACACTAAAACACTACAAAACAGTAATGTGCTAACTCAACCAAGTAATAGAGAAGATGAGTGAGGAGCTTACCACCTTCACCCAAAGCATCCAAGGCTAGTGGGGGAGAAAATGAGAGGAATTCAAGCCTCTTCTGCAATGGTGTTGTCCTATGCTTGCTCTATTGAAGTGGAGTGTAAAATATTGCTTCGATGCTTGAAATGAATGCTAAGAGCTTGTGGATGAGTGTTTAGAGATCAACTAGAGATCAACCATCCTTCAAATGAATGAATGAGAGGTGAAGAAATGACTATATTCAGGTCGTCCAACCTGAAGAGAGGCATTACAATTCAACTTCCAATAGGAAGTGTAACGCCTCTATAGACTCTAGCTGCAAAAGTATGTCAGGGATGTAAGCAAGTTGTGCGGATGTCTACACACCACGTGGGCATCCCCGATAGTAATTCCCCTACCGACACTCAAAATAGGCATCGAGTGGAATGAGAATAGTGGGCTTATGTCGAATTAAGCCTCTGAATTTGGTTTTCTAAAGTGGATAAGGGAAAAAAGGGGGATTCGCATTAGGGGTGGAAATTCGCTCCTATACATTTTTACCCCGCTTTAGTGAGCGCGAGTATTGATGAGTTCTTCGATAAAGTAGATCAAAGAAGTAGTAGGGTTAGAGATGTATACCTGAACCGTCGCAAAAGCAAATCATGGTCTGGAAAACCTAAGAGAGCAGGACAAGAAAATGACTTCATAGCTTCATGTAACTATGACGCTGAAGAAAGAAAGTACCTTATAGGCCCGTGGAACTGTAAGGAAGGTATCCTCCAAGAACTCTCACATAAAGGGTAAGTGCATGGATCTGTGACACACTTTTGACTTTTAAGATGCCACTCTGTTTCTGAAATCAGAAAAATCTGATTTGCACAAGAAAATGAAGATAGTTACGCTCAAAATTTCAAGATGCAGCAAGAACAAAATTTGAAGTGCTTCGAGTCTAGTTTCTAAGCTACTAATTTTTTTTGAAATTAATGAAGATTTAGGGTCTCAAAAAGGGGGGGAAAATAGGTCCTATTTTTATCAAAAATATAGCATAGTGCCTGAGGGCTCTCCCCTTTCTGATTAACTTTATTTTAGAATTTGGAAAATCCCAATAGTAAGAAATTAGCTGACACCATGTAGTTTATCCTCATTCTTTCAGATAATTTTTTTAATGAATAAATAATATTTTATGAATTTTCAAAGTGGATACATCCTGAAAAGCTGAAATTTGAGCGTGCTCCCCCCTAGTTTTTTTGAAAACTAATCGAAAATTGATTTTCTTTCATCATGTGTAGAATGGAGTCTAGTTTCAAAAAATTTAATTTGTTTCATGTTTCGATGAATGAGTAAAAATCTATCCTAAATCTAGCACATGTTGGTTTTTGACCAAAAATTGAGGCATTTAGAATAGAAGCCATGGATCAAAGCCTTAACTAAATCAAAATGATTTTTTTATATATATTTAGATAGCTAAGAGAGAGGTTAATGCTATCATGGTTTTTTTGTAAACTTGCATTGAAATATGTGCAAATGAGATGGGGAGCATAGACAAAAATATGAGGAAATTTAGCACCCTTTCAAAAAAAAATGTCTTTTTCATTAAATGGTTGTTCAAACCTTTGAGTCATATGCCTAATGAAAAATCCAAACCATTGGGTTGGTATTTCCCAATGTAACCTATTTGGTGCATGCCAAATGGATTGCTTCATTTGGCGCATGCCAAATTTGGTGCTTGTCAAATGTCATTCATGACTTTTAGAATGCATTTTTCTAAACTCTTTGATTTTCTCTTTCTCTGTTAGGGAAACTATATCATGAAATAAACATTTAAGTAAAATTTGACCTTTACATATGGACATTTACTTTCTTATACTTTAAGTTATATTTTATGTATATAGGCAAGATATTCGAGAGTGGCTTTCGATCTCTAGGAGTTATAATGCAAATTCTAGTTTTTGGAAGATCTCAAAAAATTTAGACAATCAAATTTCAGTAATCAGGAGGTCAAATTTCATCTTTCTCTCTATCTCACTCATTTTCATCTCTTATTTTCTAGACCTCTCTCTCTCTCACTATCTCCATCCCTTTATTTTACAATCTCTCCCTTGAGCTCAAGAACTACGTCTCTACATGTCCATCTCTCTCTCCTTGCCTCTCCAATATCTATCTCCCTCCCTCCTTCCCTCTCTATATTTCTCTATTTCCCCTCCCTCTCCTTTTATCTCTATATATCTCTCTCTACTCTCTATATCACCTCTCTCTATACCTACCTATCCCTCTCTCCCTCTCTCTTCCCTCTTTCTCTCTCACTCTATGCTTCCCTCTCTATCTTCTTGCCTCTCTACTCTCTATCTCGCCATTCTCTCTCTCCTTCCCTCTTTAGTTCTCTCTATCTCACTTATCTCTCCTTCCCTCCCTCCCTCTCTAATTTTCTCTATCTCCCCCTCTCTCCTTCCCTTTCTACTTTTCTCTATCTCACCTCTCTTTCTCCTCCCCTCTCTCTCCCTCTCTCTTCCTTTCACCCACATTTTCTCTCTACTTTTCACTATCTAACCTATCCCTCGATACATATTTCTCTCTCCCCCCACCTTCCCTCTCAATCTCTCCACCTTCCTCCTTACCTCTCTACTTTTCTCTCCATCACACATCTCTATCACCTATCTCACTTCTCTCTCTCCCCTTCCCTCTCTACTCTCTTCTCTCTATCTCACCTCTCTTTCCCTACCTATCCCTCCATCCTCTCTCTTATCTCTCTCGCCTCTCTCTCTCCATCCCTACTTATTCCTCGCTTTCTCCTTCCCTCTATACTTCTCTTTATCTCCTCCTCCCTCTATCTACCCAGACCTCTCTCTATTTTTGTCTCAGCTCTCTCTCCATCCCTACCTCTCCTTATATCTCTCCTTTCACATCTATTTCTCTCTACCTAGATATTCCTCTATACCTATTTCTCTCTCCCTCCTTGCCTCCTCTCTCTCAATATCACCACCTTCTTTCCCTCTCTACTCTCTCTATCTCTCCCTCCCTCCCCCTTTTTATCTCTCCTATCTCCCTCTCCCTCTTTCTATCTCTCATTTCCCACTCTCTACCTATCTCTCTCTCTCCTTCTATCTATCTCAACTATCCATCTTTACCTATCCCTCCCTCCTCTCTCTCTTCCACCAAAATTCATTCTACATCTCTCTGTCTAGCCTACCCCTATATACCTCATTTTCTCTCCCTCTCTCTTTCCCTCTCTCAATCTATCTACCTTCCTCATTACGCCTCTACTTCTCTCTATCACCTCTCTCTCTCCCCCTTCCCTCTTTACTTTCTTTCTCTATCTCACCTCTCTCTCCTTAAATATCCCTCCCTCCCTCCTCTCTCTCTGTCTCACCTATCTCTCCCTCCCTACCTCTTCTTCCCTTTCTCCTCCATTCTCTACTTCCCTTTATCTCCCCTCCCTCTCCTTACCTACCTCTCTCTCT
>CM021102.1:182204024-182598487 GCA_007115665.2 Sequoiadendron giganteum | reverse complement strand
AACACCCTACCCTCTACCCTCTATCTCTCTCCAACTCCCTCCCCTTTCTCAAGTCTCTCCCTCCTACCCCCTCTCCTTCTCTTAGGTCTCTCTCACTCACTCGCTCCCTCTACCTATCTCCCATGTACCCTTAACCCTTAAACCCTCTACCCTCTACCCTATATCTATCTCCAACTCCCTCCCTCCCTCTCTCTCTCAAGAATCTCCCTCCTACCCCCTCTCCCTCTCTCGGGTCTCTCTCTCACTCACTCACTCCTTATATCTCTCTTCCCTCTACCATTAACCTTCTACCCTCTATATGTCTCCCACTCCCTCCCTCTCTCTCTCACCCACTCCCTCTATCTCTCTCCCCTTTAACCTTAACCCTAAACCCTAAACCCTTAAACACTCTACCCTCTACTTCTCTTTATCTCCTCCTCCCTCTATCTACCTAGACCTCTCTTTGTTTTTGTCTCACCTCTCTCTCCATCCCTACCTCTCCCTATATCTCTAATTGCATATCTACTTCTCTCTACCTAGTTTTCCCTCTATACCTATTTATCTCTCCCTCCTTTCCTCCTCTCTCTCAATATCTCCACCTTCTTTCCCTCTCTAATTATCTCTCTATCACCTCTCTCTATCTCTCTCCCCTCTACCCTTGACCCTAAACCCTTAACCCTTAACCCTTAAACCCTAAACACTTAAAATCCTCTACCCTCTACCATCAAACATCTACCCTCCATCTCTCTCCCACTCCCTCTCCCACTCCCTCTCCCCCTCTCTCTCTCTCAAGTCTCTCCCTCCTATACCCTATCCCTCTCTCAAGTCTCTCCCCTCTACCCTTAACCCTTAAAGCCTCTACCCTCTACCCTCTACCCTATACCATCTACCCTTAACCCTCTACCCTCTATCTCTCTCCCACTCCATCCCTATCTCTCTCAAGACTCTCCCTCCTACCCCCTCTCCCTCTCTTAGGTCTCTCTCTCTCTCTCACTCACTCACTCCCTCTATCTATCTCCCCTCTACCATTAACCCTAAACCCTTAACCCTTAACCCTTAAACCCTAAACCCTTAAACCCTCTACCCTCTACCCTTAACCATCCCTCCCTTTGTCTCTCTCCTACTCCCTCCCTCCCTCTCTCAGGTCTCTCTCACTCACTCACTCACTCTATGTATCTCTCTCCCATCTACCCTTAACCCTTAAACCCTTAACTCTCTACCCTTAACCCTCTACCCTAAAACCTATACCCTCAACCCTCTACCCTCAACCTTAAACTCTCAACCCTCAACCTTTAAACCCTCTACCCTAATCCCTCAACCCTATACCTTCTACCCTATACATTGGACCCTCAACTCTAATCCCTCAAACCTATACCTTAAACCCTCTACACTCATCCCTAAGCCCTCAACCAGAAACCCTTAAACCCTAAATCCTTAAACCTTCTACCCTATACCCTCAACCCAATACCATATACCATCAACCCTATACCCTCAACCCAATACCCTAAACCATCAACCCTATACCCTCAATTCTTAACCCTCTATCCTATACATTGGATCCTCAACCATTATATATATATATATATCCCTCCCTCCTCTTCTCTCCTTCTCTCTACCTCACTTCTCCCTCCATCTCTCCCTCCATCCTTCCCTCCCTCTCTACCCTAATACCTCAACCCTATACCCTCAACCCTTAAACCCTTAAACACTGAACCCTCAACCCTATACCCTCAACCCAAAAACCCTTAAACCCAAGTAAAATCTCTACCCTAAACCCTCATCCCTTAACCATTAATCCCTCAACCCTTAAACCCTCTACCCTCTACCCTCTACCCTCTACCCTCTACCCTCAATCCTCAACCCTCAACCCTCAACCCTCAACCCTCAACCCTATACCCCTATACCCACTACCCTATACATTGGACCCTCAACCCTAATCCCTCAACCCTATACCCTCAACCATAAACCCTCAAACCTCAACCCTTAAACCCTCTACCCTATACATTAAACCCTCAACCCTCAATTCTCAACCCTTAACCCTTAATCCTCAACCCTAGGTAGGTATGGAAACATAACTGAGATATAGAGTGATGAAGGGAGAGGTAGGTAAACAAAGGGATAGGGGAGATAAATATAGGTAGAGAGGGAAGGATATATAGAGAGAGGAGAGATAGAGAGAAGTGGAGAGAGGAGGGAGGGACAGGTAGGGAGGAGATAGAGGTTAGTGTGTGTCTGAGAGAGAGAGACAGAGATAGGTAGAGGGATGGAGAGGAGAGATAGAGAGTAGAGAGGGAAAGAGGTAGGGAGGAGACACGGTTGAGATATAGAGTGATGGAGGGAGAGGTGGGTAAAGAGAGGGAGAGGGGAGATAAAGATAAATAGAGAGGGAAGGAGATGTAGAGAGACATGATAGATAGAGAGAAGTAGAGAGTTGAGGGATGGTGGGAGAGGAAAGGAGGAGATAGAGGTGAGTGTGTGCGAGAGGGAGAGAGAGTGAGAAGAGAGAAAATGAGGGGAGAGAGGAAGGGGAGAGAGAGAAAGAGAGTAGATAGGGAAGGGGGGGGAGATAGAGAGTAGAGATGGAAGGAGAGAGTAAGAGAGAAAGAGGGGGAATGGAGAGAGTGGTAGTTAGTGGAGGGAGAGGTAGGTAGAGAGGGAATGAGAGAGGGAGGGATAGGAGGGAGAGTGAGATGGAGAGATTGTTAGGATAGAGAGTAAAAAGGTAAGGAGAGAATGAGAAATAGAGATAAAGAGAGAGAGTGAGGTTGGAGGGAGGGAGAGGTAGAAAGGGATAAGTGAGACATAGAGAGGGAAGGAGGGAAAGTGGGAGAGAGAGAATGGTGATTTAGAGAGGAGGGGGTGATAGGTAGGGATAGAGATAATGGTGAGATAGAGAGTAGAGAGTGAGAGAGAAAGAGAGAGATGGAGAGACAGAGAGAGAGGTAGGTAGAGGAAGGGAGAGGAGAGATAGAGAGTAGAGAGGGAAAGAGGTAGGGAAGGAGACATAAGTGAGATAGAGACGGATGGAGAGAGAGAGAATGATGGAGGGAGAGGTACGTATAGAGAGGGAAAGAGAGAGTAGAGATGGAGAGTAGAGAGGGGAGGGAGGGAGATAGAGGTAGGTGTGTGAGTGAGAGAGATAGAATGGTGAGATAGAGAAAAGGATCAATTGAGAGAGAAAGAGGGGGAAGGGATCAAGGGGAAATAGTGAGAGAGATTGGGAGGATAGACAAAAAGAAAGGGAGGGAGGGTGAGGTCGAGAGAGGGAGGGAGAGGAGAGATAGAGAGAAGTAGAGAGGGAAGGATGGATGGAGGGAGTGTTAGTAAGGGAGATAGAATTTTGTGTGTGAGAGAGAGAGATGGAGAGAGTGGTGAGATAGAGAGGGGAGAGTGAGAGGGAGGCAGATAGAATTATGAGATAGAGAGGAGAGAGTTAGAGAGAAAGAGGGGGAAGAGAGGGATAAAGAGTGACAGAGAGATGTAGGTAGAGGGAGGGACAGGAGAGATGGATAATAGAGAGGGAAAGAGGTAGGAAGGGATACATAAGTGAGATACAAAGTGATGGAGGGAGATATAGGTAAAGAAAGAGAGGGGAGATAAAGATAAGTAGAGAGGGAAGGAGATGTAGACAGAGAAGAGATAGAGAGAAGTAGAGAGGGGAGGGAGGGAGGAAGATGTAGGGAGGAGATAGAGAGGTATGTGTGTGAGAGAGAGGGGAGAGAGGGAGGGAGGGAGGGAGAGAGAGGGAGTGGAGAGAGAGAGTAGAGAGAAGGAGAGAGTGAGAGAGAAAGATGATACAACTTGCTGACTACTAAAATTTGACCTCCTGATTACTGAAGTTTGAATTATTGATTACTGAAATATGATTAAGTCTGAAATTTTTAAGATCTTCCAAAACCTATAATTTTCATTATAACTCCTAGAAATCTGAAACCACTCTCAAACATCCTACCTATATACATGAAATATAACTTAAATTATAACAAAGTAAATGCCAAGTTAAATGTTTATTTCATGTATATAGTTTCCCTGGCAGAGAAAGAGAAAATGAAAGAGTTTAGAAAAATGCATTCCAAAATTCATTGCAAAAAGAAAGAGAACTCACACTTGTTCATTCATTGAAAAATTAAAGCCATTTGGCGAGCGCAATATGGCCTATTACGAGTTTTTTTTGCAATTTGGCACCAAAATTGTGTCATAAATCCATGCACTTACCATGAAGGAAACCAAGGAAAGTGCCTTATAGACCTATACAGCTGCAAGGAAGGTATCCCCCAAGAACTCTCACATGCAACAAAGACAGTGAAAATGGAACTCTACAGAGTCAGAAGGTGATGACATGTTTACCTGCAGATAGAACACGTCAAGAAGCAGTCACATAGGCCAGTGAACAAATAGTCATGCAGACCCTTGCCAAGTTAGAAGAATTTCAAAGGGATCCCTCAAGAAACCTTCAAAACGAAGAGGGGTCCACTCAAGGGACACACTATTTGAAAAGTGAAGCCTAGTCAGGATGCCCCCAAGCTAGATGTAAAGATATGAAGCAAGTCTAGTCGAGCTGCCCCCAAGCTAGATGCAAAGATGTAAAGTAGGTCTAGTCAGGCTGCCCTTGAGCTAGACACAAAGATAGGAAATAGTTCTAGTCAGGATTCCCGCAAGCTAGACACTATAGAGAAGACTTTCGAAGGGGTCCCTTGGGAACCTGGTGTGAAAAGAAAGGGTCCACTCAAGGGACGTGTTGTTCAAAAGTGAGTGTCTTGTTTCCCAAATCGATTCATCATAAAGGAATCCTTTTGAAATATTTTCACTTCATCAAGGAATTTCAAAGGAAAGATATTCCCCCATACGAGGGGAAGATGAAAGGTGTTCCCACTTCGGAGGAAGGTTCCCAAGTCCTTTCTTTATGAACCTGTGATGAAGGAAACATGTTTCATTAGGGTTTCAAGTCAAAAATGCAATTCTAACAAAGAAGTGTAAGAAGATTCTTGAGAAAACATTTGTTGGCAACGAATGAATTTTATAAAGATCTGAGCAGTGTAAAGGTGGAATTGTCACACATGAGGGGGATAACTCAAGCAAAGAATAGAAAAAGATAAAGAGAAAGAAAAAGAGAAAACAAACAAAGGGCACAAGGGGATCTGGTTTCACGAGGTCAGATTTGCACTTGCTTGTATGAATAATAGTTAACTATGGTGCAAGGGAAAAATATCATCAATCCCTAACCAGATCAAGAAGAATACACAGAAGATAAATTAAAAATTAAAAATTGGGTCAACATGGAAGGAAGCCTAAATGCTCCCAATGCTTTGCTTTGTCCCCAATTTGCTGAAAGTCAATCACAAACATGGAAGAATGATTATACACATAGAAGAAGGTTTATGACACAAACACCACGCCTATATCCAATCACCAATAGGGGTGTCGAGGGTCATTTAGGCACACATAGTAGGATTACAAGGGAATACATCATGATACACACAACTAATCTAAATATTAAGAAGGGGTCTCCCCCTAACATTGGTCAACCAAGAGGTTGTCATCCTCCCACTCTAGATCATCGTAGGGGTAAGGAGGATGATCTTGCAGTGGTGTAATGTTAATAGGAGGAGCTTTCAACCCTCCCACAACAAGGGCCAAGGAAGAAGGACCTGTGAGGTATTCGTCACTCAGCTCTTGTGGTTCTAAGGTCAACGACTTCACAAAGATCGCTAATAGGGTTGGGACTTCATCCACCGAGTTAAACATGCACTTAATGGGAGTCCCATGTTTCACCTCAATGGACAGAGTATTTTGCACCTGAGGTTCATCGCTAAGCTCATCGAGAGATTCAAGATCTGTGACAAAATTGGGAGAGGTTGGGACTGGTTTCATCAATAAGATAGAACAAGTTAATGTGGGGCCACCTTTTGGAGAAGGTGGGATCCTCTTATGTCCTCCATTATTGGAGGGACCACTCTCTACCTTCTTCTTCATTAAAGGAGGACAAAATCCCCACAAATGAAGCAAGAAAGCCAGAGGGAGAGGAGGAAAGAACCGCAGTAGATACAACCAAAGTGTTAATCATATCTACAAGATTTGGGAAAGGTTGGACATCCAAAAAAGATGTCAACATGGGTGGCTCCATTGAAGGAGCGATGAACACCTACACCTTTCTAGACATGTGCACTCGTAGTGGAAGTTGGAAGTGATACAGAGTTGGTTTGAACATAAGGCAGAGAAGAGGACACGGTAGAAGGTCCTGATACAGGAGAGGTCAAATCCTCTTCCTTCTTTTGTGAGCTGACTTGCTCAGTTAGAAGAGCCTTTTTCCAGTGCTTGCGCTCGTGCGCAAGGCAGTTTTTATGACTCTTCAAACTAGAGGTCGTAGCTTGCGAAGGAACGAAATGCTCCTACTTAGCCATGGGAGTGTCCTCCACAACTATTTCTAGTGGAGGGACAAGCTCTTGGATGGTAGTAGGAGGAGAAGTTTCAAAAATGGCAGGAGGAATCGATCCTAGTTCCTCGACAGTGGGCCTTTTCCCGTTCACTAATTTAGGAGCACGAGCGGTAGGAGACCGCAGGGCAAACTCTCTCTGTGAGCCTTTATTTCTACCATATAAATAGTACCAAGGTCCAGGAGACCCACTAGGGGGATCTGATATCCTAATTTTGGGTCTACGCCAAGTAGGAACCATCAGACTCAATGGGTAGAGACCAGGCTTACTCATCCAATACTCCTCAAAGAAAGGGGAGCGGGTGAGGCAACTCAAGAAGGAGCAAGATTCTCCTTTCCCTTTCAAGAAGAGGAGGTAGATGGTTGTTCTGCTATGGGAAGGATCAGTTTCGGCTATCACTTGCCTCCAGTTTTATACTTCACATAGTTCTTGTAAAGTAGTTCTATTCTTGGTGGAACCAGACCGACTGGAGTGGGCCAAAAGTGATCCAATGAATATCCCCCATGAGACACCACAAGCTGGTATCTAGTGTCATGCACTATGTGCATGACACCCTCATGGTAGAACTTTAAACATTTGTGAATTATGAAGGTGGTCCCATTCATGGAAGTTAGCCATGGTATACCTAACTTCACCCTGAATAGGTCCAACTCTGAAATAACATCAAAAATTGTGTCTGCATTCCTAGGTCCAACCAGGACAAACAAAGTTATTGATCCATAGGGTTTAAAAGCACGGCCATCATGTGTTCAAATGATAGACTTTTTTTTTATATTCATCCCTTTGTAGGGAGTTCAAAAATAGACTTTCCTCTCTGATGGCATTCACTCTACTCACAAGTTTGACTAAGACCACTGTCACAATGTTGACATTGAGGCGAGTGAGAATGTAAAGTGGAGAGGGTTTTTCATTTGCTAGTACATCTTGGGAAATGAAAGTTATATCCAATGAAATGGTCACAATATGAGGAGGAGTAACAATAACCATGTTAACATAGGCTTCAGGTTGAGAAATAGAAATAGAGGGATCGATAATCATGTTAGCAAAATACAACGGAAATGGGTCCATCTATATCTAAAATTCACTATTAGCTTTTCCTAGTGATTTGTTTACTTCCATCAAGATGAATAGTACCATCCTCGATGCAATCTTGTATCTTGTGATGTAGGCACATGCAATGTTCGGTATCATGTCTGTTGACTCGATGGTACTGACAATAGGCATTCACTTCATACGAGCTAGGGTAAGGTTCCCTAATAGGTTTAGGGCTTGGAAAGTTAACGATCTTATCCTTGAATAGCTTTTGTAAGATGGAGGAATAAGATTATGATAACTTTATGAATTTTTTATTGCATCTGCAGCCATTTTTATCCACAACGGCTTTTCCTTTATTAGAGATCGATATAATGGACTTCCCTTCAAGATGGGAGTGTGAGGAAGATCCACTGATCTGAACTACTATCTGTTGATACTCTCATAGGGCCACACACAAATGCACTAAAGAAGGGTATTTCTTAATGGAAAACTTCTCTTGCCAAGGCCTTTGTAAGTTCCCTATGAACACCTTCTACACATCGGATTTTGGTAACGGGTACGAGATTTGTGAAAAGAGTGCCTGATATGACGCTATAAAATTGGTAATATTCTCATTGTCCCCTTGTTTACACCAAACAAGTTCAAAGAAGGTCATCTTAGGCCCGATGTTAGCTTGGAACTGTTGTAGGAACTGGTTCACAAACTGATCAAACATAAAGATGGAATTGTTGAGAAAGGAACAATACCACTCAAGCACTATATCCTTTAGGGATCGAGGGAAAAATTTGGCCATCAATGGATCATGATGGAAGAAATATTTACACAAGACATTAAAGGTGGACACATGCATTTTCAGGTCCCTTTTCCATTGTATTTCTTGAATTTAGGAATCTCCATCCCTTGTGGAAAAGGAGTGTTTAGAATTGCTACCGAAAATGGGCTATGTCAAAAAAAGGGTTGGAAGATAGGCTGGCCCAAAGCTTACAAAAGATTCGCTAGTTGGTTATGCATCTTCCCCATATTCTGAAGAAGGGTATTCATAATTGGGTCATTAGAAGATATAGGACCAATGGAACCGCTACCAGAGCCACTGCCAGAACCATCATCATGACTACCACCAGAGCCACCACCAATGCCACTGCCGCCAGTGTAACCTCCACCAGGTCCACCACCATTTCCAAAGCCACCACCATGACCTTCAGAGGAATCATTTCCACCAGTGCCACCTCTTCTACTAAAGTTACCATTACCAAAGCCTTTGTCAACCATCCCACCAAATCCCCCTCCACCGGGGACAATAAGAGGGGGGAGGTGGAAACCCAAAGGGTTTCTATTTACTTTGACAGTTTTAGAAATTTCAAAAGCCATAGGGATACTGATGGAAGGGACCATGTCAACCATGTACATGGATATGGGAGGCATCAACACTCCTAACTGCCTCTCATGTTCTTCTAAGGGGCCACCTTGTATCATGCTACCATGGTTCGAAGGGGCACACACTTCAGCCAGACTAGTGAGACTAGCTAGGAGTTCTATCCCTATTTGATCTTTTCCCACCATATACTTTATCTCGCTAATAACTATAGCAACCCTAACTAGCTTCAGGTTTTTCTCCAAGTGATTTTCTAAGGCACCCAACCCTTTTCTCAAACTAGTGACATATTTAGGGGGAATGTGGACAGCTTCATTCTCATCTATGGATGATGAGGTAGGTGATATAGGAGGGGTAGGGATGTGGTCAATTTCATCGAAGAATCTAGACTCACCCCATGAAACATGCTCCTATGTAGAAAGACCAATTGTAGAACCGAAGAAAAGACCAGTAGAGATGTTTGAAGTAACCATCGTCTTCTCCATCGAAAGGTGTTGTAGAATTATTCAAACAATATACCCAAAGGTCATGGAGAGGGTTGTGATGTTCATAAACCTTCACAACACCTAGGAGTACAATGATCAAAGGGTATAAGAGGAAAACCTCAAAACACCAATAAATGAGTAGATGTTGGTTCATGTCAAGTTCACCAAAAATGTAAGAGAGGGGAACCAACCACTACAAGGCCCCAGATCATAAAGGGTTGAGAGTAGTAGGCTGCCTTCACTTACCTCAGTTTGTGGGGAATGTTAGGAGATGGTAGGATGAGAATGATGAGGACTATAAGGTCCTTCGATCACCCTAAAAACTCAAGGTTCTAAAGGAGACTAGGTGAGTCAATTTTTAGGGTCAACTCTGTGTCTCGGATAACTCTCTGTCAGAGGACAAAAGTGTGGTTTTGGGATGATAGCATAGTGCACTGGCATCTCTTAGGTGTGCTAACGTTTGTACAGCTAGAGAACCAATAGAAAAGGATTGACCACTAAAAAAAACCTAAAAACCTAGTTACTAGTTTCTAAGGGAACATAATAATACTATGAAATACAAAACATATAAATGGACATGATAAAACAATTATATTATCGCAAGGGTGACAAAAATGATCTCACACCAAAGTTTCTTCACTAGCTCGCTCCAAGATATCTCTACCTACACACAGAAAAGAGGGAAAATGTTGGGGGTTGTTTAGGGGTTTGCGTCAATCAAACCCTTGGTTTGGTGTTTCTGCCTCCATGGACAACCAAGTTTGCAATGTTGTAGAAATAATATGATAAAGAAGGAAATACAAGAAAAGTACACTAAAACACTACAAAACAGTAATGTGCTAACTCAACCAAGTAATAGATAAGATGATTGAGGAGCTTACCACCTCCACCCAAAGTGCTCAAGGCTAGTGGGGGAGAAAATGAGAGGAACTCAAGCCTCTGCTACAACAGTGTTGTCCTACGCTTGCTCTATTGAAGTAATGGAGTGATGGACTTTCCGCTATGTAGTGTAAAATGTTCCTTCAATGCTTGAAATCAATGTTAATATCTTGTGGATGAGTGTGTAGAAATCAACTAGAGATCAACCAGCCTTCAAATGAATGAATGAATGAGAGGTGAATATGAAGAAGAGAGGTGAATAAACGGCCGTAATCGGGTTGCCCAACCAAAGGGAGGCATTATAGTTTGACTTCCAATAGGAAGTGTAATGCTTCTACAAACTCCAGCCATAGGAATATGCTAGAGATGTTAGCACACCACATGTACGTCTGCGCATCGCGCGGGCATCCTTGATAGTAACTCCCCTATTGACGCTCAAAACAAGTGCCAAGTGGAATGAGAACAGTGGGCTTATGTGGAATTAAGCCTCTAAATTTGGTATTCTAAAGTGGAGAAGGGAAAAAAGGGGGATTTGTATTAGGGGTGTAAATTCACTCCTATACAATAGCATATGTCTAACTAAGGATTAATACATAAACATGACCACTTGTTTGATTGAATTTATAAATGGAATATATACAACAATGGAAAATAATGCAACATTAAACTAATTATTTGACAACAGGCTAGCATGTAAACTATAGGAAATATAAAATCAAATAAAGATTGTTAAACTACCTAAACATGATTTGATATAAAAATAATGAATTTTCATGCATACAAATTATTTGATAAAATTCCAAAATAGATACAATGCAAAATTTAGGATCATACAATTAGCATGTAAACTACATGATAACATATTTACATGAGTTCAATTAGAAATATAAATCTTACAAATGCATATAGATTTTTAAATAGAATGTTATAAGGAGAAACTAATACAAAACTAACATAACCATTATATCAAACCTACTAATAGAGATGATAGGTGGAACAAGCATGGTATCAATGAGAGTTGGTCCAAAACTACCATAAAGGCACTCATAACTTAGCAAGTGAGGGCCAAAATTCTTTTTTGTTATTGTATAAAATGGGATTGAGTTGTTTAAAATAATTCCCTATTAAATTTTGTAAGGAGAAAACCACATACAATAGCTTAGAAGGTAAAATCTAAAATATGAATGTAATTCCATATTAATTGCCTACTTCTACCTTGGATTAGAGCATAAATGAAAGGTAAATAAAATAATGTAATCTTAGAATTTCATTATACCCTCAATAAATTTTTATTGGATCCAAAGTGATGTGTTTATGTTATAATGGTATGTTGAATTTCTCTTTGGGTCCCCAATGTGGCAACATACACTTGCAAAGTTTATCCTATCAAAATTCTTGGGGATGACATAAATTTATAGATTTCAAGGAAGTAGAACATGTGGATCTAGGATTTTATGAGATGATTTTTAATATAAAATTGAGAGGGAAGAGAGAATTAAATTCACATGGTTGGTGCATCGAGGGCTAGGATTGACTTCATTAGATGGATGGTGAGGATTAAAATATATTTTAAATTTCAATTGAAGGTGGATGGAAATGGGTGGCTAAGTATAGTTTAATTTATTTCATGTCTAGGATTGAGTATTAAACTCATTTTTTATTGATGAAGCAGAATTTAAAATTGTTCTTTAACAATTGGTAGTTGAAAATAGAAGGTTAGGATTAATTTGGTTAAATGGATGGCCAAGATGAAAAGTTAATTTATATTTGGATTGAAGAAATTTTATATTAAGGGAAATGCTAATGTGGATTTTATATTTGATGTAGGAGAATAAATATTTTTATTTTTTAAATAATAAATAGGATGAAGCAAATTAGCTTAGTTAACTAAAAAAACTAATTTATTTAATAACCTAACATTAGGATAAACAAATAATTAAAATTTATTTAATTAGCTAATGAGGAAAGGATAACCTAGACTTAAGTAAAAATGGATCGTAAAGGAGGAGGCGAGAATAGGAGTCATTCTGGGAGTTTGAAATCCTCTGATGTAGATGGTGAGGATGGCTTGGATCCTAGCAATGAGGATGATGCTCAAGTTTTGATGTTGGTGGTTGGGTTGCAGTTGGCTGAGGTTTGGGCATTGGTGGTTGGGTTGCGGCTAGCTGAGGTTTGGGTGTTGGCAGTTGGGTTGTGGCTATTTTTCTTGGTGTCGGATGGGGCATGTGTGGAGGTTGTCAATGGTTTGGTTCTCTCTTTTGGTGGTTGTTGTCTTTTATGCAAAGGTGGAGTTATGGTTTCTTCCCCCTCTGTGTTTTTGGTTGTAGTGTGTTGGGAGTGAATGTGCCTTGTGAGGCTCTAGTTATTTGCAAGATGTGGCTCAGGGTTATTCTTTATTTTCGACTCCGATTGATGTGTTAGACATGTGGTTGCACTTTCTAGTTTTTCCTTCACCTTGTTTCTTCCCTACAAGGTTTCCTCTTGCCTTACAGGGCTCGTTCTTCTTTCTTGTGTTCTGGTGTTTCCTTCTGGCTACCCTTGTTCTTGGTGCTTGTTGGTTGCTGGCATTGGTTCCTCCATGGGTATTATTTGGGGTTCCCAATTGGTGCTTTTTGTGAAGCATTTTTGATCATGTCTTGGCTTTGGATTGAATGCCAGAGTAGAGGTTGTGCCTATTGTTCTGGAATACTCCATTTTTGGGCTCGACTTGGTTCCTTCTTTCCTTTCGAAGGGCCTTCTACTACTGTTCTTCATGATCTTTGGTCTCTTGTTTTGTGCTCAAATGATTTTTTCTCATTTGTGATGTTTGTGTTGGGTGTGGATCTGCTGTTAGTTTTCTCTCAACCCTAGTTCCTTGCTTGTTCTGAGGTATCCTTTTAGATACGATGGTTTGTGGATTCTATTGGTTGTTGTCTCAACTTTTTTCTTATGTTTGGAAGATATTTCTTTGGTTTCCCCTAACTCCCCTACTATTGTTCGGTGGAGTTTATGGATTGGGTCTAACCCTTAGTTCTAAATGGGTTTCTTTTCTTTTTTTCCCATGTTATTTTGCTTTGTGTGGTCTGTTTGTCCTCCTCCTAGTTTATGATGTTGCTTTGGCTCAAAGGGGAAGTTTTTTATTGGTTGATGGATCTCTATAATTGGTGGTTTGTGGTGGTGCATTGTAAGGCTGCTCATGTTTATGGTTGCAGTGGTCTTATTGTTGGCTCTTTGGGAGCTTTGTTCCCTCAAATAGTTGTGTTTGTTGTTGACCTATTTCTTTGTTGTTCAAGGAGAGAAATGTTGTTTTTTCCTCTCGCTTGTTTTTTCTTGATTCTTTGAAGGCTTGGTCTACTAAAGGTTGGTGTGTATTCCTATTCTTCTGAAGTGTTGGCTCTCTTCTACATTCCTTTGGTTTCATCTTCTTTTGAGGTGAAGATTGTTCCTATAGAGGTGGAATTCCTTCCTATTGAGGTAGAGGTGGTGGTCTTGGATGGGTTGGGTTGCCCTCTTTTTTGGTCTCCTCTAGTGGTGGTCCTATTGAGATCTAAGTTGTTCCTATTAAGGTGGATCTTAAGGTTGCTAGATATTTGTGGCTTTGGTAGAATGGGTGTTCATATCTTCCTGTCTAATGGAGGTGAGCTCTATCCTCTTGAGGTGGATTGTGAGTTGGCTTGCTGGGTTGGTTGGAGTTTGAAGGAAGCTTTTTATTCCCTAGTGTTTTTTTCTCGGGTCCTATTCTAGGTGATGTGAATTTTTTGCATCATGGCTTTTATTTGGGGTGATGTTCTTGGCTCAGTTTTGTTCTTCCTGAGTGACTAGTTTATTGTTGCCTGGTTCATGCAGGTAGTGTTTAAGGGTTCAAGGTCCCTACCAAAACCTAGTTGTAAAGGGTTGAAGGTCCCTTCAAAAAATTTGGGTTCAAGGTTCCTATAAAAACCTAGTTCCATTTTTAGTAGCCTATTTTTCTATTGGTTTGGATTGTCTTTGGTGCAGACAAAGATATTCATTTTGTTCATTTAGTGTTTTATTTTTAGTTTTCTACTGATATTCTTTGTTGTATTCATGTGCAACTTATTTTTCTTTGTGTGGGTTTCAGGTCCCTGTCAAAACCTGATTGTTAATGGTTTCTGGTCCATTCAAGACATGTTGTAAATGGTTTCGGGTCCATTCAAAACCTTCTTCTCCCATATAATCAAAACCTAGACTTAAGTAAATAATTTATTTAATTAAGGGGAATTCTAGACTAGTTGAAATGTGAGGGTGAATTTTAGGTGTCTAAAAATAGGATTACACAAAGTTTAGAATATTTTTGACCAAATTCATTCCACACATAATGCATTTTGGAATGTGATAAATGCTAGATATGCATGAATAGGGCATGGTGATATTAGACTATTAAAACTAATTATTTATGAAAAAGGATAAGAATAGTTCAAATATTTCTATTAGTGGTTTGGTCTCTAAACCTAAACTAAAAGTTTGATTCAAAACCAATTCGTTGCATATGATGAGATAAAATACAATAAATTAAAGAAATGAAAATTTAGTTTGTTTTATTACAAAAAAAATTCCTAACACATTTAAAATAAATAAATAAAGAGAAATAAAATAGGTTTGATATATATATCAAGACATCAGATCCAATAAAATGAGAAAATACTTCTACCAATTAGATACATAAAGATTATATCTTACGCTCTTTTATGCTATAACTAAATTCATGACCAAGATATTCACATATCATGTTATAAATCTAAAAGGGTAAATCAAGAATGGGAATAATCATTAAAAAAAATAGTCCACTTGGACCTTATGGGAGGGACTTTGGCCACCCTATACTCCCTTGTTAATTAAATTGGGGTAAAATCAAGACTACCAAAGTTGTTAAAATTTAATATAAGAGTATGATCAAGTTCCATAAACTAACAATATCCCACATGGATACTAATTAGACTCCACACCAAACCATCTCCCACTTAGAGATTGATCTTTTAGCATCACTACACTTGTATCTCCCACTTGAATGACACCCTTTGACATAGATGCTTCTTATTTCTACAATTGTTAATCCTGAAGACCAAATAAAAGTTGAAAAGGAAAATTACTTCTCCCATGTTACCACCTTCATAAACATGTCTATTGGATTTTTACTTGTATTATTTTTCTCTAGCTCATATCCATCCTAAAACACTAACCGTATGAAGTGATAACATAGTTGTATATGTTTTTTTTGAATGAAGTATAGAATTCTTGGCAAGATGAATGGAACTATGGTTGTCCATGTATAAAAATCATCATCCTCCTACTTTCTCCATTCCTCTAAGAAATATTGTATCCAATGTAGTGTAGAAAAATGCATACATTTGCACTTTTACACTTAATTTGGACCTATTTTATCACCCCTTGCATAAATTCTCTTTAGCTCACTTATTATGGGCCCCTTAGACCCCTTTTGGTGCATCCCGAGGCATATTTCAATTGTAAACCCAACCAAAGTAAGATTCACACCCCATTTTCACCTAAGCTAAGTTGAAGCAAGTAATTTGAAGAAGTAAGTTTGAAGGAGAGTTTCAAGAAGCAAGGAATTAAAGTCTTGGAGAAGCCTTCTATTGTTTTTTTGCAGGTTTTCCAAGTCTATTTTCAAGTCAAGATCTATCATTTCCAAAGACTAATGATGGATGCCTATGGAGGATCATGAGAGATTATAGGTTGGAGATGCAACTAGCCATACTTCCAATCCTAAGGACTTCTTTCTTGAGTGATTCCATCTTACACTATTGTTCTATTTTCTGCCTAAGGAAGGCATATTTCATGTTTATGGATTATTATGGTGATTATAGATCTCCTTTGTAGGTCACTTTCATTTGAATTTTCAGAATTCTACTCTAATACATTTGAATAGGGTTTCTCCATGTTCTAGCTTACATAATCTTAGACACACTTAAGATTAGGGCTCAACCACATTTCCATTTTTTAGATCTATGCATTTTCATCAAGATTTAATTACCAAACAAGGGGTTTGACCAAGGTAAACCCCCATAAACAATCAATCAAATTTCCTTTGTTTTGCAGGTTATTTATAGGTTCAAATATGAATACTTGGTGAAGAAGGAAGTGCAAACTTTGGACCTCGAGATCACATTCAAAAATTTCAGAAATTCAAATTGGGACTAAGACAATAGGGTGAACCCACAAAAGTGGTTTACAATTGGAGTGAGGAAGGAAAACTTCCAAAAATGACCCCATTCAAAAAAAAAACCATTTTGGAGGGTTCAAACGAACTCTAGGTTCGAGTAAACCCCTTCAATGTGGGAATCCGCATTTTCCCATTGTGGAAAGGGGGTTCGCTCAAACCCCTTAGGTTCACTCGAACCCCCCTTTTCCCACCTTCCCACCCTCTGACACAAAAAATCTCCATATTTTTGCACTTCGAAGCTCGAGTTGAGGATAAAAATGCAGGAGATTTCACATACCCAACTAGAAGATAGTATTCCTCGGAATGAGCTATCCAACAAATATAATTTTAATATGTTTTGGTTTTATTATATTTATTTTTTTTGTTTTATTGAACATAGGTTTTTCATCGAAAAATCAAGCTCTATGTTCTGCACATGTGGAAAAATTGTAGATTATAAAAAAAAAATGAAAAATATGTTCAAGCTAGGTATTGATGTCCTTGATCCATTAAAATAAAAATTGAATTTCGATACATACAGAAAAATTTATGTTGTATATGGTTCGCTTATGTCTGAATTATAATTTTTTTGACTTCGAAACTTGATTAAGGAAAAATTATTTAATAAAACACTATGAAACCAAATGAACTGGTTAGATATCATAGCTACAAATCTAAATTTGAAAAAATTAGAATTTTATCCTTCATACAAAAAAAGTTATGTTGTATACGGTGAGTGTCACTCCTTAAAAATACTATTTTTTTAAAAAGCTAGTTTTTGAAGGATATGGAAAAATCAGTGCAATCTGATTCCAAAAAAAATGAAAAAAATATATTTAGAATCTATAAAAAAAACGTCACAAATCACTAGTTTGCATAATCTTCAAATTCCTCATGGTTTAGCCGCTATAGGAGCTCGAAAGTGAAGATTTAGTTTAAAAAAATCAGTTCAGTGTCTTGTTTGCCCAAAAATTGTAAACCAATATTGTGGGATCACCTGGTAGCAAAGGCATCTTAGTCCTCAAGTTGAATTTTGGAAATATTCTTTCAAATCCGATTCCGACATCCAAAGATTCTACATCTATCCCAAAAAATGGTAGCGACACTAATAAGATAGTAAGGGTGTCTTAGTCCTCCCTAGCACATTTTGATAGCTTATTTGTATTTCCAAAATCCTCATCACATTTCCAGACTTCCTAGGTACACATATCATAACTTTTTGTTACTTAATTTTTTCATTTGCACTCATCATTTAGATTGCATTACTAGGTTTTGTGAGTTGAATGTTAAGTTGTCTTTTCCAAGCTTTTGTTTGGTGGTGAACCCTTCAAAGCCTAAAAGAACCCTTCCTAGGTCTTCCTTTTTGAGAATTGACTCACCCTTTGGGTTGATATTCAATCCAATTTGGGATCCTATGACATTATTGAATTATCTAAGGAACAATAGGGGCACTTCAACCCCCTATTTTCTTTGCGGTTCATCCAAATCATCTCATTGCTAGCTTCAATTGCAATAATGCAAACTTCATCTATTGTTGATAGAGAAACAATATTTTGAAGCCTTACAATCCAACTAACTACTATCTCACTTGCAACAAACACATAACATGTAGTGGGTGATCCCTAAATAGTGGGTTACACTTTTTGGTCAAACTTGACATTGAACTAAGTTTTTTTAACTAAATATTCACTTCTGGACACCTATAGTTGCTAAACCATGAGGAATTTGAAGATGATGCAAACTAGTGATTTGTGAGATTTTTCGTGTAGATTCTAAATATATATATTTTTAAAAAAATTGGAATCAAATTGTATTTCTTTTTCTATCTCATTTGATAACTAGTTTTTATTACTAAACACCATTTTTAAACATTGATGTTTACTATATAACACTTTTTTGTATGAAAGATAAAATTCTAGTATTTTTGAATTTAGATTTTTAACTATGATATCTAGCTCCTTCATTTGGTTTCATAGTGTTTTATTGGAGTCAAACAAATTACAATTTAGAGAAAGGTTTACTATATAACACATAAAAAAATTGTATATATCGAAATTCTTTTTTTTTTTGTTGGATCAAGGACATTAATACCAAGAGCATAGATATTTTTCAGAATTTTTTTGGTACTCGACTATTTTTCCTCATGTGCAAAATAGAGAGCTTGTTTTTTGGTGAAAAAACTACAATCACAAGAAATAAAAAATAAATATAATAATCAAATTAAATATATTTAAAATTATACTTTTTGGGAAGCTTATATTAATGACTACATACTTACAAAACATAAATTTTAAATGAATTCATTTGATCCCCCAAAAGGTAAATCAAAAGTGGTTTTTTATCAATATTTTGATAGGTGTAGAGGAGACTCCATTATAAGCATGGTTTAAAACTAGTGTAGTTATATCCAAGGGGGTTTGATCAAACCATCTTCAATTAAAATCCTTTAAATGGAATCTTTCAAAGCTTAAATCATATATTTTCTAAAAATATGTGATTTTAGCAAAAATCAGGTTGCCCCAAAAAATGTAACCCATTATTGTGGCACTACCCTAGTTTCTCCTGATATCAATGTCACTCGTCAAATCAGAATCAACATAACCTTGTAAAGTAGTTCTTGATCCTCCAAAATATAAATTTTTATTAGTTGTCCCTATCAAATACTTGAGAATCCATTTCATAGCAATCCAATGTTTCATTCCTAGATTTTTCATTCTCCTCCTATATCTTTGGAAACATCTCCTTAGTCAATTTAAAATGACTAGGCAAAGGTGTGCTAACAACTTTGGAATTTTACATATTAAAATTTTTTAGCACCTTTTCAACATAATCACTTTGAGATAGTTAACATATTTTTCTCCTTATCTCCACGTGAAATCCTCATACCAAAGATTTGTTTGGCTGCACCCAAATATTTCATAGCAAAAGACTTTGCTAAAAAAAATCAGCTCATTAATATGCTCCATGTTAGACTCCACACCAAGAATATCATCAAAATATAATAATAAAATAATATAACTACCATTATCCAACCTCTTAAAATAAACACAATGGTCAAAATGACACTGACTATAACATTGTTCAGCCATAAAACTATCAAATTTTAAATACCATTGCCAAGGTGCTTGCTTCAAGCCATACAAAATATTTTTTAATATGCATACTAAATTCTCCTTACCTCTGACTTCAAATCCCTGTAGTTTTTACATGTTGGAGTGTAAAAAAATATACTCCTTTACATTTTCACACTTTGTTTGGGCCCTCATAATTAAATTTGGACTTAATTATGCTTTAATAAGCCCTATTTTATATCTACAAACCTAATAAATTGCATTTTCTGAAGGGGAAACCCAACAATAATTGATGCCAACACATAACACTTTACTTTGAGGAATGTGTCTTCTAGGAATAGGGACCTAGGACCCATTCACCCATGGGAAAATGGGTCCTCCCTAGGCCTTTGAACTTGAATTTAAATTAGATTTTTTGTGGTATTTTAACATCACTAAATTCAAATTTTCATGTTGGCTTGTAATGTTTAATTTTTGGAAAATTAAGGATACATGCCTATAAATCCTAAGACATCTAGATTTCAAGTGCAAGTTTACAAGATCCAATATTGTGATTAAGAGAATTCAAGAGTAGATTTATCAAGAATTTTGTTGTAGCATTCAATATCTCAATTATCATGTCAAGGTCTTAAGCATCATGCATGTTTTTGGAGATAACATTGTTATATAGGTTTCAAAGATTCACGCAAGCATTCAAAGTCATATTTCAAGCATCAAGATCCACATCCATTGAATCCATTTTCATGCAAGATCAAGATCAATATTTCAAGTTTCCAAAGGTTTATTCAAGGGTTTGATGAGTTGCAACATAGCTTGTCCATTCATCATTCCTTCCACATTTCATTATTTCAATTCAAGGTTTAATTAGCCAAATAGGGTTTGACTAGGGAAAACCCCCATTCACCAAAAACAAACAAATTTTCTCTCTTGTGTTTGTGTTGTAGATTTTAGGTTGAAGAAGGATTGAAGATATTCTGAAGAGCAAGATTGGAAAAGTTGTCAAAGTTGTCATCAAGCCACGAAAACTCACCTACAAATCTGATTTTTGACTTTCTAACACTGCAAGCCAAATCAAACAAAAGCTATAGAGTGACATCATACACTCCCAAAATATTGTTGAAAACTCTGACATAAGACCCATTCACCCACGGGAAAATGAGTCCCAAACAGCCTCCCAAAACTACCATTTGGTGACTGGTAAATAGTATTTTTCCCTTCTCAGATCTGCAAAACGTTTTATGTTCTTTTTAATATTGAGCTTTATATTATTGTTTCAAGTTTGAATTAGCATAATTAGGTTGATTTTTTATTTTTTATTTTTTCCCAAAAGTGTTGTTCAGGTGAAACCCCCGTCCTTAAGCATAAGGAAATCAATAGGTTCCCTCATTGAGTTGACTTGCCTAAGGGTTGTAAGTAAATCCTTTGTTTGGATATCATTTCCTAATAAAATAGAGAGAAATAGGAGATTAGGGGAACCCCACATTTCCCTTAAACCCTATTTTTCTATGTTTCACATGTATATTTCTTCTTCCAAATTTCCATGGAAAAACATTTCTTCACATCAAACAGTTCAAGATACAAATATTTTACACCACAATACTTATAATAGTTCTAATAGAATCTATTTTTACAATTGGAGAAAATATTACATCAAAATTTCTACCTTTCTTTTGTACAATTCCTTTTACCACGAGTCTAGTCTTAATTGTTTTCTTGCCTCTAGTGATTTTTTCTGTGGCTAGTATTCGCCAATTGGCTAATAGTTGAAATTTTGGAATCCAAAATTGGCTAATAGTTCGAGCTATAACATGACTTGAATCACCATATTTTTACAAAAAATTATTATAGTCTTATTTAAATCGCTAAAGAATTTATTTTATTAAAAAATTTAACTCAAAAAATTGCCACAATATTTGATACATGATAGATTAGATTTGCCTAAATTTTAAAAATTATAGTAGAAATATATATTAATTCACCAATAGTATATCATAATTATTACTTTCTTTATGACCATATTTCTAATCTTTAGTTTCCACCATTGATTTATAATATAATATAATGGCCCTTATTGTATTCCATGAGGTAAAATGTACCCACAATCTGTAATTCTCATGGGGCCCATAATTTCAGGTCTCAAGAGCATTGTAGATTGTGGATACATTTGACCTCACAGAGTACAACAAGGGTCGTTAGATTAATAATATAAAATAAAATTTGAGCTCCATGAGAATTACAGATTGTGGGTACATTTTACCTTGCAAAATGCATTAAGGGCCTGATATGTTATATTTTAAAATAATGGTGGCAAGTAAATATTATAGTCTACACCCTAAACCCATCAATATATTTCCACTCTCAAGCCCCTACTTTTCCATAAGAATTATTTTTAGATTGGATTGATTTTCCATCATAATTAATGTACTTTCCTATTATTTTTCAAGATTCACCAAATTTTTCTACCAAATTTTAGTGATGTAAAATAAATCGTGAATAATTTTTTTTTTTGAAAAAATGAAAGATTCACCAATAGAAATTAATATTTTTTCCTAAAAAATTGAAAGATTCGCCAAGATTCTATATCTTTTTTTAAGGGGAGTTTCTTAAATTTATCGTTGCTTGCCTCCTTCTTTCAACTTGTAAACCCATTTATTTGGAAAATATATTTTACCTACAAGCAACTTACATAAATCCCACGTCTGATTTTATAGAAAGGAATCTATTTCTTCTTTCGTTCCTTACTCCCACTATTCGTTGGTATCCACCTATATGGTTTATTCATACTCTTCTGGTTCACCAGCATCATATAATAAAATAGAATATAAAGAAGGAGAAGAATTTTCAGGAGGTCTACTTATTCTTGTAGAACGTGTAATATTTACTAGAGTTTGTGGTATTCCTTTTTGTAATATAATCCAACACCACATATTGATCTTTTTCTTTATGTTCATGCTTATTTTCCTACAATTGATCCTTATACAAAACCTTCTCATTTAAAAAAACATCTCTACTTCTAATAATTTTATGATTATCAAAACCTTATAACTGATAACCAAATTCATCTATGTTATATCTAATTAAGATACACTTTTTATATCTTCCAATTTGGCTCTATTCTCAATATCAACATGTGCAAAAGCTTCATAACCAAAGGTTTTTAGAAAAGAATAACTCACCTTCTTACCTATCCATGCCTTTTCTAGAATAACTAAATTTTGGAGATTTATTTTCAAGGATTACAACCCTAGAATTCACTAATAAATATTTTTCACTAATAATAATCACTAGACAACACGTTGGAAAGAGTTATAAACATCAAAATACAATTGTTGAGTTGAAACCCTAACCTATGGCACTATAGTAAGGTGAAATTTGTGGCTAAGGATCAATCCCACCCAAAATGGATGTAATACATTGAAATAATTGCCTAACAATAACTTATAGTAGGTTGAGAATTTATTTCAAGTAGTTGGGTGATCATTTTACAACAATGGTGGGTAGTTGAAACCAAACCCAAGAGTTAATTTTTTGCATCTAAATACATCTTAAAAAATACATGTTCTTTTACTTCCTTGGTAGGTGGTAGGTGCATTAATGATAGGATTTTGGATCTTCTTGAACCATCAGGACCCTTTTGCATGTTATAATGAAGGTTTTTAAGGTTCAAGAGTACAATCGAACCATTTGCAAGATTTTCCATTGAATTGGATTTGTGAAAAAAATCATCGAAACTACACCTACAAGGAAAACCAACTAAACCAACAAACTTCACAATTGACTTCAGTGTCAAGTTTGGATGTAAATTTTGATGATGATGTCAACAAAGGATAGGATGGTGTAAGTGTGACATCATCATGGATTGACACTGCTTTGAATGGGATGATATCATGATGATTTCAACAATGTGGGATCATGCCAACAAAGGACATGGTGATGTCAAAAAAGGATGGCATGTAGGAAAATGCAAGTGGATTGATTTTATGGGGGAGACTAAATAAACCAAATAAGAAAGTGACTTTTAAAAGTTTAAGTTCAGTTGGCAATATTTTTTTGCAAAATGGATGATAATGCAAAGGTGATGGAATTATGACATCACAAATTTATGGGATGTAAAACTTTCAAAGTGAACTAGAAAAATGTATAGGCTTAAAAAATCAAGTTCAAATGGATGTTGGACTTCTAAAAATATTCAAATTTCATCTTTTAATAGGTCAAAAGTGAAAAAAGTGAATTGAACTAGATAGTTCACTTTCAAATTGGGAATTTTGGATGGAGGTTAAATTCTCACAAAGGAATTCATGCAAAAAAAATCAAGTGAAAAAGCTAAAAGATAATTGCATATCAATCCATTTTAGACAAGCATCATAATTTTAAAAACATTTAATTTTTACTTATGAAAATTATCAACCACATGGAAATCCAAGTGAACTAGTTCTCAAAATTATAAAAGGTGTAGTTCATATGGATATGAAGATTCCACAAAAAGGACTTAACAATGTGGGATTCATGAAGGGAATTGGTCATGCAGAAAAAAGTAACTAAACTAAACTTAGAAACTTTTGAAAGGGGAAGTTCACTTGGAAGTCGGGTTCTCATAAAAGGTTAACTTAGTTATTTTCTTTATTTTTTACATTTTGCAAAGATCTCCAACTAGTCAAGACCTTACTAGGAAACCTAAGGGAATTGGACATGGTTAAATGGATAGGAAAATCCTGTAAGATTTTTTTTACCTATTTTGGAAAACTTATTGAACATTTCTCAACATAAAAAAAATAAGAAAACCCCTTCCCTCAAAAATTTAGAAAAATTCCAATAGGCCGAACTCTACGAATCAATGATTTATGAAAAAATCATAAACTAAAATTATAAATTAATTAAATCATTAGATAGAGAAAAATATTACCCCAAATAAAAAAATCGCCTGAAAAATATTTACATATAACTAAGAAACAAGCTTGTGAAGTTGAACCAAAAATCTAAACAAACCAATGACGGGGATTCAATATTTAGGGGTGAAAATTAATGATATCAACAAGACATCAAGTTTAGTAAAAATCCTCCAAATTTAGATGTCTTTCACATTGAGTGAGATCCCAAATAAAATTAACTTAGTTATAGCTAAAATCACTTCTAAATTTAGTCATTTTCTAAACTTACCATATTCCTCAAAAAGTACCAAATGAGGGTGATTTGGCCTAGGTGGTGCCTTATATTATTGTTTAGGCATAGAGGATACACACCTTTAAATAGATATTCCTTTTTCCTTTTTATTTTTTGACAAACAATTTTAGTCTTCTTAAGGCTTCAAATTGTAATAGTAGGGTTCTATTTGGGTCTAAAGTGTATTATATAAAATTTGTTAGTCAAAACCCCTAATTTGAGAAACTTCTTATAGATTCAAAGCTATGATACTATGTTAGAATCAGATATTTAGCCCAAACCAACTAAATCCTACAAAACAAGGATATTCCTTCTACATGAGATTTTTTATAATGCTAAAATGTAATGATAATTCATACAATGTGTTGCATTTCAAAATTTTATAATTTAAATGATAAACTCTTGATCATATAGAAAATGAGTGAGATGAGAAGGTATTTTTTAATTCTAACTACCTTTTTAAGTGTAGGAGATGTGCTCATGATGTTTTATGTACATGGGACAAGTATTAGGTCCACTTATTTTCCTTTTCTTCTCATCTTATTTTAATGGACTTGTTTGTGTAAAATACTCATAGATGTATAATTTTACCTTTTTTTGATTATAGAGGATGTAGAAAATAATAATATATCTAAAATAATAATTACTTACTAGTTATGAACATGAAATGAACATGAATTGGTTGATTAATTATGGACATATTCATATTTTTTAGATTAGAGTTACAAATTATAATAATTAATGGATTGATTTTAGAATGAACATAATTGTGTATGATAAATCTAAATTATATTTGATTAATTTTTGTATGCAATTTTATATTAATATGTTAAATTAAACTTGTTATTTGATTTTTATTTAAATGAAATTATTGATAGTTATGAAATATTTATGATAAAAATATTAATTTAATTATAAATGTTATTTTAGATAATGTCTTTGATATAGTAATATTTATGTGCAAGTTAAATTTTATGACAAATGAAAAATTGTGGAGTTTCTCCAAGAAATCGCTATTGTATTTCCCTTGTATACCTAGGCCTTATCTTAAAAGAGGATTAAGGTTTTCTTGTGTAAAAGTGTTGTGAGTGTAATTGTGTTAATATTTTTTATTTTTTATTATTATCTAATATAGAGTGTGTTTGAATTCCATTGAATAAATATTTTCATATTTGAACTTAAGAGAGATATTTTGGGATTATAAAGTTTTTTTTTTTTATTATTTGTGTAAAATTAAATTCCTATAGTGATAACCTATGAGTGGAGCCCATGTTTGAATGTTTAAAAATATTTTGGAAGTATCTAAAGGCTTGAAAAGTGCCTTGAAAGATTAGTGATGAGTTTTTTAGGAGCCAACATTATAATTTGTAAATGCAATTTAAAAATTAAAATTATTTGTGTTATTTTTTATTTATTCACCTTTGGAAACTTGTTTTGGGGCCACCTTTCTATTGTTGGAATTTTCTATTTTGAGAAACAAGGGTTTAGGAAGAGGGAATATTAGAGGAGGCACTTGAGATTTTGGATAAGAGGCTAGTTAGAAAAATTTGGACCAAAGCTTCACCTAACTTAGTTGAAGTATAGAGGTAATATTTTGAGTCATTTTTAGATTGTGGTAGTGTTGTTTGTGGTTAGTGTGAAAAAAATATGGTTGCTAATTTTTTTATGAACCTTTTTATTTTTGTGTGTTAAAAACCCCTTTGTGTGTTGCTACTTTGTGTATTGATCATTTTGGGTATGGGGTTATATTTGATGTGGATATTTCCATTTGGGTTAAGAGTCACTCATGTGTTGAGGTTGAGAGAAATGTGGACCCTCCCTTGAGAAAAACATGTTATTGAAATATATTTTGGCATGAGTGTCTTTGTGTATGGCGATTGAGTTCTAGAGAGGAAATGAAAATAATGTAAATTATTTGTGTTGTTGGGATTATATGATTTGGATGAGATTTGGCATGAATTGCCTTGTAAATAATGAATGAGTTGTAGAGATAAAATAAAAATATTATGATACTTTTGTGTTGTTGGAGTTATGTGGTTTAGATGATGGAATATTGTGTGGTTTTAAAAAGTTGAAAAAATATTTATTTTATAAAGAAATGTATATTATTGTTACATTTTGATTGTTTTTCCAAAAGTTTAGTGAGTCCCCTTGACTCCCTCTTGATTATGGATCTTGTGAAGATTTGCTTTTGTGTGTTATTCATATTGGTAGAACTTTAAAAAAAATGGTGTTTGTATGTGTTTTTTGTTGTGTGAATTCATTTCTTAAGTGCCTCCTAGTTTGGGGTGGAATTACCTATAAATTCTAAAGTTGAGAAAAGAGATATCCTTGGTCATATGAAACTTGAGGTCTCTTTTATGTATAGATCTAAATTATATTTTAAAAATAAACTTTATGGATAAGACTTGCTATTTAGTATATTTTACCTTTCAAATCCATTATGAATAGGTTTACACTATAAAAATTTTGAGTTGACATTATTAATTTTGTTATAATAAAGACACTTAAATGATATTATTACTTCAATAGTTTTATTTTTGATAGAAGGCTGAAAGCCAAAATATTATATTATATTATAATATGTAGTTACATGCAAAGAGTAGCAGCAAAATTAGATATCACAATAGTTTTTGAGTAAGTTCCACCAGCTTCTCAAAATATGATAAAAAATATATACATAATTTGATTTGACTATGTAAATTATGATATTGACTTCATTCATATAGCTATCAAAACACCAAAACACGTGTAGTCTTCATGTTTCAAAACTTAGGAACACTCAACTCAATTTTTTTCCTATCCTTCTTGTAGCATATTATAATTATCAGGAGTTTCTTGAGAGGTGGTTGTGACATTCATATCAAACAAGAGTTGCAGAGATTTGTTACCCTTAGGAGGTGAGGGGGGAGGTCTCATGACCATAGCTTGATGGCAGTGATGCGTTAGCATGAATTTTACCACATGATACTTTTTTTAAAACATAGAGGTCTCACCCCTAATTTCATGATAATGGCGATTGAGTTACCTATAAAAATAGCTGGAAGAATTCAACTAAAAGGACAACTTCTAAAAGATAGTGCCTTGGAAAATTCCACCAATATACCCTCCTCCCTGCCATAAATCATATTGTTGTATACTCTTAAGTAGAGAATTATCCTCAAGAAACACTTCTTTTACCACTTTGTCCACAATTAACTGCACTATGTGAAAACTTTGAACCATATCCATTATATTTGAGGCAAACATCGAGACTAGATTAGAAGGAAAGATTATATTTTGGGCATGGTGATGTAGAGTGTCTTCTCCTACTATGGTCTTCATGCATTTAATAACTTATGGAAAATCTACTTTGAAAACATGAAGCAACTGTTCTTTTTCAATACAACCTGAGAACAGTCACTCCCATGGCAAGACTAGATATGGGGTCCTATAATTTCTAGGGCAATATTCCATGTTGTAATTTTGTATTACAAGACTATAAAAAGTGAAGAAGCCATAGAAGAACAAGAATTACCACAATATTCATAATTTAGAATGTTCCAAAAACCTTGAGAAAAACACAAACCTTCCTCACAATGAATACCAACCCAAAACCACAATTTGAACACAATGCCAAAAACAGAGGGTAGAGAATTTTTTTTGAAAGATTTCACAACATTAATAAAAATCCATTGAAGATGTTTTTGGGTATCAAGGCTTGCTCAATGGTTTTTTTCTAGCGATGGGTTTTTGCTAGGGCAGCGATGCCCTAGCTTTGTTTATGTTTCTCCTACATGGGTAGCTGGCTCATTCTCCTTCTAGCCTATTGTTTGGTTCTACTCTGTGTGGTTGGTGTGGTGTGTGCGGTTGATGCTTGTGGTGTGGGGTGTGCGGGTGTTGTGGTGTGTGGGTGGGGTTTGTGGTGTGGGGTGTGTAGTTGGCGTTTGGTGTGGGGCCTAGTGCATGGGGTTTGTGGGGTGTTGTGTGGGGTTGTCGTTGGTGGTGAGGTGTGGAGGTTGGTGTGGTGGGTTTTGGATGTGGAGGTATGGATGGGGTCTCCAAGAGCTTGATGATTTTGGGCACGAAGCCATCTCCAAGTCTCTTTGTGGGCGAGAGCTCTAAGCTTAAAAATGTGAATGGGTGTTTGTCACAAAGTCAAGATCACCTAGTTCTAGTTATCTCCCCAAAATCTGTGCAAGAGGACTTTTCTTATTGGAGCCAACATGTTTCGATTTTTAAGTTTATGGGTATTCATGTCCCCCTCTCAACTTCGGAGTCCTGGATTCGTAGATCCTGGCAAGTTGAAGGTGACTGATATTTCGGTGGATGGGAATGGATTTTTCATGGTTGATGTTTCTTGCATGTCAGACCGCAATCACGATTTTGAGGGAGAGTCATACTTTTACAATCATGTGGGATTGTTCATGAAACCCTGACATGAAGGATTCAATGCGGCAAAGGATCTGCCTTCCCGGGTTCCTGTGTGGATTCGCTTGCCATGGTTTCTATTGGAGTTCTAGAGAGAGGATATTTTGCATCGGATTGTTGCATTGTTGGGGAAGCCGGTTTCCATTGCTCAAAATACTTTGAATAAAAAGGTATTTTCATTTGCTCGCATTTGTGTTGAAATTGACTTAAATAATCCCTTGCCAGATTCTTTGGAAATTTGTATTGGATCTACCTCATGGATTCAACAGTTAGATTATAAGTCCCTTCCTTTTCGATGTCATTTTTGTCATGAGTATGGACACCTTCAATGCCATTTCCCAAGGGCTTCTAGATTGGCAGGGGCTTCTTCTCCTCCTTCTTTGAGGCCTTCGTCTAAGAAGGGAGATAAGGTAAAGGCACCTATGACTAAGGGGGGGCCTAATGATGGCTTTATTCCTGTTAAGTCGAAAGCTAAGGGGAGGGGTTAGAAGTGGCCCTATAAAGATAGATAGAGTGATCAGGGTTTCAACTATTTTAAGGTCTTTGATAGTTAGGCCTTAGAGGAGGGCATCCCGATTGAGATCTCATCTGGGGCACTGGTATAGATACTGGGCTGGAGCAGGCAATTGTTGTTAAGGATAACTCTTCACCATTGGAGTAGGGGGGTGTTGGGCTCCCTGACGTTTTTTTAGGTCTACAGGATGATATTTTTTTAGCAGATTTGGCGAAGGAGACATTGTCTTCAAGTAAAGGTCGGGGATAGGCTACTGGTCTTGGGATGCTGCAACGCCCTCTCAAAAAGGGGCATTTTCAAAATCCCTCTAAAGTTGGTCGTAAGAAGGATGTGGACAAGCTCAAATTTATTAGGGATTTATTGGTGGAATTTGGGTCGGTTAAGACCATTGAGGCCCACTTTTTCCAATCTTCCTCATGATTATTTTGTCATGGAATGCAAGGGGGTTGAATAGCACCTCCCATAAAAGGCTATTCAGGATCTCATTGGGGTACATTCTCTAGATATTTTTTGTGTTCAGGAGACTAAGCTTCAGGTGGACCTCATGATTCAGTTCTCTCCTCATATTTGGGGGTCTGGTCAATGCTAGCGTATTGGGTCTAGGGGAAGTTCTAGAGGTTTCGCTCTTTTTTGGGATCCTTGTAAGGTTGTACCTCCCTGGTGGATCTCTAGCCATTCCTCTATTTCGATGGTGGCTTCTATCCTGGAATTTGGTGAGACTATTTTGGTTAGTAAAATTTATGCTTTGATTGATATTCACGATAAAATCCAGCTTTGGGCTCATATCAGGTATGTTAGGTCTTGTGTTCCTTATTTGCCTTGGATCTTAGTAGGAGACTTCAATTTTGTGTTGTGTTTAGAGGAGAAAAGAGGGAGGCTTTTGCAACTGGGTCCTGCTTCTGATTTGTTTTGAGCTAATGTGGATTCCCTTGCTCTTGTTGACATCAAACCCTCCAATGGCATTTTTACTTGGAATAACAAGCGGAGTGGACCAGCTACGATCTCTGAGCGGCTAGACAGATTTTTGGTCTCTTGTTTTTGGGTTGGGGGCAAGTGTGTCACTTGCTCTAAGATCCTAGATTGGTGCGGCTTGGATCACTGGCCAATTAAGTTTTTAGCTTCTTCCCTCCCTAATTATAAGAACCCTCCTTTCAAATTTCAGATTATGTGGCTACGTGATTGTTCCTTATATAATCTTGTCACTCAGTGGTGGAGGGATGGAGCTCCTACGTATGGTACTGCTATGTATTCTTTCATCAAGAAGTTGCAATATGTCAAGTTTTATCTTAAGCGATGGAATAGAGATTGTTTTGGAAATTTACGGGCAAAACAAAGGGAAGCGCAGGAGAGTCTTGTTGTTATCACTCGCCAGATTAGGGATCTGGGATTTTCAGAGGCTCTTGGGCATGCTGAGTCCTAGGCTCTAAAAGTGGTGGAGGAGTGGGAGCTTCATGAAGAAATATTCTAGAAACAAAAGGCTAGGGTTGACTAGCTTCAAGAGGGTGATATGAATACTACTTTCTTTCATCACTTTGTGCAGGCTCATCGGAATAAGTGTCATATCCCTTTCTCTTGACAATCATGAGACCTCTTCTATATCTTCGCAATAGGATTTTTCCAAAGAAGCTTGTCATTTCTACTCTCCTATGTTTACCAAGGATTCACCTCCTGCTGAGGCTGATGAGGATATGGTCCTTTCTTGTATTCCTTCTTTGATCTCTAATGACTTGAATGCATCTCTGATTCATCTGATTACTTTGTCTGAAGTGGAGGAGGTTGTGTTTGGGATGAATAAGGGGAAAGCTCCTCGCCCTGATGGTTTTCTTGTTGAATTCTTCCAAGATTTTTGGGATATTGTGAAGATGGATTTGTTGGAGGTGGTTCGTGAGTCTCTTCATAATAAGCATATGCTTCGTGCCCTGAATGCTACTTTTTTAGTTCTCATTCCTAAGAAAGAAGTGGTTTATCAGCTTTATTTCTTTAGACCTATTGCGCTCTACAATGTGGTGTATAAGATTGTTATAAAGTTGATTGCAGAGAGGCTTAAATCTTGTTTGTCTATTGTTATTTCTGAGGAGCAAGGAGGCTTTGTGGAGGGCTGTCAAATTTTGGATGGAGTGGTGGTTGCCTCTAAGGTCATTCATTCCATGGTGATCTCTAAGGATAGGTCTATGTTCATTAAGCTAGATATGGCCAAAGATTATGATAGAGTTAAATGGAGATTTCTTCAGAAGATTCTATTGGCCTTTAGGTTTTCTTCAAATTGGGTGAGTTGGACTATGAGTTGTGTGACTTCTTCCTCCTTTTCAATTATTGTGAATGGTGAACCTTTGGAGCTATTTGGTTCTTCTAGGGGCCTTCGTCAGGGGATCCGATCTCTCCTTATCTATTTATTATTTTGGCGGAGGGGTTGGGGTGCTTCCTTAAATTCGAGGTTTCTCAAGGTTTGATTCATGGTTGGCAGTTGGGGATGGGTCTTCCAATGCTTTCTCATCTCTAGTTTGTGGATGATACTTCCCTTATGGGGTTGGCTCATATTCCTGAAGCTCAATCCTTCAGGAAAGCTTTGGATATCTACCTTGCTACTTCGGGTCAGAAATTCAATGAGCAGAAGTCCTCTATTTTCTTCTTTAATACTCCCTGAGCTATCCAGCAGAGGATTGCTAGAATTTTGTGATTTCAAATTAGGTCTCTACCCTTTGTCTATTTGGGGATTCCTCTTGTTGTTGGAAGGCAGCCCTGATCCTCTTGGAAGTTGTTTCTTTATAAGCTGAGGAAAAAGGTAACTCATTGGATTCATTAGTGGTTGTCTATAGCTACTAGAGTTACTCTCCTTAAGTTTGTTATCCAGACCCTCCCCATCTATAGATTTTTTTTCATTTGGCCCCTATGTATTTCCTTAGGGAATTTGATGCTCTCTCTCGTCAATTCCTTTAGAGTGGCAACTTGATTTCTTCTAAGTGGAGTCTTTTAAACTAGGATTTTGTGTGTCACCCTAAGCAAGAGGGGGGTCTCGGCTTATGCTCTACTATTTTCAATGGGAAAGATCTTTCTTCTAAGCTTTATTGGCATTGGTGCACTAATCAACACTAGTTATGGGATCAGATTCTCAACCATAAGTATCTTAGATGTGTTTCTTCCTTTGAGGTCTCTCACTATCCTCTGGAGGGGAATGGTTCTATGATTTGACATACTTTGAAAGTGGGGGCTTAGTTGATTAAGCATGCTCTTTTTTGGATCTATCACTTGAGATCACAGGCTCTTTTTTGGTTTGATGCTTGGGATGGTCACCCACCCCTTCTCTCTGATTATTCTCATCTTCAACCCCTTTGTGATGTTTTTACTGCTGTTGGTTGGGACATCGTTGAGCATTACAATATTGTTGAGCATTGTGGTTCTGTTGTTACCTCTCGCTGGAAGCTCCCTGCTGAATGGCCTCCTGGGGGGTCTAAGGGGAGTAGGCAGGAGCTTGCTCATATTTTTCTTTCCCATGCTTGTAATTCTTTGCGGGGCCCGGATATTTTGGCTTGGGATGGCTCAGATAAGTTTGGGAAGTACTATGTGTCTGCTGGCTATAAGCAGCTAGGTAGGCAATTGTTTGGAGATATGGAGGTCCCTTGGTGGAAGCAAGTCTTGCACAAGTTGTCTTGGCCTTTAAGTGCAATTTCTTCATATGGTTAGTGACTCAGAACAGGTGTCTTAATTGGGATAATCTTTGCAAGCATGGATTCCAAGGTCCCTCAAGATGTGTGTTGTGTCGTGATTCTAAAGAAAGTGTCTCTCATCTCTTCTTCCAATGCCCTTACTCTAGGGATATTTGGAATTTTTTGTGGATGGTGTGGAATACACCCTACTGGGATGTTTGCTCGTTAGCTGAGTTTGTGGACCGCTAGGGCAGGGCCCCTATTTCTACCTCCTTTCTTCAAGCTACTTGGGGGATTGGCCCATCCTTCATTATATGGAATCTTTCGTTGGAAGGAATCATCGGATTTTTCAGGATGTGTTTTTGGTGGCCTCTCTTCTATGGCAGAAAATTTTGCATTCCTTGGGAGAAACTATTGCTGCTAAGTGTGATCTGACTATTTCAGTGGCCCCTTGTGATGTTGATTGTTTTAAATGTCTTCATCTTCCTCCTCCACAATGGTAGCTCATGCGCAATAGATGTAGACATCCTACTCTAAAGGTGAATAGGGAGGTAAGATGGTCCCCTCCTCCTCAAGGGATCCTCAAACTTAACGCGGATGGCTCTTCTCGAGGAAACCCTGGTCATGCTAGTATTGGTGGTGTTGGTCGGGATAGCTTTGGAGATGTTTAATTTATTTTCTCGATGTATAAGGGTGTTTATTCTAATAATTTAATGGAGGCTTAGGCAATTTTATTGGCGATGGAGCGTGGAAGTCAATTGGGGTGGCACGGGATCATTTGTGAGTCTAATTCATAGGTTGTGGTGAACCTGTTGAATAGGCAGAATTTAGATGATGTTAGTTGGCATTTGGCTTTGATTGTGGAAGAGATTCTCAACCTTTGTACTTCTCTGGAGTTCATTACTTTCACTCATATTCCTAGAGAGTGGAATGGTGTTGTGGATGGTTTGGCTAAATGGGCCTCTGATCATATTCATGACTAGACCGTGTTGCATCGAGGTCAATTACCCCCTGATTTATCTCAACAGTTGGACCACTTGGTGGAGCTTGATAGGGCTATGTAACGGCCTTGCTTTGTATTTTTCCTTGGTTTAATAAATATTTTACCCCTTTTATTTTATAAAAATCCATTGAAGAACTCAAGCCTTACCCATAAAGAAAGCAACCCAAAATCAGAATTGAACACAAAGCATACTAGAGAAAAACAGAGAAGGCCTTCAACAGAGCTCACCAAATCATACCTATTACAAACTTAACAAATTTGAACAATCTTGAATTCATCCCCACTGCCTACCAGAGATTATGAAAACCACTCACCACCCCAATTTTCTTGTAAAACTATCCACCTACAATTTTAGCAAAAGAGTCCACCCAGATAGCAGTTCTGGTGAAATATTGGTATCATTTCACCTAGGTAGAGCTTAGAGAAAGATGAGAAATAAACTACACATTTTCTTTAATAGATAAAAATACACTCAAAGACAACTCAAATGAATGAAATTTACTTGGAAATCTACCTCTTGCTGAATCGAGCTTAGCGATGGTGCGGTTAACACGCAGGAAGGAGCCACATAATTCCTTAAACTTATCACCATAATGATGACAAATTAAGATTTTTACATACTTATCATCACCTATAGGAATCCAAACACTTGTTAGTTAATAAATTTTTTCTCTTTTACGGAAATGCTTAGGAGATCTAAGGAGAACACCTATGACATCATCTTCTCTTGTTTCAACCACCATTTATTCCCAGTACGAATGTTGATTTAGCCCTTGGGATAGGAATTAATTAATCTTTGACAAAATAATACACTTCAAATAAACATATGAAGCATCAACACTCTGAAATAGAATCTCACATATTTAAATGTATTATTATATATTTTTGGACCATGGTACATAGTGCCAACCAAGCATTAAGTGTGTCAAGTTCAAACTATCATTTCCATTTGAATAATATCTTCTAAAACTTTTGTGATATTATTTTAATTCTTATCATACAAAATCTCATATTGTACTTGATCACAACCTAGGATTACTAACATATTTGTCGTATGATTACCCTCCCTGTATGTATGCTTAAGTTGGAAGGCCACCAACTTATCTAAATTAGCTTCCACGATTGATGAAGAACATATTTTATTTTCCAATTATACACCCTTCTTTCTTTGCAAGCATTAATAATGAGCAATGAATCCCCTTCGATCTGAAAATTTTTGATATTTAAAAGCATTGCCAATTGCAGTCCATGCAAGAGTGCTTGAGCTTCAACAAGGTTGTTCAATCCAGTAGGAAGGTGAATTTATTTTTCCACAATGATTAAACCTTTATGATCTCTTATTACCACACCCACCCCTAAAATCCTTGGGTTGCCTCATGAGGCATCGTCAAAATTTAATATATAGAAATATGACGGAGGGGGTATCCATGCTACATCACCTCTATCAATATTGAGTTTGGAATTTTGAGTAAGCTTCCTTTAAAAGGAAGCACAAGATTGTTCCACTTCTGAATTAACTTTGAATCCCAATATGTGAATGTTGAACCTATATATTTTTCTGTGGACATATACATTCATTATCTCATATATTGAAAATTTTATCTTACATAAAACTTGATCCAATTTCATTTTCTCATCTCTAAAAATCCACTTATTTCTTTCCCACCATATTCTCCACAAGACTACCGATGGGATCACTTTCAAAATTATTACAAATAATGAGGACTTATACAAAACTGGTTAGCTTGTAAATAACTCTCACAAATTATTTGGTAATAGGGAATACCAATTTAATTTGATTTTAACGAATGAATAATAGGCATATGCAAAACAGGGATAACTTTAAGAAACTACCCCCCTTAGCGAAGGTGTAAAATCCTAGCAAATCTTGTATACTTCTCGATAAAAATATTAATTTTATTGGTGAATTTTTTTCATTTTTTAGGAAAAATAAATAATCTCAATTGGTGAACCTTTTCTAATTGTTAGAAGTTTGTGGAAAGTCCTGGAGAATTGCAACTTTTTTTAAACCAATAAAATATTTTCATTGGCAATTAAAAACTATTTTCAAACCAATAAAATATTTTCATTGGCGAATTAAACCTGTTCTTAAAACAGAAAAAAAAAATTGTTAGCGATTAAAACTCTTTTTCAAACCAAAAAAATATTCTCATTGGCAAATTAAACCTATTTTCAAATGAATAAGAAAAAATATTGGTGAATTAAAAATAATCTCCAACTAATAAAAAATTTAGTGGAGAAGTGTCAATGCAAATCAATATAACCACAAACGTTTGATGAATTTTCGATGGGCGACTATAGTTGCATTCCTAAAGTAGATCTCTAAAGCACTAAACTTGTGAATTAAAACATTTAGAATAACACTAGAACCATTAGATGTGGACATGTGGTGAGATCAAGGCTCATCGTTCATCGCAATAATGATCTCGATGGGTTGAAGGATTTTAGCGATTAGTGATACAAGAACTTAAGTGGTAGAAATATGCATGTTCATAAAGTTTGTTTTAAAAGAGGGACCACTTAGGAAGAATATATGACCAGGGCTTAAAATCTTAAGAACTTTTTACACAAAGGATGTAAAGTCCAAACAAGGTTGAATTATCAACCTTATAAATAATTGGATCCCCGGACCAAAGTAATGAAGGAAATATGTGTGAAGGATATTCTATATTTGTAGCCAGATATTAGCGGAAATCAATATAACCATGAATGTTTGATGAATTTTTGATCAACAATTGTAGTTGCATTCTAGAAGTAAATCTATGAAGCACTAGAATTGTGAATTGAAACGTCCAAAATAACACTAGAACCGTTAGTTTTCCAGGAATCAATGGCTGAGATTTTATTACTTATTAAATCGCTTAAAGTCATTCTCAATATTTTTGAAGAAAGTGTGTTTGTGATACTATGGGCGGCGGCATGGATTAATGTCATATGAATATCTAGAGCAATTGATTGGATAGCTTTATATTGAAAACTACATGATGTACTATAGAATCATAGATGACGATATCAATAATCCAGTGATCTAATGAAACAAGATTTTTAATGATTTCATATCATTTGAGTGGCACTATTGATTTTGAAAATTGATAGCTTGTTAGCTTGAGGTACAGTTTTCATGTAGCCCAAGTCCAGACATCAATCAAATTAAATATTTTAATTATAAATGTAAGGCTTAAGTTACATGAATCGATTAAGTTTTTTTTGGTTTGTGTGAATCACGATTATGATTATACCCAACCTCACATGTGACACATGTGAGGTGTACACATGGATCAGGTTGGTAGTGGCACTATTGGCCCATAAATAAGGATAGTAAGTGATAGGCCAAGACTAGGGTAAAGAATAAGAAGGATTTAAAGCTTAATAATTAATTTTAGTTTGGTCTATACATGTCAATCCGAGGGCATAAACTTGTGAAAGGTATCGTGGAAATCTACACAAGGGTTGAGAGCCATGATATGAGTGGTTATGAATGTATCTATGAAAATAAACCTTCAGTAAATCAAAATAAAACTAGCAACAAGAACTGTCACTTCTTGGCAACAGGATCTGCACACATAATGAATTCTAAAGCAGAACAACAATTACCAAATTCATAAAATCCAAAGCGAAGGAATAAAACTCAAATCAACAACATACTTAATTCACATACAAATTATAACAATTGATTTAATCTAAGTCAATAGATAGTTAAAATCACTTAAAATTATTTACAAGAATTAATTACATAATTATGACACTAGAAATACAAAATTAAAATAATGCAAAATGGAATTGAAATCACACACACCTTGCAAAATAAATTATATATATATATACACATTCAAAAGGCTACTGAAGAGTGGGCACCCTTTCCTCCCAGTCAGCCAATACGTAACTCATATTTTTAGAATAAATATGTGCAAGCTATTTCCTATTTTCATACCACGTTTCTATTATTTTGTAGCTCACATTTCATTGTTTTATTTGTTGAATACAAACATTTAATTGTTTCATTTGTTGGAAAACAACCCACCTTAAAATGTACGAATTTAAATAGCTCACCCTAAAGTATAGGAGCTTAAATAGCTTACCCTAAAATGTAGGATCTTAAATAGCCCACCCTAAAATGTAGGAACATAAATAGCTCATGGTTACAATAGAATATTATTTTTAACGTGAGGACATTTTCCTCCATAAAATTAACCATTATTTGGTTATAACTAAAAAACCAAATTATTTTATGAGAATAATTCTATGGCCGAAATTAATTTACTAATATGTGTACCCACGAGAAACAGGATGTTCTAGTGAAGAATGCAATGTCAAGTCTGTAGGCAACAAGAAGTTCCTTTGAAGAATTTGATAGGAAGATTCAAAAGTTCCTGTAATCTATATGCTACAAGCTTGATTTCCCAAGGCTTGAAATCATAATTCTTATTAGTAAAGACAATCAATAATTAATTTCTATAGTTTATCCAAAAACTATATTAAATACCACTTATATATATTTAATCAAATGCAACATAAATGGTAAAATTGTATGATATGGAATGAAAATAGAATGTGGAAATGGGTACACGAAGGTACATGAAATAAGATAAAATATGACATAAAAATGGGACATAATTGGCTCGCATTAGTGAGCACAACTTAAATCATTCGTTGAAGGCTAAAGGATTTACTATTGAGTGCAATGTTCTAAATTGTCATAAGGGTTTTCATTTTGTAGGGTTAATAAGGATTTAGGAAGAAGATGATGTGGTATTATTGGGGATACTCTAAATTCCCCTGCCTCCAGTTATGTAGTTACTAATTAAAAGACCAATTTCCTTCAAGTTTAGAATGGGTGGAATTGGAAAGAAGTTGATCTGGTTCACCTGACTTTTGAGGTAGGTTTTAAACCAAGATGAGGAGCTCTAATGAAGATAAGTTCAAGTATGTGAGAGAACTTCTAAATAAGTTTGGAATGGAAGATTCAAAACCAGTTGGTGCACCCATGGTGACCGGATGTAAGTTGACACAAGATGATGATTCTCCAAAGGCAAATCAGACTAGGTACAGATCAATGATTGGTGGATTGATGTACTTGACTCAAACTAGACCTGATATCATGAGTGTTGTATGCATTGTTGCTAGATTTCAAGCCAATCCTAAGGAATTTCATGTGAATGTTGTGAAGAGAATTTTCAGATACTTGAAGGGAACAAATGATTTTGGCGTATGGTATCCTAAAGATGATGATCTTACTTTAAGTGCCTTTACTGATGTTGATTGGGCAGGAGATGTGAATGACAGGAAAAGTACTACTGGTGGCACATTTTTCTTGGGAAATAAATTGATTTCATGGTTAAGCAAAAAGTAGAATGTCGTTTCCTTGTCTACTGCAAAGGTAGAATATATTGTTGTTGCTAAAAATTTTACTCAATTATTGTGGATGAAACAGATGTTGAAAGATATCATATTTTTGTGTGATGAACCTATTTCCATATTCTATGATAACTCAAGTGCTATTAACATTTCTAAGAATCTGGTGCTGCATTCAAAGACCAAGTACCACTTTTCTAGAGACAAAGTGAGTGATAAGAAAGTCAAACTAGAGTATGTGCCTAATAAGGAATAGATTGTAGACATCTTTACTAAGCCTTTTCCTAAAGATACTATTGAGTATCTGAGAGGGAAGTTAGGGGTGATTACCCCTCCTAATCAGAACTAAGATGCATAGTCTTTGCATCAGTTTGTGCATTCATATTCATATCTTGATCTAGATTGATGTTGTGGTGGCTGCTACTCGGGGGGAGTAGTCAGATGATTTTGATATGTGGTTTAGAGCTTGTGTACCTTTTCCACTGATGTAAAATGGGGAGAAGAGTAATGTGAAAAACTCTTGGAGAACTGAGAAGAGCAATGTGTAAAGGGAGATTGTTGGAAGAAGAGTTAGTTGCATTGATGGTGTATTTTTCACATCATGTGTTTCCATCAATGCCAAAGGGTGAGATTGTTGGATGTTGTGGTTGAGTTTCTGATATGTGGTTGTCATTGATTTCAACACTATTAGCATTAATGTCTTTAAGACTATATATGTCGAGGATATTGAGAAAATTGTAATAAAATATGTTGCAGGTTGTCTGTGAAGCAGTGAAGATGAATATGGTATAAAGTTCAATATGTTTATAACTAGGTATAAAGGAATAAAGGATTTTTTTTCAAGCCTATCTAGTTTTTCATGTTCATGGTTGACAAGGTGTTTGAAGCGTGTTGTGGATCTTCAAGGAAGAATATTTGAAGGTGTTTTGTGTTTGAGAATATTTTTTTAGGTCTCTACTATGTTGTGATCGACCTTGGTTGATGCACATTGATAATCTTTATTGTTTTGGGCCGACAGTTTGCATTAATTCTATTATTGTGTTGAAGCTGGCATAAAGCAATATAATTTCTTGTTGCAGAAATATATAAGTGATTGTTTCTTCATTTGAGATGTGTTTCAAGTGTGTGAGTGCTATGTGGAAAAAAGGTTTAGATCATTCGAAGGTAGAGAAAAGTGTGAAGAAGAGTGAAATAAAGTGAGGAAGTGTTCATGTGCTTAACCAAAACTTTACTCAAGCATTAGCAGATACTACTTTCTTAGTTCAAATTCTTCAGATTAATCTGACTTTTTCCTACAAGACAGTGAGTCTTCCTTTGAGCAGTGATCTCTAGGCAGTGTGTCGTAATGCATGTGCATTCCTCATATATTCTTCTTATACTTTTAACAGGGTATAACTTGTGGATTAACCTCCACCATGGTTTTTCCCCTAACATGGTTTCCACGCAAAATTTTTGGTGTTATGTGTGCTTCTGATGTGTTGTTGATTCATGTTTTCACTATTATTAATTAGATCTAAGAATAAAGGTTAATAAGTTTAATAAGTTTGAAATTATGTGACAACTAATTCACCCCCCCTCTCAGTTGTCTACCCTTGTGTTGCCAAAACCTGTTCAAGCAATTTCTTGTATTCTTCAATTTACAACAATAATTGTTCCTTGGTAGGCTCAGTTGATGTAGTTGCACCTGATGTGTTTGTCTCCTCAACTACAAGTGGCTCTTGGCCCAGGTTATATGGAACTATTTCTAGAGATTGTTCTAGTGGAGGAGGAGATGAGGATTTTCCATAGGAGAGGTGGGTACAGCATCACTTGAGCTAGCTGGGCCCTAATTCCTCAATGTTTCGACTTGTTGCTTCCATAATGCTAGCTCTATTTCCAATTCATCAGCCCTTTGTTGACTTTTATTATATTCATCAAGTTCATTGTACTTACCCCTATACATATCTCTATCAATAGTGAGGCTCTCCAATGTTGCTTTAGTGAACTTAGCAACATTTATTGTCATGTCAGATACTTCTAATGCTAGATTATCCACAAGTTTCCTTATGACTAATTTCCCACTAAAATCACTTGGTTCTGCAACTACTGGCTTCTTGGATCCCAAATAAAATGACCAAACAGCTAGGGCACCCCAATATTCACTAAATGTTGATCCTTGAAGAGCCAATTTGGCCTCTTCCTCAGTTTAAAATAAGGGTCTTTCAAACCTCCTTATGGTGTCTAGTACCACTGCATCAACAATATCCCATTTGAGAAACAATAGCACACCACTTTTATGTACAAGGGCTATGCCCTCTTTATCTATCATATTCTAAAACTCCTTTCTCATAGCCTTCCTTACATCTACCTAAATAACACTCTCAGGTAATTCTGGGTTTAAGCTCCTCTCTCTAGCAACATTTTTTTTCATATTCAGAGGCCTTTTCCCTCCACACAAAATCCCTAAATTCCTTTGTTTCAATAAAAGAATCATCCTCCATGAATGCTTTACATGCTTCCTGTCTCAGATCATCTAGATTATTTTAACCACTAAGATCAGCCTTTCCAAGTCTAAGGCCACTTCCCCTTGAACTTGAGGTGACATCCCTTATGGAATAAGGCATTCCTTGTTGCATTTCTTTAAGATTAATAATAATATCATCCTCCTTTGTATCAAGGTAATCAACTGCCCCTCTTACCTTAGTCTTTTTCTTTTTAAGTGGTCACTTCTCTTATGGAACATGACTTCTTGGGGGTGAATCTACATCAATCAAAATAGGTGGGGTACCTCTTGGAAGTGATAGTATTGACCTCATAGGAGAAATTTCCCTTGACCCCTCTAATGTAGTAGGGGTTGGAAATGTTTGTTGCTTCCTTACTATCTTCTTCTTCTTGGAGTAGATTCATATTTTTTGTGGTGGTTGGTAGGAAGGTATTTCCTCCAACACTATGGTAGGGTCTTATTCAACTACTACCAATTTCCCTTTTTCTATTACTACATGCTCCTCCCTCAAGACACCCACCATGCTCTCAAAATTATTTATAACATACATAATTCTACTGAATTCACCCTTGGTATTAGGCATTGGGTCATAATTGGGGTCAGACATTTTAAATTTCTCCTCCATCTTATTGAAAGCATGATACTTCACTTTCCTCTCCTCTTGTTCTTGGAAGTCAAAAACATTCTTAATTACATCCTTAGGATAATAAAAAATTATGCACAAAAACTCCACTCCTATTCTTTGCCTTCAATGCAACAATAAAGCCCTCAGGATCATGGGTCCTCGGGCACATTGTGTTCAAGTTGTAAGGTGCAAGAAGCTGCAACAAGTTTTTCCACCCTCCCTTTTCCTTTACAAAATCTACAAACGTTGTCCATTTAGGAAAGAATGAGCCCTTCCTCAATGTCTCGAGTAGGTGTACCATTTGAGCTCCTCCCAATTGTCTCATGATTTCCAAAAATCCAATCCTCAATGACACATCCCTTAGTCATACAGATGGATTCACATTTGTGCCATAGAATCTAAAGATTGTTGTGTTAATATATGGGATTATATCCCCCCAATTGTGGCTCAATTTCAGATCATTTCTCCTTTCCATTGTCCTTAAGGAATCGAGATCTCCTTGGGGATCCTTAGTGGGTCATTAACCAAGAACCTCCTTATTTTTTATGCAAAGGTATTGTAGAACACCACATAATCAGACTTCTAATCATCTTTGTCAAGAATTTGGGTCCAGCATTGGACAGGTAGATCAATACCATCTTCCTTTTTGTTCAATGTCATATCCTTTCCAAAATTATTCTCTCCTTTATATAAGAACATATGCATCAAGAGAGAATACCATGAGACCTTTACCCAGTCCTTTCCATTTTTCAAATCAACCAAACCCTTGTGGATTTGTTCTACCAAATATGTGGCATAGTCATAGACTACATTGAAGGTTAGATGTTGCAAATGGACTGCCATATAACTATATTCTATTCGAAAGGTGTCAAGTGGAGTGAAAGTAATAATCTCACATAGTGAATACATAGTTTTCTCCAAATAGTTAGCAAAATACTTCATGAGGAAGGGTTGTAATTCATCTTTACCAATCTTTATTTGCTTCTTATTCTTCAAAAACTGAGTACTAGCGATGTGCATAGGTAACATTATCATTCTGAGTGGCACCCTATTATTCTCATATTCCTTTCTGGAGACATTCATATCAATAGGAATCATATCCTTGTTCCACTCATGTAGCTGAAAGATATCTGCATTTTCTTCTCTGGTTATCTTTAACATCTCTTTATCATCAAATGTTCTAACCACTCTAGAAACTAGGTCATACCTTGTAGCAATGTCCAATAAATCTATATCATTCTATACATTAGGGACTACCAGCTTTCCCATGTCTAATCTACAAGGATTGCAAATAGGAACCCCAAGATTTCTATTTTTGAACCAATGTTAGAACAATTTCCATATAGTGAAGGGTAACTCAACATCCTTAATAAAACATTGCTTCTCCATTAACTTTTCTTTAATTCTAGTGCCATAAAATAGAGCTCTTCGCTCAACCTTTTTGATAGTGTAGGGTTTCAATTGGTCAACAATGTCTTGGGAGAGAAGTTTGGATGCAGTTGCAGAACTGAAAACTTGTGCTATAGGTGCCATTGGTTGCGAGATAAGTTCAAAATAATTTAGGGTTTCACTATTGAGAGGTTTAAAACCTAAATTTTCAATTTAGAACCTAGGGCATGATGAGCCAAGTTTTTGGCACATCTAGATCACACTTTTACAAACACTTTTATACTTTTTCATTATGCTAAAACAAACATTTGTTGTTGATTATGGGATAAAACACAAAAAAATTATGCTTAATATAATAAGTATATTACACTAAGTCTTCCATGATTATTTATTTAAATGTTTTGTTAGTTTGATGAATACCTTAGAAACCTTGTGTGGTGACAAACCTTTCCTGCAACCTCTACTGTTGAACTTCCTGCAGCCACGCCTAGAATAATGTTTGCTTTAGATTAATGCTTAAATAGATGTATAAATGAAGTGATGAATCATCTTAAATGTTGAACATGTTGAGCTAACTCTCTACCTCAAGAATAGCTAACAGGATATTTTGCAGGTACCACAATTGGAGGAAGGAATTCAATTCCCACTCGTGGGTAGAAGACCAAATCAATGAAGACCAGTTCAGCTGTAGAAGAATAGGGAGGCAGTTTCAACTCATCCGCCATGCAAGAGGGGTGTTTCAGAAATCTAGCTTAGGCATCTTGATGGTGCATAAATCTAGGATGATGGAATTTTAAGACTGATAAACTGATTTGACTTAGTTCTTTCATTTCTATCCACCGCTTTGCTAAGTTAGTTGAATGTAATAAAGACCTCCCGATTTATAAGGGAAGGTTAGTAGTTAGATTTAGTTTTCAATAAATAGCCCATTCTCCTTTAGAGAATGGGCTGGAAGATTGTTATTGTAAACACATTTTCAGTTTCTGAAATACAATCAAGAGATTGCGTGCTATGTATTGGTTTTCCTTGAATCAATAAAGTTTATGAAGTTTTTCGCCTAATCTATTGTCTACTTTTGGCGTTACCTAAGGGAGCCCAGTTAGGGAACTACTTATACTTCATTTTGCAAGTTAGGATAGTTGTACTTTCTTTTATAGAAGTTAATGTGACTGTTCCTGCAGTTGGCAGAAACACAGAGTTGTCAATTGTTCCTACAGCCACTTGATGCAGAATAGTTTTATCTTTCAATTTTCATTTCCAAAGCAAGTTATCCAGTACAGTTATTCCAATAATTAGAATTCTAGTATAGAGCATCTTAGGAAATCATGCATGTCTGGAAAGGTGATTAGTGCATATATTGTGCTGGCCCATTTCAAGTTCACGTCCTTGGGTTGATAATTAAATGAGGTTCTTTAGCAGATTATGGTCACTGGTTGTGATGTTCAATCCCTAAGTAGAGGAATTCATGTTCCTAGTTATTAAGATGATTAAAGAACACTACATTTTTGGCGTTGTTGCCAAGGATGGTGTCAAACTAAAGACCTATTGCAAGCATTCTAGTAGGTAGCTTGAAATTCTATTCCTAGTGTTTAGATCAAAATTCACTATTCCAGCATTTTTCCATAGTTTAGACTTACTTTTTACTGTATGCTTAGAACAATAAACCAATTTGGAAGATTCCTTCCTAGAAGTTTAGATATCCAAGAAATTGACCCATAAATTGTCCCAGAAGAACCATATTTGGATGTTGGTCAGGACCTAGTCACTTCATCTTCTTCTTCCTCAGAGATAAGTTTGAACCTATTTGATGAGCCTGATAACCTTGACTTACTCACAACACAATTGAATAACCTGCTCACTTTCAATAACCAGGACCCCCATAATAACCCACTTGCCCTTGTCATCTACCAGCCAAGAGCTAACCCAAGACTACCACCAAGGATGGCAAGGCCTACTTTTCCATTCCCACTCCCTGACTTGCATGACAATAATAATCTCAAAAATATCCTTTCCTCATTGCTTCCAGAATTCTATGGCCTTATTATAGAGGACCCTCATACCTTCTTGTTTGAGTTTGAAATTCTATGTAGGAGTTATGATTATACTACTAAAGCCCATAAGATGAAATTATTTCCTTCTACTTTAAAGGAGTCAACCTTAAAATGGTTCATGGGATTAGGGGGCAATGCAACGGCCACTTGGGATGAATTGAAGGAGTTGTTCTTAGGAAATTATAAATAATATTGTAGGGGAAATGATATGAGAGGAGATGACATCTTCAAGATGTCACAAAAGGAGGATGAAACCTTGGAGGACTATGTATCCAAGTTTATGTTCAATGTGCAGAAAAACACTCAACACCAACTAAATGGGGAGTCTAAAAAACTTCTCTTTTTAAGAGGAGTCAATGATACCTACATGGAAGCACTAGACCTCATGGCTGGAGGAGATATCACCCAAAGTAATTAGGATGACATTAAGAAGATTTGTCTCAATTACTCTAGGGAAAATGTGAAGAAAGGCAGGGTGTTATGACCCTCTATTGCAAAAGGAAGTGGTTCAAGCATATCAAAAGGAGAACTCTCTAATCTTTTGTCCGACTTCAAGAAATATATTATAAATGATGTAGCTACTCAGCTGGACACCATGCAAGCTAGAAGGAAGAAAGATGAATCCGATGCGATGTTAGCTAAATATTGCCCTCACTACAGACAGAGGAAGAAAGACTGCAGATGCAAAGTAGTGGCCAATTTGGAGGTGTAGCATCTTCCTACTAAGTTCAAAACCATTGAAGGAGAGGAATAAGTGTTATTTGTTGTGCAATGCAGGCCATGGGCCCCAAGACAAGGTATGCCTCAAGACCTCTTGCAAAATTTTGGTTCATATAATAATCAGTGGCTGAACCAGTACCCTCCAAGTTATGGACCATATTCTATACCTCAATGGAATAACCCTTGGCCAAATGCTCAACAAAACCATTGGCAACCCCCACAAGGGAACTGGAAGTCATCACAGCAAAATCAGTGGCAACCTCCATAGGGGAATTGGCAGTAGTCTAACCAGTGGAGAGGAAGCCAACAATGGTCAAATCCACCCACTGGTTTCCTGCAGTAACCCCAGCAGCAGTCAATTATGCCACCTCTTGTAGTCAATCAAAGCCAGAATCTAAAGCCAACCCAACTGCCTGCTCAAGCAACACCCAATCTAAATAATCAGCCTCAACAGTAGCAGCAGCAACAAGTTTATTTTGTTGATCATAATCATTAGCCTTCCTATGCTCTCAACCTAAATAATATCAACTTACATTCAAGAACTGTGTTTCCCACACCATCTCCTCCCATAATCTCAGAATTGCCATCTGAGGAGATTGAGCAAGAAGAAGATGCCAATGGTCTAGTCCAACCCAATGAGCCAATACAGACTCCATCATTACCTAAGGTATCCAATACACCATCACCTCCTTTTCCACAAAGGTTGGAAGGTGAAATTGTGAAAAATCAAGAAGAGCCTACCTTTGACATTCTTGACCAACTAAAGCACATATGTGTAAAAATTCCTTTATTTCAAGCAATTAAGGAAGTACCTATTTACAACAAGTCCATCAAAGAAACATGTCTAAAGAAGTCGGGTAGGAAGAAGAAAGACCCTCATAATGTTCATTTTTTAGGCCAACTCTCTGATTTGATGCTAGGGAAGCTTACCATCCCAAAATATTCAAACCCTGATAGCCCTGTTGTTGAAATTAATATTAATGGGGTTCAAATTAAGAATGCTTTAGTAGATCTTGGAGCTGCTATCAATGTCATGACCAAAGACCTTGTACTAAAGCTGAGTGTTTCTGACCTAAGACCTACACCTACAGTCTTGCAACTTGCTGATAGTTCAACTGTCAAACCCGATGGAGTAGTGGAAGACTTATTTGTCACCCTTGATTCATGGGAATATCTTGCTGATTTTATGATTTTGTCTCCAAAAGCATCATTAGGAGGTTATCCTGTAATTCTAGGAAGGTCATGTTTAGCCACTGTAGATGCCTATATATGATGTAGGACTGGTAACATGACAATATCTGATGGGTATAACACAAAGACGCTTACCCTCTATTCTCTAGCCCAGCCTCAACTTGAGTCTAGACAGGCTGTTTGGCCTAATTTGGGAGAAGAAGAGGAAGTGAACTCGGTGGCCAGTCTCATGATGATTACCAGAGAGCCTTTCATTGCACAACAAGAGGAGGAAGAGATACTATACAATGTCCTACTAAATAATTATGGTATTGAACACCCTCATTGTGAAGAAAGTCCATGCACCTTGCAGACCATTCTCCCTCTGCCCACATCAGCTCATTATCCTACAGCAACTGACTGTTTTCACACATTATTGCCCCATAAAGTAGACATGCCTTTTCTATCTGAAGTATCCATGATTGAATTGACTTCCCAAGTACAAATAGTTGTAGAAAAAACCTTGAATATCAACAATAAACTTACTAGCAAGCAACAGGAATCAATGGTCAAAATGCTTACTACCCATAAACCAGCTTTTTCCTTGGATTATAGTGACATGAAAGGACTTGATACAAAGCTATGTACACACCAAATTTTCATCAATAGTGAGTTTAAACTTGTTAGGCAGCCCCAAAGGAGAATCAACCCAGCCTTGAGAGAAATTGTTAAAGAGGAATTACAGAAGATGTTGAATGTTGGCTTTATCTAGCCAATCTCGGATAGCCAATGGGTCTCCCCACTGGTTATCATTCCTAAGAAAGGAGGAAAATGGAGAGTGTGTGTAGATTATAGGGAGCTCAACTCTGCAACAAAAAAAGATTACTTTCCTCTTCCCTTCATTGATCAAGTACTGGATAATTTATCAGGGAAAAAGTATTTCTCTTTCCTTGATGGCTTCAATAGAAACAATCAAATCAAGATTGCTCCAGAGGATCAAGAAAAGACTACTTTTACATGCCCTTAGGGGACATTTCCCTACTCTGTTTTTCCTTTCCGTCTTTGCAATGCACCTGCAACTTTCCAGAGAGCTGTAATAAGTATTTTCTCGGATATCTCATATGACTGCATGGAGATATACATGGATGGCTTTACTGTTTATGGTGCAACATTTGAGGAAGTGTAGGAAAACTTGAAGAAGGTACTACAGAGGTGTGAAGATCATAACCTGTCACTAAATAGTCAGAAGTGCTTCATGATGATGCAAGAGGGAATAGTGCTTGGTCACTATATTTCTGCTGCAGGGATACAAGTTGATCCTTCTAAGATTGAAATCATCTCTAATCTTCCCTTTCCTACCAAGCAAAATGAACTAAGAAGATTTTTGGAACATGTTGGATACTATAGAATATTCATCAAAGATTTCAGTCAAACAGAAGCCCCTCTATACAGTTTGCTGAAGAAAGATGCAGATATTGTCTGGACAGAGGAATGTGAAAGAGCATTTTTTGATCTGAAAATTGCCCTTACACAAGCACCTATGTTGAAAGGACCTGATTGGTCACTTCCATTCCATATTCATACAGATGCATCAGATTATGCTATTGGTGTTGTCTTAGGACAAAAAGGTGGTTCAGCTGAATATGCATTGTATTACATCAGCAAGAACTTGCAGGGAACTGAGGTCAACTACACTATTACAGAAAAAGAAATGTTAGCAATAATTTATGCCCTCAACAAATTCAGGCATTATATAATAGGCTATCAAATATTTTTCCACTCCGATCATGCAGCAATCAATTATCTTATGAACAAAAGCTCAATAATGGGAAGACTAGCAAGGTGGTTGTTGCTCATGCAAGAATTTGACATTACAATTGTGGACAAGCTAGGTAAAGCCAATGTGGTTGCTGATTTTTTTTCTAGGATTCAAAGACAAGATGACTCTACACTTATTGAGGATTCCTTTGTTGATGAGCATTTGTTTGCAATCAAGGTTATTCACCCATGGTATACAGATATAGAAAATTATCTTGCTGCAGGAAGAACTCCTCCTCAATTCTCCCCTAAGGAAAAGCGATTATTGGTAGAGAAAAGTTTTAACTTTTCGTGGATTGCAGATTGCATGTTTTATATAGGGCCAGATCAAGTTATGAGGAGATATGTACTAGAGGAAGATACTCACGTTATAATGCATGCAAGTCATGATGAGTTGTGTGGTGGACATTTTGCTGAAAAAAGGACAGCAATGAAAATCTTAAATACTGGCTACTATTGGCCAAATTTGCATAGAGATGCAGCCAAATACACCAGGAGATGTGACAGATGCCAAAGGATGGGAAGGCCAACCAAATCAGATAGGATGCCTCTATTTCCACAAGTGATTGTTACACCCTTTGACAAATGAGGACTGGATTTTGTAGGGCCAATTGATTTGCCTTCAAATGGTAAGTCTTATATCCTTGTATGCATAGATTATGTAACAAAGTGGGTAGAAGCTAGACCTCTGACGCATGCTAGGGATAATAAGGTAGCAGAATTCCTCTATGAGGAAATATTCACTAGATTTGGTGTCCCTAGGGAAATAGTGATAGATCAGGGGGTACAGTTTACCTCTACTCTGATTACAGATTTAGTCAATGAATATAACATAAGGCACAAGAAATCAACTCCTTATCATCCACAGACTAATGGCCAAGTGGAGATCACCAACAAAGATATAGAGGCAATTCTGACTAAGACTATGGATTTGCATAGAAAAGATTGGGTTGTAAGGTTACCAGAAGCTATATGGGCCTACTGAACTACATGAAAGATTGCTATAGGATATACACCCTTTGAAATGATGTATGGTAAAATAGTTGTGATGCCAATAGAGTTTGAACATAAGACTCTCATAATAGCATTAGAAATGGACATGGACTTAACAACTGCACAAAAGGAAAGATTCATGCAATTCAATGCCTTGGATGAGCTCCGAAAGAATGCCCTGTACCACATTGAGATAATACAGAATCAATGAATAAAATGGCATGATAAGTACATTAAACAGAATAAATTCAAAGTAGGAGATTAGGCTCTCTATATGACTCATGGTATAAGGACAATCAAGGAAAACTACAAACTAGATGGTTGGGTCCATATGAGATAGAGGAAGTATTCACAAATGGTGTTGTACAATTGAGGACCATTGATGAGGTCCAATTTAAGCTATTATTCAATGGGCATCGTCTAAAGCTCTACTATAAGCCCATTGACAGGGAAGAATTTTTGAGCCAAATCAAATTTGTGCAAGAAACAGTTGATCCTGCAGCCAAAGGGATGGAGTTCCAACTCAATCCCCTAGGCCATGCATAAAAGTGCACGAGGTTGTCATAATAAGGGGAGGGTCATCCACTCAGATCCCCATTCCATGCACTCACTCCATCTATAATCCATCCACTCATACTCTTTCTGCCACCTCATCCACCTGCCATTCTCCATACCATCCACATTTCTACGGATCACATTTTTCAATGAAGAAGTGAAGTCACATCAGGTAATTATGGCGGTTCCATCCAGGTGAGTTCCACTTCACTTTAAGATTGCTTAGTTGTTTCATTTATTACATTTATTTTGGTATTAATTAAAGAAAACTACATTCCTATATCGCTGCCATCCCTTTCAGTCTTCCCACACGATTGGGCATGTTTTTCCATTTTATATCTTTGTGCCACATCATTGTTTCCGCCGCCTCAAGGCCTAGTCACATCCATTATCACTGTCATTTTGGCATGAGCTCCAAATATTTGAAAATCTCCAATTAATGAACTGAACACCATACCTCCTCCAATAATGAACCTAAATATATTTTACTCATCTATGATCACTTTCTCTTTCAAAAAAGATTGAATGTTTGAATTTCTTTTCCTATATTTTTTGTATCTTTTGAAGAGGGGTTCAATAGTTTCGATTGAGGGGAGAAAAGTGTTGTAGATTTGGGTTGCAGGAAGTTCTGGTTGTGTAAGATTGAAAAAAAACCAGGTGATCATTGCCTAAAGTTTTAAATTACAGAAAACTAAGGAGATGGGAGGTCAGTCGATTCGACATGAGCCTATAGATCATAACATCTTGCTGCAGGATGTGTTGCATGTGCCACCGTTCAGGCAATATGGGTGGCTTAATTACCTCCTGAAGCTCAAAAAAATTGATGTAGATATTGCAAAGGAAGTTACAAGGACATTTCAAGAAGGAGAAGCAAAAGTTAGAGGTATAACAGTGAATGCATCAATTGACAGAATTTTAGAGATAACAGGATTACCTCAAGTCGGAGAACCATTTCCTCGAGGGAGAGATGCAAAGAGCGCCAGGGCAGAGTTTACTCGACCGAACAACCCTCCTCTATGGGTAGATAAGAAAGGTGCACAAAGGATGAGTCTGCCACATAACTGGGTGTCACGAGTGGGATATATAATCAAATACATAACCTGTGAAGGTAGGTTTTCAGTCTTGCATTCTCATCACTTCAAACTTTTGTCTCATTTATGCCATGGATTGTTGATGAATGTCCCTGACTTCCTTTACAACTTGTTATCCAATAGTGTTGTTGAATTTAGAAAGGGTAGGGTTAACTCCATATCCCACCACTGCCTTATTAAATTACTTGTTGAAAGATCTGTTCAAGATACATCAGGGATGACCTGGCAGGAATTTATTGTCAATTTTAATCCTAAAGTTCAAAATGTTGGACCTAGAGGGGAACCTCTTACCTTCAAGCGACAAACCTCCCAGTCCATAGGTTAGACCTCTACTGCTATGTCCCCTACTCAGGAATCATCTGATTCACAGGATGACATTCTGAAAAAAACCCTATCAAAAATCTTGAGTCTTCTTCCAATGATAAGAAAGGGAAGTCACTCATTGTGGCAACCCCTAAGCCTATAAAAAGAAAACAAAAGGAAAACCTCTCTATTCCTATGGCAAAGCCCTCAAAGAAGTGTAAGACAATTCCTACTCCCATAAGAAGGAGTTCTAGACTCTAGAACCAGGAAGCTCGACAATCACTTGATGCTACTCCAGCCGCACCAACAACCTCAAACCCTTCCAATCCTATACTAGAAATGAAGGAACCTATTGTTATGGAGACCATAGGTACACTTGAAGGAGTAGGCCTGGATGAATTGGTTGCCATTGCAGAGTAGATACAGGAAAGTATGGCAGGACAGCTACAAGAAGAAGTAGGATATGATGGAAAGGAAGAGGTAGCAACTGCGATTCCATTAGAAGAAGAGGGTGACAGCATTAGCATGACTGATGAGATTCCTGCTGCTCAAGAAGATCAGGAAGGTTGGCAACAAGAAGGTAATTCAGGATAGGAAAACTCTGAACCATCAAATAATACAGAGGTAATTGGAGAAGAGGAACAAGGAAAGGTGGATGTAACTAAAGAAATACAGGGATCACCTACAGTAAGCTATAGTCATAGAACTCCGCTCCATGTCATGAACTTTGCTACGGGAATGACATGTTTTGAAGAACTCCAGCATCAGCAAACTACTTCTGCACTTGAAATTGAGAGATTACAAAGAATAATCCAAAACAAGAATCTGGAAATTGCTAACTTAAATGACACTCTCAACCAGGTGGTAGAGCTTGTTCTGCATTTGATGCAATGTCGAGTGCCTTCACCTATCTATGCAATGTATCTCAAGGCACTGTATTTGAACTTCCAACTGATTAGAATCTGGAAAGGTAAAAATCCTTCATCAGATACCCCAGAAGAATTTTATGAGGCATATAGAGATTCACCTCTACACATCAGAAATCTCTTGTGTGAATTTTATCTGCATAATTTGGTTGTACCCCAGGATAAAGATTGGAACCCCTTATGTTATGTTGGTGATATTCATATCAATGCCTTGATCTCCTGGATCACCAATGAGATAAGTAGGGGGGAACAATTTGATAGTCATCAACATGATGAAGTCAATATTCTATTATTCGTGAGGAATGAATCAAAGAATGGAATGGGTATCTACTTTGATTGGAAGAAATTGTGGAGATGAAAGAGCCAGGCCATTGATTGAGCCTTGAGACAAGAAGTATTTTCTCAGTATTCCCAAGTAATAAACAATGATCTTGGGGCTGAAAACCTACGCATTCAAACAAGATGGGAACATCTTCCATTTCAATTAAAAAGAGCAGAACCACACACTCCCAATACCTTGTATGCAGCAACCAGAAGGGCAGAGAGATACATGAGGAATGCCAGGAGAAAAAGGGAGAACTGGTTTCCCTTGGTTAGGCAACCGCCTATTCTCGTATGGCCATTACTGTCTATGTAGGGGGACAAAAGCATATATAACAGAAGTTCCGAGGATAACAGATGGCAAAGGTTGGAAGTGATGCGAGCTCACTTCTAGAGTTTCCAGCATGGAGAGTGTGGACAGCAGCAGAATGCTGATTTAAGAGAATTTTCCAAGAGAAGAAATGCTAGATTTGCTAAAGGGTCCAGCAAATAGTCGGTTGAGGGGAATGATGAGCCAAGTTTTTGGCACATCTAGATCACACTTTTATGCTTTTTCATTATGCTAAAACAAATATTTGGTGTTGATTATGGGATAAAACACAAACTTTTATGCTTAATATAATAAGTATATTACACTAAGTCTTCCATGATTATTACTTTAAATGTTTTGTTAGTTTTATGAATACCTTAGAAACCTTGTGTGGTGACAAACCTTTCCTATAGCCTCTACTGTTGAACTTCTTGTAGCCATGCCTGGAATAATATTTGCTTTAGATTAATGCTTAAATAGATGTATAAATGAAGTGATGAATCATCTTAAATGTTGAACATGTTGAGCTAACTCTCTACCTCAAGAATAGCTGGCAGGATATTTTGCAGGTACCACGATTGGAGGAAGAAATTCAATTCCCACTCGTGGGTAGAAGACCAAATCAATGAAGACTGGTTTAGCTGCAGAAGAATAGGGAGGTAGTTTCAACTCATCCGCCATGCAAGAGGGGTGTTTCAGAAATCTAGCTCAGGCTTCTTGATGGCACATAAATCTAGGATGATGGCACTTTAAGATTGATAAACTAATTTGACTTAGTTCTTTCATTTCTATCCACCACTTTGCTAAGTTAGTTGAATGTAATAAAGACCTCTCGATTTATAAGGGAAGGTTAGTTAGTAGTTAGATTTAGTTTTCAATAAATAGCCCATTCTCCTTTAGAGAATGGGCTGGAAGATTGTTGTTGTAAACACATTTTCAGTTTCAGAAATACAATCAAGAGATTTTGTGCTATGTATTGGTTTTCCTTGAACCAGTAAAGTTTATGAAGTTTTTCGCCTAATCTATTGTCTACTTTTTGCATTACCTAAGGGGTCCACTTAGGGAATTACCTATAATTCATTATGCAAGTTAGGATAGCTGCACTTTCTTTTATAGAAGTTAATGTGACTGTTCTTGCAACTGGTAGAAACACAAAGCTATCAATTGTTCCTGTAGCCACTAGATGTAGAATAGTTTTATCTTTCCGTTTTCATTTCCAAAGCAAGTTATCCAGTACAGTTATTCCAGTAATTAGAATTCTAGTATAGAGCATCTTAGGAAATCATGCATGTCTGGAAAGGTGATTAGTGCATATATTGTGCTGACCCATTTCAAGTTCACATCCTTGGGTTGATAATTAAACAAGGTTCTTTAGCAGATTATGGCTGTTGGTAGTGATGTTCAATCCCTAAGTAGAGGAATTCATGTTCCTACTTATTAAGCTAATTAAAGAACACTACAAGGCACATATCAAACCAGCATAGGGTTTTGACATAGAGAGGTTCAAAATGTAGATTTTCTATTCAAAACCAAGGGCACAGCTCGAAGCTATAATTTTAATGGGTTTAATGGAAATTCTCAACTTATACGTAATTTCAAACCAATATAAAGAAACTAAAAAGAATTTAGACCAATTCAACTAAAAGACACAGTGAATATTTACCCTAATTTAAGATAGTTTGGATAAGGCACAGAGAATGGTATTTTTTACAGTTTTACTTACAACTTTTTCACTTATAGGAAACCCTAATTTTATTTTTGACCGCATTGAACTCTGGAATGATCTTCTCAATCTCCTTGATGCTTCAAACTCATTTACAATCTTCAATTTTGTGAGAAACCAATCTTTTATATGCATATCATCAAGATTGGGCAGCTCTAGATGTCTTTTTTTCCATTACTACTCACATGCGCGAAGCAAAATGACTCTCATGTTCACATCTTTGATTTTGAATATCAATCGTTGATCTCCTTGTGAGATGGCACTTTGGAGAACTCAAATTGAGTCAACAAGGTTTGATTTTTTTTTACCATCGTTCACCTATCCTTCGACCAATGAAATTCTATTGGCTGGAATGCTGACTCATTTGTTATGTGGGCTCCACCTTCTTTTCCATGCGGTGGAAGAAATCCACATGTTGTTCACCCACTAACCTCGTTTCTTTTCATAAAACAATATTTTATTCCCATGGGGTGAGCGGGGAATGGTTGATATTAAATCCAAACATTGGATGTGGATCGTTGATTTAAAACCTTAAGGCATCGAGTATGTGAGTGGAGATCGGGCCCCACACCTACAATAGAACACATTTCTTAAGCCTTCTAACCTTGCAACATTTTAGAAAGTATTATTTTATTCCCACCAAGATGGTGGGGAACGGCCAAGATGGAATCCTCCGATCTAACAGTTGAAAAATTTGCACATGCATAAAATTTAGTTTTAAAGAAGAGGACCCAACTAGGCCGATGGGACAAATACGCTTAAGATTAATGACTTAAGTCATTCTTGACTTAGGAAATATTTTCATCCAGCTTAGGAAGATTAAAGCAACGGTAATGTTGGTCCTTAGATGACCGATGAACCTAGATGAAGGGTAACAGCTAGGATCAAATCCGTAGATCCAACCATCGGCAAATCTTAACCATTGATTTGAACACCTTTAATCATCAGTGCCTTCAAGCAGTGGTAGGACCCTACAAAAGGGTGTCTAGGTGTCCCATGCTCATTGTCCTGTCGGCTCCTTAATTTGATTAATTTAATCATGTGGGATGGAGGGGAACCAATAGAAAGTAGTCAATGGGACCCACCAAGAATAATAAAGGATTTTAATAAGCACATGAACTTATCACATGACTTAAAATCGGTCATATGTCTAGGTTTATAAAATGAACGATATTAAGTGAATATTAAAACCAAAACTTAGGGAAAGAACAAGAATTAAATAATTTTATGACCTGCATAAGACAAGGCAAGATTTATAAGGGTTCTATGGGTAGCAACCAGGAACACTAGGCTCAAGGACCGGCAATTAAATGGACCCAAAGGCATAAGATATGACTTAAGAGATCAGGAACGAATAAAACCTGGTCAACTTTGAATTAGATTATTAGAATGTAGATAAAAGGAAAATACACTATAATATCTTTAATTTTGAATATAATATCGACCTATCTTCCTTTGCAGTATTGTATTCACTATCATCTGACTCAAAATAATAAACAGTTATTTATAAGTTAATGTTATGGATGTTGAACTGTTAGCTTATGTTCGAGGAATGGATTAATATTCCTTTTAGTTATTTATCAAAGATTGTGTGAATGGAAACACAATATTAATTTATAAGTAGTGTGATAAGTGTTGTTCTTTAAAAATGATGCAGAATCACATATCAAATTCAGTACCATGGAATATAATATAAAATATAAAATATCACAATTTCATGGAAGACAATATAAAATATCATCAACTACAGTTTGGAATATGATTAATGAAGTGAAATGATTCACAATTTCATGGAATACAATATAAAATATCATCAACTACAATTTGGAACAATGGAAATCGATTCATGAAGTGCGGTATAAATACCTAAACGCTGCTAATTCACTTCCATTTACCAAATGGAGTCAGGGTCCTGAAACTAACATTCATCTTGAGATAGAGTAAAAGAGTCATCTTGATTCTAAGTCTACTCTTCATTTTCTTTGGCGTGCGTCTCTAATTCAACATTCATTGTGTAATTTGTGTCAATGTCATCTATCCCACTGCCAATGCCACTGCCACCAATACTAGCACTTGGAATTGGAGTGTTGCACAACCCGGTCCCTCTTCTTTCACATGTGAACCTCCAGATTGTGAGTGCCCTTTCAAAAGGAATTTTTTTGATATTATACGAAGTTCCTTTCATCCTCAAGCAATTTTCCAAATTCTTGTCTAGTTTGTTTCTTAATTTTGATTTCAAAAACACCAATGTACTGAAAACTCTCTCATCATCCATCGACCCTAATATCATTGTTTGACATAAATCAGTAAGTTTAAAATATTCTCATATCATATCATGTAATATTTCACTCTAACCTATGTGTGTCCAAACCTTTGTTATTGGTCCCAATTCAAAGGCCTTCTCCATGCCCATGGAATCATACTGGTCCCTCATAGCTATTGAAAAAATCTTACATTGTTGTCTAAGATTAGCTTCATTTAAAATTCCTTATATTGTTTGCTCATTATATGTTACACTTTTCAAAAATTGTTCGATCAATATTTTTACTTTATCATGAAAATATTTTGAGTTATCTCAGTTTACCCAAAATTGAGGATACACAATACCCATGGCTTGAAGTATTTCATGTCGAGGGAATCTTTCATGAGTCTCTGAGGAAAGATATTTTGTAATTTCCTTCAAATTATCACTAATAGATTTAACAATACCATTAAAATCTTCCTCCTTAACAGCTACTTCTTTGCTAGAACACCTAGTTGTCTTACAATGGTATATTGGTATATGATATCCATGTACATAGATACATAAGTTCCCTCTTGCATTAAACTATAAATAATTATCAGGATTATTCAAATCAGTAATTTTTTGCCACATGAAATAATTTGGGCTTTCTTGTGTTAGATCTAGATATAGATGATCGAGGTCCAAGCATGTATGTTTACATAGATTGGCATATTCATAAATATACATAGTTATATCTTGGGCTTTCTTCACAAGATTTTTCATTACATCCAGCATGGGGAGAAGACTAGCTAAAGTCAAGAGTGTCTCTATATAGCTTAACCTATGTAAGAGGTCAGGAGCTTTGTCTACTATGTTTTGATGCTCGTGCATTACTCCAATCATGGATTGATATTTTGAAAGAACTCGTTGTGCTGGTCCATGCAAATAGATCCATCTAGTATTGAAATCCTTGAGAAGCTTATTTCCTAATGCTATTCCCTTAGAATTTTTTTGAAAATCTGTGAAACGTTTAGGACTTTGGCAGAAGTATGCATAGATCTCATGGACTAGATTTTCAACTTTTGATATTGTAAGAAACTTGATTACAATTTTGAATGCTAAATTCATTTTGTGGGCCATGCAGTGAAATTCAATCATGTATGGTGCACAAGTAGTTTGTAACTTTGTGCAAACACCACTCCTTTAACCTTGCATCACTGCAGCTCCATCAGCTCCTACACACACCAACTTTTTGGTAATTTTCAACTCATCCATACCTTCAATTTCATTCAAATATTTCTTGATAGTTCAAATAGATTTTGTGATGTTGAACTATCCTTCATTTTATGAACATAGAGAAGATGAGCTTGGTGAACATATTCTATAATATACAAATGCTTACAGACCCAAGAAGTATTGTCTACCACAGTAACTTTATCTAAAGATAATGCAATGAAGTTTGACTCTTTTACTATCTCCTTTAAATCTTCCTTTTCTACTATAGCAAGACAATTTTTCCATTCCCATCTAGCATTTACTAACCAATGTGAGAAGCACCCAAAAAAGATAATAAACTAGAATATTCTGGGTATTCTATCATAGGACACCCTCTAGACAAAATATGAAAAACAACACTCATCTGAATAGTTTTTGATAGATTTTCTCCTTCCATTGCTTTTCCAAATTGAGCCTCAAGTGTACCTTGACATGCAACAAGCTTCGACATTATTTTCTTATGCTCTTCATATTTTTTGGCATACTTAACATGAAGACATTATTCCTTTGATTTCCATCGTACGTCTAATTTTTCCTCTTTGTCTATGATTTATTTTTCATAAAATTTACCGATATGTTTTTCTATAGTGTCAAGCTTTAGCTGCAACTTCTTGTCTCTTCTACATTTCCAACTACAAATTAGACACATGCATTCTATTTCACTTTTAACATCATTTGCTTTCCCCACTGGTACAATGAATGGGTACTTTGACAACCAACTAAGTTTAAAATTCCTTTTCGTTTCCCACTCGCACCCCATTTTTATTTTCCTTTCCTTTTCTTGCTACCAAAATAATCTTGATCCAAGTCAAATATCTCATTCTGGATAACTAGGGTATCCCTTGGAACATCTTCTACGGTATTGTCATCCTCATTTGATATATTTTGATTTAACTCAATGGCAATCTCACCTTGACCTTTTGGTGGTGATGAGGTATTGTGAATGCCTTCTTCATTAATATTTTGTGGAAGAGTTGGTGATGTAGCTCCATCTTGATCTGATGGATCAGAAGCATTGCCAATTCCAAAGTAATATTGTATTGTACCTCTATGTTTTGGGCATTTTGATGGCCTCCCAGTCCCTTCACCACCCTGAGGAGTCTTACCCTTGTTTCTCAACATAGTGATCTCTCACTTTGAATAAAAGCTAGAAAAAATGTCTTCTTGTTTAAGAAGGACGGAGAATATAGATCCCAATCCCTACTCAATATCATCTTTAAGATTGAAGCAAGAATGGAAAAGAGATCAAAAATCTTATTACTAATAACACTATGAATAAATGATCACTCACCTTTAATTCTACGTTTTCAACTTTCACTGACTTCTAAATTGAGAACTTCATAACTGAACAAAATATGTAAGAATAAATAATAGTTTCAATTGTATTTATATCAGTTCATATTTGTTGAATTTTGTGGGAAGCTTCCCTTCAATCCATATTGGACTAAATCTTTTACTGAAAACAACTCTATAGTATAGAAGGGAAGCTTCAATCTATTAGAGATTCATTCACAATTGGTTGACAAATGCCATCCCTTCACACACCTTCTTCACAAAAGTGTTGCTTTCAAATGGGATCATCATTGTCAATAGGCTTTCCAGCAATTGAAGGACTACCTTACATTACCACTAGTCGTAATGCCATTATCTGCTAATAAACCCTTGATACTATATATCTCAGTGGCATCAGCAACATTAGGAGCTCTCCAAGTGCAACATGATGAATCAAGGAAGAAAAGAGCTATATATTACATTAGCAGGACCTTAGTGGGATATGAGTTTAACTACACTCCCATTGAAAGAGCTTGTCTAGCAGTAGTTTTTGCTTCACAAAAGCTACAAAATTATATGTTGAGCCATCAAATCAACCTTATCTCTAAGATCAGTCCATTGAAATATCTATTATCAAACGAAACTCTCAAAGGTTGCATGGCTAAATCGATTATGAGCCTAAGTGAGTTTGAGATTGATTATGTGTATCAAAAGGTGATAAAATGATAAATAGTTGTAGACCAATTAGCTAAATATCTAATATATGTTGAAAACTCATTGGTATTGTTGGCCTTTCCATTGCACCAAAAGATCAACATGTCAATACTAGATACAAGCATCAGTTAAGATCCATGGGAGGCAGTTAAACCATGTCACAAACCCAAAAGGATATGTTGGCAGTTAGTCCAACAATCCCCCCCTCAATGTCACTCGATGGGTTTGAACCCGTGACCTACTCTAATACCAATTGTTGGCCTTGTCGTTGCACCAAAATATCGACCTATCAATGCCTGATACAAGCATTAGTTAAGATCCATGGGAGGCAGTTAAACCATGTCGCAAACCCGAAGGGAGATGTTGGTGGTTAGTCCAACAGGCATATGAATTTATAGATGAAGCAATATTCACCCTCAAGTCAACAAATCAATCAAAGCTAGATTTTGATGGTTCCCATACACAGCACGGATCAGGAGTAGGAATCTTATTCATCACTCCTCAAAGAAATTGTAATACAAAGTCATATAGCTTATCTTTTCCATGCATAAATAATATAGCAGAGTATGAAGCTCTCATCATAGGGATAAGAATGCTTATTCAATGGAAAATCTAAGAACTCCAAGTCTATGGTGATTCCCAGCTGGTGGTTAGATAGGTCAATGATGACTATCAAACTAAGGATGATAAGTTGATGCCATACAAGAGAATGGTTGATAGATTTAAAGAATATTTTATAGACATCACCTTTGAATAGATTTTGAGAGTTAATGATAAATAAATAGATGTCATGGCAACCATTGGGTCTTTATTAGACATGTTGCATAATAGCTTAAAATGTGAATTTCTCATGGAGCAGCTTCTTATACTAGATTTCAATATCCCTGAATCAGAATTCGTGTACAAAATTATTGGTCCTGATTCCCCTTGGTACCATGATATCTACCTATACCTTCATGATGGTATCCTTCCACTAGATCTAACCAATAACCTTCACAAAACTTTTATCCATTGATCCTCTCACTTCATCATCATTGTTGATACATTATCAAATAAGTCTTGATACAACTTTACCTAGATGTCTTAACCAAGAAGAAGATTCAACTGCCCTAAAAGAGATACAAAAAGGTGTTTGTGGGTCACATTCGAGTGGCATTACCTTAGTAAAGAATTTGCTTAGAAAGGGTTATTATTGGCCTACCATGGAACAAGAGGCTAATCAATTTATGAGGAAGTGCTTACAATGTCAGTAGCATGGTCATCTCATTCATGCTCCATCTCAAGAGCTTCAACCTATCACTGCATCATGGCCTTTCTTGCAGTGGGGGCTTGATCTCATTAGGAAGATAACACCTACCTCATCTAATGGCCATAAATTCATATCACTGCCACTGAGTATTTTATGAAGTGGATAGAAACCATTCCAATGACCTATATCACAAGCAAATAGGTATCCAAATTCATCCTAAACTACCTAATTTATCGATACGGTGTTCCACAGGCCATTATCATAGATAATGGAACACCTTTCAAAAACCATGATGTTCGATAACTTTGTAACCAATTCCATATCTAACATCATTTCTCTACCCCGTATTACCCTCAATGAAACAATCAAGGAGAAGTGTCTAACAAGACCATCATTAAGATCTTGAAGAAGAATATTAATGATGTTGGTTGGGATTGGAATTTTCAATTGAATCATACCTTATGGGACTATCAAACTACTATTAGAATGCCCACTAGTGCTACTCCCTATTCCTTGGTATATGGAACTAAAGCTATCCTACCCATTGAGGTCGAGCTCCCATCATTAAGAGTTCCATTGTAGCACTTCATTAATGATTAAAAATATTGGACCTCTAGGTTGAATGAACTTGAGTTGTTGGATGAGTGTTGTCTAGAAGCACCAAATCACTTGCAAGACTATCAAAATTGGTTGCATAGGAGATAAAACAAAAAGATCAAGGGCTAACACTTCAAAGAAGGATACCTTGTCCTTAAAGAGAATAAAAAAAAAATAGTTTGATCAGAACAACAAAGGGAAGCTTGAACCTAACTGGTTGGGACCTTTGTCATCACTGCAAACTATGGATCAGAAGCATATAAATTAGCCACACTTGAAGAGGATTCCTTACAGGAACCTATCAATACTAATCATCTCAAACAATTCTATGCCTATCCCATTAGGGTTGTCTTATTCCAAAAATCCAAAAAAAGTCCAAAAATAGAAAAGTCCAAAAAAAAGGATAAAAAATAGTAAAGAGAAAAATCATCCTCTAGTGAAAACCACTTCGAAGGAACTTTAGGCAAGTACCTTGGTGAAAACCTAGAAAATAGGTGTCTTGTGTAAATAAGAACCATCTACCATCTATCAAGTACTCTTTCTCTTATCGTTCATCCAATCATAATAAAATCATCCATGCATCCATTTTCCATCCATCCATCTTCCATCTATCCATTTTCCATCCATCCATCTTCCATCTATCCATTTCCATCTCTACCATGGCTTGGGCTTTGACGAGTATCTATACCTATCAGTATCATTTGGCACTATCCTAATGTCTATTTTTCCTTCCTATCCTAAAGTAATCTAACACATGACTAGGGGCATATTTTTACACCTAGTCATCAGCATGGATTCGTATATATCACCTAAGTCATTTAACTCAAAAATCTGAAAAACATTCAAATACATCGAAAAACCAAAAAAAAATCCAGATAACTTGAATATCTCAAAAATATTCAAAAATGTTTGAAAATCTCAAAAACATTCAAAAATGTTCAAAAATCTCCAAAACATTCAAAAATGTTCAAAAATCTCCAAAAAATCCATAAAACTTGTCAAAATCCCAAAACCATTATCTTTAGCCATCCAAGTATGTGATAATCCAAGTCCAAATAATCAAACTACAATGCTTCTATGCATTCATGTAGGCAAGGCCATCAAAGATGAGCCCTAGAAGCATAGGTTTGTTCCTTAGGTCCTATTCTCCAAATCCAAACACATCAAAAATAGCCTCAAAACATTTCAAAAAGTCAAAAAAATTTAAAACATTTGAAAAGAACTTAAAACACTCATTCCATCCCATTTCATTTCATCTGCAATAAACTGACATCCATAATAAAATTATTGTCATCCTCACTTTTGGCAAAACAAATAGAAGCAAGTACAAATAATTTCAAAACATAAATTTTCCCATAAAATTTTAAGTCTTGATCATTGTCAAACATATCAATCAACCTTCATATCAACAACCTAAAAATTTGAAAACAATCAATATCCAATGAATGTCTTAATAGGTACATCTTCCCTACGATAGACATCATTTCGTATATAAACTAAAACAACTCTCTAGCAAGAGATATGATGGAATTAACATTTTTGTCATTTTCATCTTTTCTTTCAGTTTTATCTTTTGGTCCCTTTACATCACTCACTCAAAACTGCCTTGATTTTTAATATCTTGGTATGTCTAGAGGGGTACATAGTGGGTGATTTTCATCGCTTTCGTATGTTGTGTTTGTTGTATGTTTTTGTAATACAATGTTGGTGAGTACTTGCCTTGTGTGTGCAAGGATAGTCTTGAGTAATACAATGGCTAGTGCATATTAGGTTCTTCATACCTTTTATATATTGGTCCCCTTTGATGGCTTGATTCTCTCACATGATCAAACAAGGTATTTGGGTTGATGCAAGAAGTTGGGTCCACAAAAAGCTCAAAAAGTGGAAGTGTTTTTGTTGTTTTTCATAATTTGTCACACTTGGACTGAAAATTTGAGGCACTTACACAATGAATTTTTTAAAAAATCAGTAATATGAAATTTTGAATTTTGAATCTAGTTTCTAAATATGTAAATTATTCAAATACCCAAATTGTAGAAATTAAATTTTGATAGGGATCTATAAAAACCACTTTTTAAAAGTCCTTATTTTTTTACCATACCATGCACGTGTACGGACACCACTTTTTGACCCAAATAAAAGTATTTTGCTAATTCCTTTTGAGAAAAGAGAGCTAACAACATGAAGATTGATGAGGAATTTTTTTTGTAATTTTTTGTTGAATTTTTTTTTTTCATTAAATTTTTATTGGCCTTAATTGTTGTTTTTAAAAATCAACGTGTACAGACAACATAATTTGACCTAAACTAAACATTTTTTGAAACTTTTTTTTTTCATTCTGTAAAGAATTGTCTAAAGATTGATGTCATATAATTTTTTTTACAAGAAACTTCACCAAAAAAAGTTATTAAAAAACAAAAAAAGTCTGATATTTCATGTTTAAGGACTAGTTTGCTTTGAAATTAATTTAAAAATATCAAATATAATCCAATATTAATAAAAATTATATATTTGGAAACTAGAAATTGTGTTCTGCAATGGGTTTTAATTTAATAGATTGATTCAGAAAAAAAGTCCATCAACCATATTGTCAAAGATGGACATTCTTCTTCAATCTGCCTTAGTTTTTTAGTTGCAGGTCAAAGGCTAAGGCTCGGATTGCCAAGCCTTTCCCGAGCCTAAAACCAAGGCTGCAAGTGGGTTGGAGATTCAAGTTTTTAATAACGCATATGCGTTTTTAAAAACGCATACGCGTTACAAAACACATATGCGCTCTTTATTTGTTTGATTATTTTTTTAAAAATAAATGATTTGTATGCACTCAAAAACGCGTATGCGTTTTATAACGCGTACGCGTTTTTTTAGGCTCGGATACCCAATGCATAACGCGTACGCGTTTTTTAATAACGCGTACGCATTTTTTAATAACGCATACGCGTTTTTTGCAAGATTTTTTTTTTTGGCCGAAACTTCCCCTCTTCGTGGACCCAACTTCTTGCACTTACCCATTTGTATGACAAGTATGAACAAGAATACTCCTATTTTTTTGAAAATTCAAAGTTCATGCAATACATACAATGTCACCTTGGTTCTTCATACCTTGGTGCATCGTGTCTACTTTCTATATCAAAATAAGGATTGCTCTATATTATGATAGGTGAGACCCTTTCTTCCATACATTAATGTGTAACCCATAGAGGGAGATGATTCATTATGCTTCCATTCTTCTCCTTCATTGAGCTCATCTAGCAGAGATGGAACACCTAGAAGTGGATGTCAAGAAGTAGAATAGCCATTATGTAGGAATAGCATTTTTGAACCCATCCAATGACATTTATCTATATAAAAATATTCCTCCCTCCATAGGAGAATTTCCCATAGAGCAGGGAATGTAGTGATTCATCATACTCGACCATAACGATCTCGATTGTCACCATTTTGAAGAAATCCAAAGGGGGTTGAGTCAAAATTCATGATTATGCATGTCGGTACCAAACGAATTCTCTGGTATTTCCATATGTTCGTTAGACCGGGTCATAGCTTACTTAGTTACTTAGTGACAAAGGGTTTTGATGGCAATGTTGTAGCTTCTTCAAAAACCCTAGGTGAAGAGCTATTTTATGAAATTGGAGACTTCCAGAAATCCCTTCTAGAGCACATATCCAATAAAATATAAGAATAATCATAGATTTATTGGTATCATAATCAACATCATCATCCTAGCCTTTTCTAATCATCTCATTCTATCTCATTCTTCTATCCATACTAACATTTCCATCTAAGTATCATGACATACAACAACTAAATACATCCACCCTACATCCACAAACTATCAGTACCATCTCATATCATCCATCCTACATAATCATCACAAATCGTATGGAAATACAAATAATAAATCATCTCATGCCATACATCCTTCTTGCATAGATCATTATCATCAACATAATAAATAGATATCCATCATCATGTCAAAATAACATGGAAACATGAAATAATAGCTCATAACACATGCATCCATACATACATAACACATGCATACATAATCATATATCATACACCATAAAAGATCATATGCATACAATAACACCATATCATGATCATATCAAAATAATTGTTCATCTCATATTTCATCAAAAATGATTGTCATGATACATATCAAGAGTGTACGATGTACATAAAAATATACATGAGGCTATCCATGGCCAATAAATATGTATACATCATAAAACCTATCTAGATCAAGCATATAGATACAAAAACATCTATATACAAATCATGATACCCCAAACTCCCTTGATCCTCTCAATTGGGAGGAGTCTATGCTAGTGGTGGCCCCATATAATTTTTCTTCTGTCCTTGACCATCAAAGTGACCCTAAGAATGTTTGACAATTGATCCACCCTCTGATCTACTTGAGCTCATAGCACTCCTTTGATAATAGTTAGGTTGTGGCCTATAAACCGGTACTACCATATGATACAAGGTCATGTAATATGTCGACTCGCTCTATAAACCTTGAATGGCCCCTATGTGTTGTGTCAAAGGAATGATCTATCCCTATGCATGTACAATAGCCTCTAGTTGTTGTCTATGAGTGGTCTTATGTACTAGTTTCAACTCTGCCTACTATTTTTGAGTGATCTTTGAGTCTCTCTCGATGTGGCCTTGATCCTGCTTTGTGGTCCTTTGATATTACTCTATTAGGACTTGGTCCCTCTCTATTGTCCTCTATATAATATAAGATGAGAGACCATATTTCTCCTATCAAAACCCATCACACTCATTGCATTCCTAGTCCCTCTCCTACAAGGTTGTCTAAAGCCTTTGATTTCCATGCCCCCTGCTATAGTTGCCACCTATTTCTATTGATGGCCCTAATCACCTTGTCTTGGTATCCCTTGAGTTGGGGGTGTACCTTATGGCCCCTATCCCAAACCCTATCCTAGGCCATGTCCTTTGTCCTCTGCTCTGGACATCTCTACCTTGGTCCTCTATCTCTGTCAACGCTTTTTTCTAGACTCCTCTCTAGACCTCCTTCCACCGACATCACCCCCAATTGGGTCTATGAATCTAAAAGGCCTATGGGTCATGAACCAAGCATCATACTCTTTTGTGGTCTCCAGATCATCTGCACCATCTATGTATGCCCATATTACTTGAGAAAAATTATCAAAATCTATAGTGGTTGTGTGTATTTCCAATATGGGCACCCACTCAGCTATCTCCCTAACAGTGTGTGAAAACATTGCCTGATAGTAATCCCTAGGTACAACCTATCTCTCTCCAAACTACCTCATCACTCTTTCTAGAATATATCTCTATAATACAAGTGGTGTGATCAATAAGCTATTGATTCTATCGACAATATGGGATATGTTGAGTGTCATCCTCACAAACCTCTACCTCTATCCATGGCCTCCATATGAACTAGGCCATGTCATCCATAACACATCTCTAATAGGTTAGCTATCCCATGTGATGATGTGTAAGCATGCCCTCATATCTAAAAATGAAGGGCTCACTAGTCTCCTAACATAAATCCCATGCCCAAATATGTAACAATGTGGCACCCACAAATATGTTGGTCGCGCCCCTATATACTACCTGATGCATGTCATGGTAGAGGTGAGCCAAGATGTATTGGCCCCAAGAAAAGATGCATTTATCCTCAAGGATCCTCTCCAAGATCCTCCCCCATCCAGGGTTGAACCTCCTCAAACGTTTATCTGGCATGAGTGGCCTCATGATAATCCCAACAATGATTATAGTAATGTCACTAACAATTCCAATGTACTCCCTGAGATCTAGCTAACCCTTTGTATCCTCCACACATCCTCAAGGGTGGTGGTGGCCTCTCTGGTTATAAAATGGAAAGAAGAATTCTTTGAGTGCCATCTCTCAACCACTACGGTGATAAGAGCTAAATGTTCCTAAATCTTAGGCATGTAGGAAACATAGTATAAGTTGACGGCATGAAGGAACTCAACCTCTATGGTAGAAAATCTAGTAGTCCACTCTAGAACCTATGGTCTCCACTCTCAATAAAGGAGAGGTTCTAGCACAGCCTACAAGAATAATGCTCATGATGTCAATTTTCTAAAAATTTACAAAAATTTAAGTCTAAATGTCTAAAAAAAGCGAGCCTTTTTACAAAGGTGTTGCGCTATTGCCAATCAAAGGCATTTTATTTTTGCAAAGGCATTGTGCTTTTGTAAAGGTGCATCATTCTCAATCCTAGGCATATACATCACCTTTTTCTAAAGGCATCAGATATAACCAATCAAAGGCATTGCCTTTTTGCAAAGGCGTCACCCAATTTTCCAAAACTCGACACAAATGTAGAGTCGTGACCCCTTTGACAAAGGTGTCATGTTGGGTTGCAAGGGCATGTCGTTGGGTTACAAAAGTGTCATAGGAAACTATGATGCCTTTGTTTTCATAGGTTCTATCCTACCTTTAGCTATCTAGAAATGAGTTCAAGTAAAAATCGATAAGGTACATATCAGACCACCTGAGTCGGTTGGTCGCTAGAAGTGACAGACTTGATCCACTTGATGTGCAACTTGAACAGCATGTGTCATGGTAATAGGGTCTCCATAGGGTATGCGAGCTAGAATCTCTAAGGGCTCTCTGAACTCTTAAAGAAAACTATGCAAATGAGGTTGAAATTCGCCCAAATGAACATATATGCATAGCAAAACCTAGGGTTTCACCCTCCAAGTTATTTTTCCAACCTTGGCTATCAATATTGATCAGTATTAAGGCTTCATAGGACTTATTTTTTGTGCTCTTCTCAGTAGAACTACTCCCATCATCATTTCGTGATCTCAACTCAAAAAAAAAAAATATTGATCTCTTGAGGGGATAGCACACCATCATTCCTTGGTCTGTTGGGGCACAGTGAGGCATCAAGTAAAATCAGGGGAATTTTTTTTAATTTTTTCTCAAGTAGCATCAAGTCTTTGAAACAACACAATGGGTACATTGTCTCAAAGAGAGAAAAAATGTAGACACCTAAAAATATCCTAAATATATCACACATCTTGATTTCACTTACTAACCTCATTTTCCTCATTATCACCTATTTCCTCCATTTAATTAAATAATTTCTAATAATTTAGTTAAATTTACTTTATTCCCCTATTAATTGAATAATTTAGGTTATTTGACTAATTCATCATTTTCTCATTTAGTAATCCCTCTTGATTAAATAATTTCCAATTATTTAATTAAAAATCTTAATTCCCCTCATCCTCACAATTAAATAATTTTTATAATTGTTTAATTGGCTAATTTTCCTACAACTTTGCACAAAGAATATTCCCTTTTCAAATTCAAGTTCTTCCCTCCAATTCAAAATATCTCCAACCTTTTTCCATGAAATTAGGGATATTTAGGGCTTTCATGAATCCTCAACCATTGATCCTCCTTGATCCTCAATATCTCCTTAATTTCCTCTCATACATTGATCCTAAGATCGAATCTTGACTTTTGATAAGAATTCCTAAAATCTATAAAACAGTCCTTCATCAACAAGAAAATCATTCATAGTCCTCATAGGCATAGGCACTCTCTAGAATTCGTGAGCCAATCTTGAGCATTTTAGAGGACCTATTTTGTGAATCACACCTCTCATATCAAGATTTTTCAACATGGATTATGCATAATTTGAGCAATCCACATCACAAATATGCATCAATCCACAATGGGATTGAAGGTTTTCACTTTTAGTTTGTCTAATTGCTTTGATTTGAGTTCAATTTCTTAGATTGAAATTTTTTAATGTTTTTCAAATGAATTTCATTGAGTATAGATTTGTATTATCTCAATTGTGTAAGTTCTTACTATTTTTAGACTCTAATTACTTCATTTATGCTTTAATTCATGATTACTTACTTCCCCTACGACACCTTATTATCAAATAAGTACATCATTTTTTGTTGTCTCAACAAGCTTCTCTCTAGGAAATGGCATCTTCTTCTTCTCCTTCAACATACTACATTATTTTGTAAACTAGTAATCCAAGCATGATTGGTAAGTTGACCTCCATGTCATAGACTAGTTAAAATATAATCTTTCTAGTAACCTTGTAAGTTATTTTATCCACCTAAATAAAAAATTAGCTTATCATCTCATATTTTCTTGTTTGTGTTTATTATTATTTTATTATATGCATGATTCATTTGTTACTAAACTTGGCTTGTATATTTCCCTAAAAATGATAATGGGATGAATATGTCAAAAAGATCCAATAGTGGGAGCATATATCAACAAAATATTAGGATCTAAAGCACTTTGAATTATTAGCAACTCTTCTTGATGGTACACCAAATCTTGTAATAATGGTACTTAGAAAAAAAATAATCACTATATTTGATGTTGCATTTCTTGTAGGGATCGCTTCCACAAATTTGGTGAAATAGTAAATGACCACCAAGATCCACCTATAACCATTGCTAGACTTTTTAGTTATCTCCTACACAAATTTTATGCCCCACTAATAAAATGGTCATGAGGGGGTGTGCACATATTTATTTTAGCTTACTAGAAAAATTATAGCAAGCATACCACTATTTTACAAACTTGGCCACCAATATCCTACTCGTATGATATTATTAGTAGTTTTTTACATGAAATATCAACCACACAATCCTTGGGGGAATTTCTTAAGAACTTTTTTAGACTACTCATCTAAATATTTTAGGATTAAACCATCAAGGTTTCTCCATATTAACTATCCTTGAATCAAAACATATATTTGAGCTTCCAATATTAGTGTTATTTTTTTATCATCTAGTGTTGAGTTTAGGAAAATGCATCTTGCTATAGCTTTCAGGACAAGATTTTATAGGTTGATAGATATCATCCTGCAACCCTTAGATCTGCCTACAAATTTTACTTTCTATTATTATTATGTTTTAAATGCACATTCCAAGTTTTACATTGTACAATTGAGCTCATTTAGTATTTTTAGTTTATCTCCCCAAAGTGCATTTCAGTTATATTTTACACTTTTATGTCATAAGGAAGAGATCACATAGTGTCCCAAAAATTGGATTTGACTCACCTTAAGGGTTGTAGGTCAATTCTAATCCCTTGTGGAACTATCATTCTTCCTAATGAAATAGGAAAAGGTGGGTTTGTGATTAGGTGGACACCCCTTTTTGTGCTTTTTGGAATAGGTCCCTCACTCCTAGGTCTTCCTATATCACTCCTCTCCATTTTCCTTTATTTTATTTTCATGAAACTGAGTTTGTACATCTTAAATTATGATTTGGATACATTCAAAACCCTAGATGTAGGTTTACATTAGTGTACTTTGTATTACATTCAGGGTTTAATTTTACATATTTGCATCATTCAAATTCATAAAAAAATAAAAAAAATTGCATTCATTTTGCATAGACCTTGCATTGTCGAGTATCTTTTAGTCATTTAGGTTCAATATTAGTTAAAAATTGCATTCCAAAATTTTTTCACTTTGTTCACTACTTATCACTATTTGCATTGGCATTAAGACACCTAAATCTGAAAAAAAATGTCACGATAACAACCTTTTTCAAGTTGAAATAGAGAACACAGACATTAAATCATACTTTGCATTTTCAATTTTTAAAACCCTAATCAAGGACTCATTCACCCTTAGGTGAACAAGTTCCTGTATAGGTGTCCTGACCAATTTCTGGGTCCATTTTGGTCTCTATTTTTTATTATTGTTTCTATTATCAAATCTATAAATTGGGTTTATGAAATAGTTTGTTTTGCATATCAAAGATAGTTGTCTATTTTTATTAAATCTTGAGACAAATTGGAAAAAAAATGCATGTTTCAATTGTGGATAGTTTTAGATTTGTATGTATTTTCTTTATTTTCAGCATCATTTCATAGTTTAGATAGATTAATTTGCATTTCATAATCATTAAAAACCAAAAATTACCCTAAAAACATCAAACAAAAAACCATAAACTAAATGAAAACACTTGGAGAAAGCATAGTTATTTGACCATGTTGGATCTCTTTCTACAAGTTAACATATCCCTCATGCCCTTTAGAAGTGATGACTTTCACATGTTAGATGAAGCCCTTGAGGATTTCATCTCACAAAGCTCATCCACTAAAGCTTGTCATGACAAAACAAAACAAAGGGAAGTAAATGCAATCACACCTCAACTTACCATTTACCCACCCTCACACCAACACCAAATTCAAACCAAACCTATGTTTATCAAAGGACCACCTCAAAAAAAGTCTAAACCTATTGAAAGTATCTTGAACTATGTGAGGAAACTCACTAGTACCAACATTTTGCAATAATATAATTATCATAATCTTTCTCATACATACAACACAAGGAACAATAGACAACCACAAACCATACCTACTTCATTACCATTACCTTAACCTACTTTGCCTAATGCTCCTCGTTTTCCTTTTCATAGTGAAAAGGAGTATGATCTTGTGGAACAACTTCACAACACTCCTACTAATATTTTTTATGGGATCTCATTCAAGCATCACCTAATTACCATAGTATGCTTAAAAATAATTTACAACAAGTAGTGGTCCCTCCTAGTGCACAACCAAATGATGTAGCATCCCTAATCCAAGGTATGAATTTAGTCAATATTGATAGTGTCTTTCATCAAGATGAGCTACCTTAATGTGTGTGGTGTAAACCTTTTGGATAAGACTAGAGTGGTAAGACTAAGATTGAGCCTAATTTCTTGTCTATCTATGGGTTTGATAATGTGGGAAAATAACCTCTTGGTGTGATAACATTACCTGTGATAGTTGGAAAAGTTAGCTTGCAAACTCCTATACATGTCATGCCTCATGAGCTCTCATATAATCTTCTTCTAGGTAGGCCATGGATTCATGAAATGAATGGATTCCCTTAAACCCTTCATCATTTAATGAAATATGTTTATAACAATAAGGTCTACACAATAAAAGTTGACCTCCAAGCAAAAACTTGCTTGCAAACTAAGAAAAACAAATAGAGTCCTTTGAAAACATTAATACCAACCTCACAAGTAGAACCTATCCAAGAAGAAGAACAAGGGAAAACTTTTGCAACAATTACAAATTCATTTTATGATGATTGGGGATCATTGGATTTCACAACTACATTTATGGGAGAATATAAAATCACAACAAAAGAATCAGGAAAAGAAAAATAAAAATAGTAATGTCAATACAACACATGGCAGAACCATCAACATCTATCTCAACAATTTTATAAGAATACATCTTATACAAGAAGTTATGATTAGGTTGATCATGAGAAATCGCCATCCTCGAAAGCAATGGAAGCTCTTTATGGAAGAGGGTATCAACTCTTGAAGCAACTTGGTTATAGTGGAAAAGGATGTGGTGTGAAAGAGCAAGGCATTTGTTTCCCTATAGAGCCTAACATGCAAGAAAAAAAAATGGTCTTGGATATTTCCCTTCTAAGATAACAAAAGAAGAAAAAATTCCTTCACTCACCTTTATGCAATATTCTTCTAAGACAACTCTCACATTAAAGCATCCTAAATTAATCGATACCACAAGTGATGAATCATTGGATTATTTTCAACATGATGAAGCCTTGGTAGAAATGTTGGGAGTTTATAATAAGTTACCAACTCATCACCACAAACAAGGATTCAGTTGTGCCTTAATCACTAAGGGATACTTTGGTGAAGAAAAGAAAACAAGTGATATTGAACAAGATAAAGAAGAACAAATTCTTGAAATTCCAAATCAAAGTGCATTACCTATGGGAGATACAATTACCATACCAATGGACACATATAATTAATACAAATTGATTCAAATAATAAATTTCCTTGATGATTATAAACAAGAAGAACATGCAACACTATTACATGACTTTCTTGAACTTTTTCCTTGGACTTATTCGGATATGTCGGGTATTGATGCAAACATAGTTACATGAAACATTATTCTTGAGCAGGATGCTAAACCAGTAAGACAAAAAATATGCAAGATGAATCCTAAGATAGCCTTATTGGTTAAGGTTGAAATCGAGAACCTCCTAGATGTTGGCTTTATTCTTCCTATTAATTAGTCACCATTGATTTCAAACATTGTAGCAGTGGTAAATCCTGGCAATCATATTAGGATGTGTACAGATTTTTGTGATCTTAATAAATCATATTTGAAAGATAATTTTCCCCTTCCTAATATTCACATGATAGTAGATTAAACCATATTCCATTCCTTATTATCATTCATGGATGGTTTTTCAAGCTATAATCAAATCTTTATCAACCCTCAAGATCAATACAAGACAAAATTTACTATACCTTGGGGAACATTCTTGTTGGGTTGGCATACCTTTTGGATTAAAGAATGTTGGCACAACATATCAAAGAGCTATGGAATTGATATTTCATGATTACATACATAAAATTATGGAAGATTATGTTGATTATATTCTAGCTAAATCCTTAACTCATCAAGACAATGTCAAAATATTATGAAATATCTTTGAAAGAATGTGTAAGTATAACATGAGATTGAAACCAAAAAAGTGTGTCTTTGGTGTGGATAATGGATAAATCTTAAGTTTTATAGTATCTCATAGAGGCATTGAAGTGGAAACAAAAAAATATTGATGTCATTAACATGCCACCTTTGAAGAACATTTCTCAATTATGTACTTTACAAGGAAGGATTCAAGCTATTTGTTGTTTTGTGGCATCATTGGCAGATTGGACTCTACCTTTTACACAACTTCTTGAGAAGGAATCATAATTTAAATGGAATGAGAATTGTAAATGGTCTTTTGAAATTTTGAAAGAGTATCTCACTACCCCTCCTATTTTATAACCTTTTATTCAAGAAAAACCATTTATCCTTTATACATCAACATTTTCCCATGCTTTAGCAGCATTGTTGGCTCAATAAGATAATAAGGGTAAAGAACATCCTATTTATTATATTAAATTCAAACTCTAATTGATTATGAAACTCAATACATAATAATAGAAAATAATTTTTGGCCCTTGTGTTTACTACCAATAAGTTGAGACATTATTTACTAAATGCATAAATTCATGTGATTACAAAGTTTGATCCTCTAAAACACCTCTTTGTTAAAATAGACCTATCAGGATGCTTAGCTAAATGGGTTATGTTGTTAACTGAGTTTCATCTTAAATTTCTCTCTCAAAAATAAATCACAGGGAAAGCCTTGAACAACCATTTAGCTTATGCTCCTTCTCCATTAATGTTACCTAATATGGACTCATTCCTTAATAAGAGTGTGTTGACAACTGAAAAATAAACATGGAAATTGTACTTTGATAGTTCTACGTTTCGAGCTAGCTCTAGAGCAAGGGTTATATTAAAACCACCTTCACAAATGCTTATTTCCTTATCTTACCATCTAAACTTCCTATGTACAAACTATAATGCAGAGTATGAGGCCCTAATTTTTGGAATACGTGCAACTTTATCCTTAGGTGTTCAACACATTTCCATATTTGGTGATTCTCAATTGGTCATTAAACAAATTAATGGATCCTATCAAGCGAAACATGATAAACTAGTCCAATATAAAAATCCCACGATGGCATTTTTGGAATGATTTAAATCATATTCCATTGATAATATTCCTTGAAAGAATAATCAGCATGCAGATGCAATGGAAAGTGTTGCTTCCCTTGTATCGCCTAATGATCCTTCTATGGATTTCATATTTTTCGTACATATGATTATCAAACCATCAATAGATGAAAAATTGAATGAAGCATTAGTGACTAATATTGAAGCCTCTATTGAATGGTACACACTGATATTTAATTATTTAAAATAATGTACCTGTAATGATGGATTTCTGCAAGATAGATTTGTTAGTGTCTAAAGCATGCAATATTAAATGAATCCAATCAAACAATAAAATGCATAAGAGATAAATGAGAAAAAGAAAGGAAACTGGAACAATCTCACCCAATCTTCTCTCCTCCATGGCTGACTTCCATTGCACCTTCTTAACTTGTTGTGATGGAGAGTGTGCCCACAAATTTGATAAGCAAACTTCTATAGAATAGACTATAATGTGGACCTATGCAAATATTTGAAGTATTTTAATAAATAAATGCAAGAATGCATGAAGAAGGAGAAGTCTAGAAATTAAGAGATTAAGAGATTGATAAGAGATGTTGAAAATGAGAACAAGATTGTCATTTTATAGAAAATGCAATCTTGAACAGACAGATGAGATGGGAGATTGAGAAATGCCTTAGAATCAATGGTTAAGATTCAAAATGACAACTCTCAATTAGGGTTAGGGTAGAAATCCCCAAATGTGTGGAAAAGATTTAATTTAGGAAATTAAATCAATGATGGAGAATAAATGTGACATTGAGATGAAATTAATAAAAATCAAAAGATAAGAAGATGAGATTTTAGAAAATCAATAATTTTAGCAATTACTTGATTTGTAGAAGAATATTTCCATTTTGAATTAGAAATTAATTCAAAATATGGATTTAGTGAGATAGTAAATAATTGATTTTAAGATTATTTATTAAAAGAAGTGACAGTTATCCATGTGAAGTTATTTTAAATAAATTACTTTATTTAAAATGAGGAAATGTCAAATAAGGCAACTAAATAATTAAAGATAATCATTTAATTTAGAGAAGGTGATGGATTAATTAAATAAATTAATAAATCTATTTAATTAAAAGAGGATTTGGGAATTAGTGACATATTAAATAAATAAAATATATTTATTTAATAATTAAGAAGACATAAATGATAAAGATTAATTAATTAAATTGACAAAATTATTTAATTGTGAGAAGACTTTAGATAATTAGTGACACATTAAATAAATAAATAAGATCTATTTATTTAATAATCTTGAAGAATAAAAGATATGAATTATTTAATTAATAGTTGAAGGTGGACAGAGACATAATTAAAATGTCATAATTATGTTAAGACGAAAGTGGTAAAATAGAGTTTGCAAGTCTAGGCCAATTTTATGTGTCTACAGTACCTTCCTTGAACCAACCACTAAGAACACTAGAGCTTGTATTTGAAAACTTGCTAATAGATATGTCATCCTAGTAGATGATTTATATAGATGATCCTTTGATGGCCTTTTACTTAGATGTCTTAAACAATCGAAGATCCCTATAGCCTTGAGGAAGCTCATGTTGGTGTTTGTGGGGTCATTTTGGGGGAAGATCATTAGTTCAAAAATTAATCTACATGGGATATTATTGGAGACATATGGAAGAAGATTGTTTTGATCATATTAATAAATATCACAAATGTTAGGAGCATAACAATCTAATTCATGCTCCCACTTCTGAACTCCGTGCCCAAGTTCCCATTTGGCCATTTTCAGTTTGGGGTTTGGATCTCGTTGGAAAGATATCCCCTCCCTCTTCTTTGGGACATACATTTATAATAACCTCCACATATTATTTCACAAAATGGGTAGAAGCAATTCCTCTTCGTTCTACAACAACTGATAATTAATAGTTGAAGGTGGACAAAGACATAATTAAAATGTCATAATTATGTTAACACAAAAGTGGTAAAATAGAGTTTGCAGGCCTTGGTCATTTTTATGTGTCTACATTTGACCCTTTTTGTCATAATGCAGTTTATCACATTATGGAAAAGAAAACAAGTCCAGAATATGCCCCAACAAAGGTACGGAGTGCCTATGCCCCCTCAAGAAAAATTTTTGAATTTCAATCCGAGGTCAGAAAAATTTGGAAAGTGTCTCGATTAAACAATTTAATGACAGGAGACACAATGATGCAAAGCAATGGATTCACAACTCAACATTCCATTTACTTCACAACTTTCATAAAGTTATTCATCTCAAAGAATTATTAAGTGTATTCTAGATCACATTAGAAACATAACCATGGTAGCCCACAATTTAATGCAATGAACAGTCATTAGTAACTTCTACAAAAAAAATAATAAAGACAATCACTTCAGTGAGATTTAAGATAACATAATTACAGACCTTCTTTCCAATTTTTATGAATATCCAATGGTTGAAAGTAAAGTTATTTTATTTTTCCCAAAACTGCAAAACCTAGGCAGTGTTCAAACCTGCCCTCGCCAAAATAATCATATCTTCCACAAAACTCAATAAAATTCAATGAGACAAAAAGAATTGGAAACTAGAAACAGAGAAATTTCCATCCATATATGATACTCTATTATTTGAATCCATACCAATCCGTACACATCACAACTTCAACCTAAAAACAATGTAGAAATCATAAAATGCACACCAAACTTGAGGTTGCCATTCATAAAACTTCTAAATAATGTCTCCAACCCCTCCAATTAGAGTTTTGGAGGGTGTACTTATACATTTACAACCAAAACCAACTATTTTCAACCACCTTTTAGTTAGTTTGTTGAAAAAACACCTTAATGACACTTTTGACAAATTGCTTGACAACTTTCTTGAGCAACTTTTACAATTTTTACAATATGGAACAACTTTAAACATTATTTGACAAATGACTTCAAATATTACTTCCTAAGACTCAAACACCTATAAAATGGTTTTATAAACCTTATTATAAGACCCAATATACAAAATAGAGCAACTATTTACAAATGGCCTCACGGAGGCTTAAAAGTAACTTGGTGCTCTTGCACCATACACCCCTTGAAGAAAAAACTCAAGTCCCCTGAGTTAGCATAAAATAAAGAACATGAAAAAATAAATGATTCTTCACTATCATCTGCAATCAAAAACACTTGTATCTTCATCTTAACCCATGGTTTTGTCTTCCTCTTCTTCTTATACCATCTCTTCTCTATCATTTTCTCAACATCTAGGCTCCAAAAATCCATTTCTTGTGTATAAACCTCAATAGAATCATCTATATATTCATTATTATCATTAGAGTACCATATATAATCTACATCATACTCTTGAAAACCTTCATATACCTCATTAGAAAATATATCTGCAACATCTTTATTAACAACCTTATTATCAACAACAACTTGATCATGAATATCAACATCAATGTTATCAAGAACAATTTCATCAACTAGTTGATTACCAACAACAACCACATCACTAATCTCAACATCAACATGTTTATTAACCAACAAAGAAGTTTGTTCATCTTCAAGCACAATCAAAATATCATGCATCTCAACTTGTAACTTATCTTGCTCAACTTGAACAGTAGATTCAAACTTTACCTCTATCTCATTTTTTTGCCTTCTTTTATTTTCTTTGCTTCTTCATAATCTTCTTTAGAGGCCATTTTAACCTCTTTGACATTGGTATATTCCAACTCCTTTGTGCTTCCTTAAGAAGTTGGTGTTCTTTGTCTTATCTCTTCCAAGGCTTGCTCAAACTCTATTTGTCTTGCCTTCTTTCTTTCCTTCTTTCTCATTTCCTTTTCCTCTCTTTCCTTCTTCCTTCGTGAATCCTCGGCCTGCCAACATTTCTTTAAAAATTCCATCCTCACAAGCAAGTCTCTCCTTGCTTCCACTTCACCTTGCCTCACCTAGGCAATCAGATTCCTTCCTCAACCTGCAAATAACCACAAACAAACCACAAACAACTTTCCCAGAGCATCTTTAGGCTCTGATACCACTATGATGTAGAGCAAGGGATTCATGACTCAACATTCCATTTACTTCACAACTTTCATAAAGTTATTCATCTCAAAGAATTATTAAGTGTATTCTAGATCACATTAGAAACATAACCATGGTAGCCCACAATTTAATGCAATGAACAATCATTAGTAACTTCTACAAAAAAAATAATCAAGCCAATCGCTTCGGTGAGCTTTAAGATAACATAAATATAGACCTTCCTTCCAATTTTTATGAATATCCAATGGTTGAAAGTAAAGTTATTTTATTTTTCCCAAAACTGCAAACCCTGGGCAGTGTTCAAACCTGCCCTCACCAAAATAATCATGTCTTCCACAAAACTCAATAAAATTCAATGAAACAAAAAGGATTGGAAACTAGAAATAGAGACTTTTCCATCCATATATGATACTCTATTATTTGAATCCATACCAGTCCATACAAATCACAACTTCAACCTAAAAACAATGTAGAAATCATAAAATGCACACCAAACTTGAGGTTGCCATTCATGAAACTCAAAAATAATGTCTCCAACCCCTCCAATTCGAGTTTTGGAGGGTGTACTTATACATTTACAACCAAAACCAACTATTTTCAACCACTGTTTAGTTAGTTTGTTGAAAAAACACCTTAATGACACTTTTGACAAGTTGCTTGACAACTTTCTTGAGCAACTTTTACAATTTTTACAATATGGAACAACTTTAAACATTATTTGACAAATGACTTCAAATATTACTTCCTAAGACTCAAACACCTATAAAATGGTTTTATAAACCTTATTATAAGACCCAATACACAAAATAGAGCAACTATTTACAAATGGCCTCACGGAGGCTTAAAAGTAACTTGGTGCTCTTACACCACACAAGGGCGTGATCAGATTCAACAATGAAGGACGCTAAGCTAGCCAAAATGCTAGAGAAAGACGGTCAAATGAGCCTCCAGTACAAGCCTACTAGGTCAAAACCCTAACTTTCAGCCTATAAATAGGTTGAAAAAGAAAAACCAAGTGTCATTTGCTCATTTTCTATATAGAATTTTTAGAGATCAGAACTAAAACGACGATGGTGATTCCTACGACAGACCATTGTGGCTACTACAGGTAGACCTTCTGACAACCCAAGGGTGCAGAGGCACTGGTAAGTACCCTATCCCACTTGTAAATTTTTAAATTTTATGCATTTATGAGGGTTTGTTCGGGGTTAATCGAATGCACTGCAATGCAAATGCTATAACGTAAGCCACAAATGCCTTTGCATTCGATGCATTTTTTTGCGTCGGGATGCAAGTCTGTTGGGTGGTTAGGTTTTTTTTGTCAAAGTTTGCATTTTCTAGGGGAAACGATGCAATCATCAAATTGCAACACAAGTGAGACATTCCATGATGCATATGTAATGTTGCAACGCAATTGCTAGGTCAAACGATGCAATTGATAAATCGCAACGCAATTGCCAAATCGAACGACGCAATTTCCATATCAGACAATGCAATCGTTGTTAGGCTACGCAATTGCTAGATAGGGTGACGCATTTGACAAATTGTGACACAAATGCTAGGTGCAAAGCCGCAAATGACGAATCGTGACACCTTTGTAGTCAACGCAATGCAATTATAGTTGACCAGAGCTAACCAGTGTTGACTTTGTGTACATATTAGTTTTAGATGCACCTTTGACTTCCCAATAGTAATAATATGTCAACAATGTTGTTCCATGTGTGCTAACTCTTGTCTTTGTTTGTGCAGAGACGACTTGTTCCGATTTATATGCGAGAGTTCAGGCCAGCGACATATGCCTTTAGAGACCGTTTGAGCGACAGGGAGAGACAACACCTGATGACACTGGGTTTATACTACATCACCTACATGCCCATTATTTGGGAAAATAGGTGATTTTTGATAGCTCTTTGTGAGAGGTGGCACTCAGAGACTTGCTCTTTTCATCTGCCTACAGGAGAGGCTACAGTCACCCTAGAGGATGTGTACCGCATTCTTCGCATACCGATCAACGGAGAGAGAGTTGTATATGATTTGCACAAAGGGCAACATGCCTTATTAGAGATGTATGAGGATTCCGGTGGTGCCCAGATGGGTATTGACGACTATGAGATTGGCTAGGATGTTGTGGCCAACTAGTTTCCCAGGTGGGATGCTATGCTTATGACCCTAATTGCTGGATTACTGATTCCAGATCGCCGTGGTCCTGGATTTCCTATTGGATGGGGGGATGTATTAGTCCATATGCGAGGACAAAGGACCATTTTTGCATGGGGGCCTTGTTTGTTGGCCATGCTATATCATCAGCTGCATGAGGTCATCTATCATCAGGGCCAGAGTATTAGTTGTGGGACTACTCTCCTCATGATCTAGGCATGGGAGAGCATTCCCGTTTCTCGGCCACCAGTACAGATGCAGTAGTTGGGTGATGGGATACCATATGTCTATCTATATGCAGGTTCAATCAGTCAGAATCGCATTGGGGATACCGGCTATTGGCGCCACAGGATTGACACCATGATCAACTTTGTGTGGAGTTTATACAGAGATTGCAGTCAGTGGCCAGATGAGGATGGCCACTTATCATTGTGTAGATAGTTTCAGTCTTTGATTGGCTACACGGTTCATAGCCAGTGGATCATAGAGATTTACCTGCCCCAGTGAGTACTACGGCAGCTCGGGGAGCAGCAGGATGTGCCAATAGGCACTGCAGAGTATGCACGGTCTTCCAGAGAGACCATATTTTATGAGAAAACTTCTATAATGTGGTCCTATGCAAATATTTGAAGTATTTTAATAAATAAATGCAAGAATGCATGAAGAAGGAGAAGTCTAGAAATTAAGAGATTAAGAGATTGATAAGAGATGTCGAAAATGAGAACAAGATTGTCATTTTATAGAAAATGCAATCTTGAACGGACGGATGAGATGGGAGATTGAGAAATGCCCTAGAATCAATGGTTAAGATTCAAAATGACAACTCTCAATTAGGGTTAGGGTAGAAATCCTCAAATGTGTGGACAAGATTTAATTTAGGAAATTAAATCAATGATGGAGAATAAATGTGACATTCAAATGAAATTAATAAAAATCAAAAGCTAAGAAGATGAGATTTTAGAAAATTAGTAATTTTAGCAATTACTTGATTTGTAGAAGAATATTTCCATTTTCAATTAAAATTTAATTCAAAATATGGATTTAGTGAGATAGTAAATAATTGATTTTAAGAATATTTACTAAAAGAAGTGACAGTCAACCATGTGAAGTTATTTTAAATAAATTACTTTATTTAAAATGAGGAAATGTCAAATAAGGCAACTAAATAATTAAAGATAATTATTTAATTTAGAGAAGGTGATGGATTAATTAAATAAATTAATAAATCTATTTAATTAAAAGATGATTTGGGAATTAGTGACATATAAAATAAATAAAATATATTTATTTAATAATTAAGAAGACATAAATGATAAAGATTAATTAAATAAATTGACAAATTTATTTAATTGTGAGAGACTTTAGATAATTAGTGACACATTAAATAAATAAATAAGATCTATTTATTTAATAATTTTGAACAATAAAAGAACATGATTTATTTAATTAATAGTTGAAGGTGGACAAAGACATAATTAAAATGTCATAATTATGTTACGACGAAAGTGGTAAAATAGAGTTTGCAGACCTTGGTCATTTTTATGTGTCTACATTTAACCCTCTTTATCATAATGCAGTTTATCGCGTTATGGCAAAGAAAACAAGTCCAGAATATGTCCCAATGAAGGTACGGAGTGCCTATGCCCCCTCGGGAAAATTTTTGAATTTTGACCCAGGGTCAGAAAAATTAAGTGTCTTGATTAAACAATTTAATGATAGGAGACACAAGGGCATGATCAGATTCAACAATGAAGGATGCTAAGCTAGCCAAAATGCCAGAGAAAGACGGTCAAATGAGCCTCTAGTACAAGCCTACTAGGTCAAAACCCTAACTTTCAGCCTATAAATAGGTTGAGAAAGCAAAACCAAGTGTCATTTGATCATTTTCTATATATAATTTTTAGAGATCAGAGCCTAAAACGATGATGGTGATTCCTACGACAAACCACCGTGGCTACCATGGGTAGACCTTTCGACGATTCGAGGGTGCAGAGGCACCGGTAAGTACCCTATCCCACTTGTAACTTATTAAATTTTATGTCTTTATGAGGGTTTGCATGGGGTTAATTGAATATGCTGCGACGCAAATGTTGCCGCGTAAGCCGCAAATGCCTTCGTGTTCGACGCATTTGTTTGTGTCAGGATGCAAGTGTGCTAGGTGGTTAGGTTTTTTTTGTCAAAGTTTGTATTTGCTAGGGGAAACAACGTAATCGTTAGATTGCAACGCAAGTGAGACATTCCACGACGCATCTGCAATGTTGCAACGCAATTGCCAGGTCAAACGACGCAATTGTCATATCGAACGACGCAATCGTTGTTAGGCTATGTAATTGCTAGATAGGATGATGCATTTGACATATTGTGACACAAATGCCAGGTGCAAAGCCACAAGTGACGAATCGTCACACATTTGTAGTCAACGTGACACAATTGCAGTTGACCAAAGTTGACCAATGTTGACTTTGTGCAGATATTAGTTCTAGGTGCGCCTTTGACTTCCCAATAGTAATAATTTGTCAACAATGTTGTTCCATGTGTGCTAACTCTTTTCTTTGCTTGTGTAGAAACGAATTGTGCCGATTTATACGCGAGAGTTCAAGTCGACGACATACGCCTTTAGAGACCATATGAGCGACAAGGAGAGACAGTGCCTGATGACACTAGGTTTATACTACATCACCTACATGCCCATTATTCGGGCAAACAGGGGATTGCTGACAGCCCTTTGTGAGAGGTGGCACTCAGAGACTTGTTCTTTTCATCTGCCTATAGGAGAGGCTACCATCACCCTAGAGGATGTGTACCGCATTCTTCGCATATCGATCAACAGAGAGAGAGTTGTATATGATCCGCACCGAGGGTGACAGGTCCTATTAGAGATGTATGAGGATGTCGGTGGTGCCTAGATGGTTATTGTTGGCTATGAGATTGGCTGGGATGTTGTGGTCAACCAGTTTCCCAAGTGGGATGCTATGCTTATGACCCTAATTGCTGGATTACTGATTCCAGATCGTCGTGATCATGGATTTCCTATTGGATGGAGGGATGTATTAGTCTGTATGCGAGGAAAGAGGACCATTTTTCCTTGGGGGCCTTGTTTGTTTCCCATGCTATATCATCAGTTGCATGAGGGCATCTATCATTAGGGCCAGAGTATCAGTTGTGGGACTACTCTCCTCATGATCTAGGCATGGGAGCACATTCTCGTTTCTTGGCCACCAGTACAGATCTAGTAGTTGGGTGATGGGATGCAGACTCGTGTTGGGGATACCGGCTATGGGCATCACAAGATTGACACCATGATCAGCTTTGTGTGGAGGTCGTACAAAGATTGCGATCAGTGGCCAGATGAGGATGGTCACTTATCATTGTGCAGACAATTTCGGTATTTGATTGGTCCCACGGTTCATAGCCAGTGGATCTTAGAGATGTACCTGCCCCAGTGAGTACTACGACAGTTCAAGGAGTAGCAAGATGTGCCAATAGGCACTGCAGAGTATGCACGATCTTCCAGAGAGACCATATTTTATGAGCAAACTTCTATTGAATAGACTATAATGTGGACCTATGCAAATATTTGAAGGATTTTAATAAATAAATGCAAGAATGCATGAAGAAGGAGAAGTCTAGAAAAAAAGAGATTAAGAGATTGATAAGAGATGTCGAAAATGAGAACAAGATTGTCATTTTATAGAAAATGCAATCTTGGACGGACGGATGAGATGGGAGATTGAGAAATGGCCTAGAATCAATGGTTAAGATTCAAAATAACAACTCTCAATTAGGGTTAGGGTAGAAATCCTCAAATGTGTGGATAAGATTTAATTTAGGAAATTAAATCAATGATGGAGAATAAATGTGACATTGAGATGAAATTAGTAAAAATCAAAAGATAAGAAGATGAGATTTTAGAAAATCGGTAATTTTAGCAATTACTTGATTTGTAAGAGAATAATTCCATTTTCAATTAAAATTTAATTCAAAATATGGATTTAGTGAGATAGTAAATAATTGATTTTAAGATTATTTACTAAAAGAAGTGACAGTTAACCATGTGAAGTTATTTTAAATAAATTACTTTATTTAAAATGAGGAAATGTCAAATAAGGCAACTAAATAATTAAAGATAATTATTTAATTTAGAGAAGGTGATGGATTAATTAAATAAATTAATAAATCTATTTAATTAAAAGTGGATTTGGGAATTAGTGACATTAAATAAATAAAATATATTTATTTAATAATTAATAAGACATAAATAATAAAGATTAATTAAATAAATTGAGAAATTTATTTAATTGTGAGAAAACTTTAGATAATTAGTGACACATTAAATAAAAAAATAAGATCTATTTATTTAATAATCTTGAAGAATAAAAGAACATGAATTAATTAAATAATTATGAATTATTTAATTAACAATTGAAGGTGGACAAAGACATAATTAAAATGTCATAGTTATGTTAGGACGAAAGTGGTAAAATAGAGTTTGCAGGCCTTGATCATTTTTATGTGTCTACATTTGACCCTCTTTGTCATAATGCAATTTATCGCATTATGGAAAGACAACAAGTCCATAATATGCCTCAACGAAGGTATGGAGTGCCTATGCCCCTTCAGGAAAGTTTTTGAATTTTGACCCAGGGTTAGAAAAAATTGGAAAGTGTCCCAATTAAACAATTTAATGACAAGAGACACTAGGGCGTGATCAGATTCAACAATGAAGGATGCTAAGCTAGCCAAAATGCCAAAGAAAGATGGTCAAATGAGCCTCCAGTACAAGCCTACTAGGTCAAAACCCTAACTTTCAACCTATAAATAGATTGAAAAAGCAAAACCAAGTGTCATTTGCTAATTTTCTATATAGAATTTTTAGAGATCAGAGCTAAAACGATGATGGTGATTCCTACAAAAAACCATCGTGGCTACCGCGGGCAGACCTTCCGATGACCCAAGGGTGCAAAGGCACCGGTAAGTACCCTATCCCACTTTAAAAAATTTGAATTTTATGCATTTATGAGGGTTTACGGGGGGTTAATTGAATGCGCAGCGACGCAAATGTTGTCACGTAAGCCACAAATTCCTTCACATTCGACGCATTGGTTTGCGTCAGGATGCAAGTGTGTTGGGTGGCTATGTTTTTTTTTGTCAAATTTCACATTTGCTATTGGAAACGACGCAATCGTCAGATTGCAACGCAAGTGAGACATTCCACAACGCATCTGCAATGTTGCGATGCAATTGCTAGGTCAAATGACACAATTGAGAAATTGCGACGCAATTGCCATATCGAATGACACAATCATTTTTAGGCTACGCAATTGCTTGATACGACGACACATTTGACAGATTGCGAGACAAATGCCAAGTGCAGAGCCGCAAGTGACAAATCATGACGCATTTGTAGTCAACACGACACAATTGCAATTGACTAGAGTTGACCAATGTTGACTTTGTGCAAATATTAGTTTTAGATGCACCTTTGACTTCCCAATATTAATAATCTATCAACAATGTTGTTCCATGTGTGCTAACTCTTGTCTTTTCCTATGCAGAGATGACTTGTGCCAATTTATACACGAGAGTTCAGGCCAGCGACATACACCTTTAGAGATCATTTTAGCGACAGGGAGAGACAGTGCCTGATGACACTAGGTTTATACTACATCACCTACATGCACATTATTCAGGCAAACAAGGGATGCTGACAACTCTTTGCGAGAGGTGGCACTCAAAGACTTGCTCTTCTCATCTGCCTACAGGAGAGGCTACAGTCACCCTAGAGGATGTGTACCGCATTCTTCGCATACTGATCAGTGGACAGAGAGTTGTATATGATCTGCACTGAGGGCGACAGGCCCTATTAGAGATGTATGAGGATGCCGGTGGTGCCCAGATGGGTATTGACAGCTACGAGATTGGATGGGATTTTGTAGTCGACCAGTTTCCCAGGTGGGATGCTATGCTTATGACCCTAATTTATGGATTACTGATTCCAGATCGCTCTGGTCATGGATTTCCTATTGGATGGGGGGATGTATTAGTCCGTATGCGAGGACAGAGGGCTGTTTTTTCATGGGGGCCTTGTTTGTTGGCCATGCTATATCATCAACTGCATGAGGTCGTTTATCATCAGGGCCAGAGTATCAGTTGTGGGACTACTCTCCTCATGATTTGGGCATTGGAGCGCATTCCCATTTCTTAGCCACCAGTACAGATGCAGTAGTTGGGTGATGGGATGTCATATGTCTATCTGTATGCGGGTTCAGTCATTCAGACTCGTGTTGGGAATACCGGCTATTGGCGTCATAGGATTGACACCATGATCAGCCTTGTGTGGAGGTCGTACAGAGATTGCGATCAGTGGCCAGATGAGGATGGTCACTTATCATTGTGTAGACAGTTTCGGTATTTGATTGGTCACACGATTCATAGCCAGCAGATCATAGAGATGTACCTTCCCCAATGAGTACTATGGGAGTTTGGGGAGTAGCAGGATGTGACAATAAGCACTGCAGAGTATGCGTGATCTTCTAGAGAGACCATATTTTATGAGCAAACTTCTATAGAATAGACTATAATGTGGACCTATGCAAATATTTGAAGGATTTTAATAAATAAATGCAAGAATGCATGAAGAAGGAGAAGTCTAAAAATTAAGAGATTAAGAGATTGATAAGAGATGTCGAAAATGAGAACAAGATTGTCATTTTCTAGAAAATGCAATCTCGAATGGACGGATGATATGGGAGATTAAGAAATGCCCTAGAATTAATGGTTAAGGTTCAAAATGACAACTCTCAATTAGGGTTAGGGTAGAAATCCCCAAATGTGTGGACAAGATTTAATTTAGGAAATTAAATCAATGAGGGACAATAAACGTGACATTGAGATGAAATTAGTAAAAATCAAAAGATAAGAAGATGAGATTTTAAAAAATTAGTAATTTTAGCAATTACTTGATTTGTAGAAAATACACCTTATAACCTTGTCTATGGTGCTGATGCAATAATGCCCTTAGAGTTAGAAATTTCTTCATTGCGAATTTATCTTCAAGGAATTATTGGTGATACCACTTATAAAGAGAAATGGTTGCAACAACTTGAAATGCTTGATGAATCACACATTAATGCTCATGAGAATCTTCAAGCTTATTCGAAAAGAATACAACATAGTTACATTATAATGTGATTTTGCACTTATTTAACAAAGGTGATTTAGTGTTATATGAGAATCAACATAATGGTAATGCCACCCCAGTTGAAAAGGGAAATTTTAGTTCAAATTGGTTAGGACCCTATGTAATTGATGAAAGTTATGGGTCTAGAGCATATATAGTAACAGAAACAGATGGAACACCTCTCAAAGAACCAATCAATGTTGCGCATTTGCACAAATATTACACTCAACATCTCTTTTGAATAGTATGTATATTAAATCATGTTGTTAGATTCAATAGATAGTTTTCTATTTTATCTCACATTGCTTCATTCATGAAAAAAATTCCTTGTGTGTGTCTTTAACTATAGATTAATTATTCATTAGTTGGATTATTACTTTATTTTACATGCTATTCAAATTCATGTGTATTGTGTTAAATTAGATCATTATATGCATTTAAATTCTCACAATTAGATCATAAGAGCATTTAATTTAATGTAAGTGCACTTAATCAAAATGTTGTATCTAATGTAAGCATAGGTGTTTAGATTAGATCACATATATAAAATTAGATCATGGAAACATTTATTAAATAATCTACACCAAGATTGTTTAATAGATCACACTGGCATCTAATCCACATAAGAACACATATAGAAGCAAAATATTTATATATTAATCACAAGACTTTATATACATGATCACCACAATGTGGCATAATATAAACATAAATACATCTAATAGGGCTTGTGGCTACTAGATCCCTTGGGGCCTGGTGGTGGCCCTTATCAAGAGACACTAGATCATGTGTGGATTATGGAACTAACTCGCTCTCATAGACCTTGCAGATCACCCTCCATAGCAGCTACGCATATGAGTAGTGTGACATGCTCCCGCTCTACCCAATCTATATCCGCTTGTAGTCTAACAACCTCTCCCTGTAGTCTACCAACCTCCAATCATAGGACAGCCACTAAAACACTCTTGACCGAAGCTCAGGTAGCTCAGACCTCCCCATAAGTAGCCTGAAGATTTGTAAGTGTAGCACTCGTCTGCTCATCCTGAACTTTGTAATCCTCAAGGGCCCTCATCGCCTCCTAATACATTATCCTCCATTGCGCTAAAGGCTCAAATAAGATTGCATGGCACCCCGTTATATGTGGTGGCCTATAGTGCCCCTCCATTCCCACCGTGGATGTGCAAGTAGTCTGGCGAAGGAACCTGGAGATGAAGGATGCAAGCTATGGGCATAATTGTGCTATGGAAGTTCTTGGTTATCTTTAGAATTTTCACATGATTCTGAAATATTGTTATCATGATGGTATGATATTATGATTTTGATTATGATTATATTTATTATCATGAAAAGGTGTTGACTTGTGTTCAAGTGTGTGGTTGCAAATGGAACATGAGCTTATGTTAGTACTTTTGTGATTATGAAGCATATTGTTATGTTATTATTATGCAGATATTTATTTGGATAGTTAGTTGATGCAGTAGTATGTTGTTAGGATAGGTGGAAAGGGCAGCATCATACCATTAGACATATGGGGGACATACAGGAATGAGTTATGATTGCTAGAGTTCCTTTCCTAGTGCTTCAACTATTATGAATATGTGCTCTAACTTGTATGCTTGAGTGAACAGGTACTAGGATACGTCTCCACCTGAATTAACAAGTATGAGTGTGCCTTAAAACCCGATGGATCAATTGATTGGAGATAGCACTTGGTCCCCTACCCTAGCCATCATCCTTGAAGAAGATGAGTATCCAGTTGATACCTAGTTAGTTTTGTCAGTGGCCAGTCAATGTTACTTGAAGTTCTAGCTTTTGACCCTAGTTTTTGGTCAGGTAATTGTTTTCGCATTTGGTTTAATTTGTTAGATAAGTGCCCTTGGTTATTTTATGTGTTAAAATGAATTGTTAAATAAAAGGGTACTTTTAAAATATAAGTATATATAAATAAATAATCTTAGGTAATATTAAAATAAATTATAGTGTAATGTTATAATTCTTAAATAATAAAAATAACATGATAAATAAATAAAAATGTATAAGGTTGGAATTATACAATTACTTATAATGTGTAAATAGATTTTGGTGAATGGATTTACCATTGTGTGAATTGGGTACTAATTATATTTACCCAAATTGTAATTTATAAATAAAATGCCTTAATCAATTTAAAATTAATTATGTTGTCGGGAAGTTTAATTTATTAAATTAAAACTAACTATAAATGGCTGAGAGTTGGTTGGAAATTCTTGTACATCAAATATTGTTGGGTCTTCCTATAAATTTTTGGAGGGTTTCTTGGGAGGGGGATTTCCCACCCCAAAAAAAAAAAAAACCGCTACTATGGTTTGGGAACAAATTATGTGAATTTACAAGCATTGGGTGAGGTTAAATATTTTATGAGGAACAACAACATCAATATCACAACCAGTAAACAATGTCTATGTGGGATTTAGAAAGTTTGGATGCTCAGAGTGGCCAAGGTATTTACTTCAACTTAACTTATTTAGCTAGGGTTTTGGTCTCTTAAATCTAACTTCAAAAATAGTGGGCATTAAGTGTAATGTAACTTCTACAGATGGTGAAGTCATTTTGTTGTCTATTTTTTAAAGAAACTTGGGAAATTAAAAATTTTGAATTGTATATTTTTGGTGACAGAAGGGAATGCATACATATTTAAATTTGGAATAGTTTTGATTTGGGATAACTCTTGGATCATATGCGATTATGTCAACATCTATTTTGTTGAATTAACCCAAAGCTTGCAATTAGCCTCATCTGTTTGGGTATGCCCGATCTTGGAAGTTTGGTATGGTATTTTATTTAGCCCGAAGTTGTATTTTACCTAATTCTTTTTGCGCCTTGGTAAGTTAGATGGGGTTTATTACCAATTCTCGCTAGGCACAACCTTCTACCCAATTATTACTAGGTATGGTTTATTCACCCATCGAACAATTTGCATGGCATTTTAGCCAAATATTGTTGGGGGTGATGCTTTAGTCCTTTAGAAAATTCAATGTGGTATGTTTCTCAATTCTTCTTTGGTGCATTGATTTATCCACTATTATTTTGTATGTGGTATCTTACCAATTCTTGCCAGTGCATTCATAACAAAAAAAAAAAAAGTTGATACTCACCCTCACCCACATACATATATAGTGGAATTCAGCTTCACACAAATCAATTCATTTGTTTGAAAGTTTCCTAAAGCCTTTTTCAACAAATCCAATTTGCACCTCCTAAACCTTTTCAAAATTGAGAGAGAACTCTTAAGATCTCCCAATGTCCTTTGAACCTATCCCAGCCTAAAGTATGGCAACACAAAACCCTATGGCCAATATCTTTCCTTGACCGACGCCATGTGGTAGCAGCCAGCGGTGTCATATCACCTTTTCTATGAGATGATCATGCAAGATTATTATATGAATGAGATTTCATGAGAGGGTGGTTGATTGAATCAAGAGCTATCTCAGTCAACTGTTCCACATTGGCTTTACCCCAGCCATTTGCATTTTCCTGAGAGTTTCTTATGCTTTTTTCCTAAAATGAATCCAATCTATACTTATCCTACAATCATTGCCTTCCATGAGGTGTCGATGCTTTACTCCCAACCAAATACCTTGCTTGAAATTTTCTTAAGCCTTTTTATCAAATCCAATTCATACAAATCCTGCAAGCATTTTATTTCTTGATATGCTATCTTTTTTTTTTTTAACTAATCCCCTTTTCTTCAAAGTTTCTTTGAGATTTGTACCAAATTCAGATTGCGCCCAACCTATTTTTGTTTCGACAGATTTGTACCAAGTTCTTAATGAGGCCATCTGCCAAATAGTTCACCGCCTGGCCTATGCGCCCATCATTGCCAAGGCAGGCTGTTGAGATTAAATGTATCATGTCTTCTCTTCAGCGATAGTGTGGTATTTAAATTGGTTGGAGATAAAGGTGTTGTGACCTTATTTTAGAATTCGATAATATTCGATTTTATTCTCATCAATAACATGTTATATATCGAATGGATTTAAATAATATCATGACTGCATTTTATAAAAATATATATATATATATATTATAGTATATTATTTTATTGTAGACAGTAAAAGAGCAATTTTCTGATATGTGAAATATTATGTATTAAATGAAGAAATTAAAAAATATATATACTATTTAATAAAAGAATGTCTTTTTGCATTTCAATGAAATTACGAGTGTTGTTAATAAAAGGTTGTGTTTGATGATTTTTAGTAAATGAGTATTTTAGCTAAAGTGAATTGACTTGTCCTATGTAGATCTAAGAGTTAGGGTTAAATGTTCTAAGGAATAGGGAATTATTATTTAATAAAAAAATTTAACCAAACAGCTATTATTAAAATAAAAATATTAAAAAGAATTGTGTAATTAATTTACTCGGTAGATAGATAGGTGATTAGTTATGTGATTAGAATAAATATTAAATGTTGTGGATTACTCTATGTTGATAAAATAGTAGGTGAATATTGACTGTTTTTATAATTATTTAATAGTTGGGTAGTAAAGTTGCAAATGTAATTATTGGTGGTAAATAATCTATCTATTGAACTAAGTGGTTAATGAGTGATAATAATGTTGTAATAATACTTTAATTTAAAGGAATTTCTTCATTGTTATAATGTGATGTTTAATTGTGCTATTCGCAAGGAGTCTTGATTAATGGAATAAGTGTGTATGTAACTGTTGTCAATTGTGTAACGTGCGTTCGAGTTTTGGTGCCACTGGGAAGGTTATTTAGTATGATGGTTTCCAGAGGCCTAGGAGGGGTTATATTTGTATGAATAGTTCTTATGGTTTTTTAACCTTAGATGGGGTTGGATTTGTTGTTGGTCATGTGTATTGGGTGGACATGATCCTTAAGGGTTATTGCCTCATGTTATGTATGGATTCTTGAGGTGTGGTAATGAGATTATATTGAAGGGTTTTCTAGTTGCAAGTAAGGGGGCAGTGGCTCTTGATGGGGGTTGGGTTCGAGTGAGAAACTACAAGGACAACCCATGCTTGGACCATGCGATGACACTCATCCCTATTGTAGTCTAGCAAATTCCCTAGTTGTATTTCCTCATTCTATTGTGTGAGTGCCTCTAGAAGTGAGGTAAGTGTTATAGTGGTGTTGGTGTTGTTAGCAGTGTTCTGTTGGAGTCATGTATAGCCCTTGGTTGTGTTAGCCTTGCCTTCTTGACTGTCTATTGGATGTGGGACTTTGTGTTATGTCCTAGCACGGGGAGTGGACCTCAAGGTTCCACATGGTCGGGTGGTTGGTGCTTTTTCTCTCCATTGGGTATTCTAGTTGCATGTTCGTGTGCATGGAGGTTGGTTATTGTACTGTGGACTCCAGTTCCTGTTCTAGTTGGAGAAGGCAACCTTTCATGTATTTGCATATTTGATGGTATCTCAGTTGTCTCTCTTAATGTAATCTGATGTAATCTTCTTGTATGAGGAATAAATGTTGTAAATATTGTAATGATGTAACAATTCTTGATGATTTCATCTTGTAAAGAGTATTGTAAGTAATGCATCTTGCACATGTTAGTTCGCTAGGAATGATCTTTAATAGTTGATTATTAGTTGTTACATTGTGAAAGTAAGTAATGTAGAATCATTTAATATGGTGCTTAAAAATGAACCTTGCATGTTAGATCATTCTTGTATCTTTTTATTGCTAATGAGATGTTTCTAGTAATATTGATGTTTGATTGTGAGTAGCACGGTTGAGGGACCTAGAGGACCTAGGATTAGTTTATCATGTTATGCATTCTATTGTTATTTGTTAAAAAAAATGGTTTCGTTAATTTGGCATAGTTTGTGTTGTCCTCTGGGGTTCCTTGGCAGGGGTGTTACAACTTAGTATCAGAGCTAGTGTTGCAACATTAGGATCTCTAGGTAATGTTCCCGCCCATGTCTAGTTATATTAACTTTCCCTATGCATATGTTCTCAGAGGTCTAATGTGTGGCTAGGAGGTCAGAAGGAAAAGTATGTAGCTAGCTTATAAATAAATTAATGTCTATCTTTTGTGGTTGCTTTAATGCATGCAAAGTGATGTGATATATTTTATTGGAAAGGGGTACTTTTGAGGAATAAATAAGATGCTAGTGCATAGAACTAGGTTTCTATTTTGAGAAATTATGATGACTGTATTAGTATTTGAACATCTTGTTTGCTATGTGCAGCTGAAACCTAGGATGCAATATCTTTCTCACTTCTTACTATTGTATAAATAGAAAAGATGTATGCATTAGGTGTCTTGCATGTTGAATTGTTATGAGGGGATAGGGAAGTTTGAGTAGGCATAATCACTAGGTAAATATTTAGTGTTACTTGTATTGGCCTAGGATAAAGTTTGAGAGAATGTGGGATTGTGTTTTGGGAACAAATATGTGAATCCTTTTGTTTTGTGAGAATTTAGATAACTTGTGATGAAGTAAGAGTTGTTTGTACTTATAAAGGACCTACATGAAGTAGTAAGAGTTAAGTAGAGGATCATTATTATTCTTTTGTGAATATGGAACTTGTGTATAATTTGTTGAACTCTGGATGCATGGATATTGATGTGAAAGTATTAATGATTCTTGGATGCATTCGGGAATTCGGGGTGCTTATGTAAAAATTTTATTGTGTGGAAGTAAAGTTAGCTTGCATATGCATATGTTATAAGGATAGAATGTTATACCAAATGAATAAAATTGAATGTAATCTTTTGAAAAGTAATGGAATTGTGTATGAAATTTTACACCCCTATAAATGTGAGAAACCAGTAACTGTGTGTTGGTTGAGTGTTGTCAATACCCCATACTTGCTTTGTGTGCCCATGAGATGGTGATATTGTGTACCCACCCATGGGGGAATATGTTGTATTTTTTTTGGTGTTGGATTAACCATACTATTATGTGTTCTTGTATGTTTGTTACCTAATTGAGGGCCAACCCATGTGTGGTTGAAATTTATATATATAAGAGTAGCCAAAAGTTAGTTTCTTAGATTCTTTTCTTTTGGTTCTCTAGTCCCTCAATCTATGAAGGGGTAGTAGTAGCCACAAATTTCCTCGAGTGGGGTGTGCAGCGTATGCATATTATAGCTCAAAGCAGTCTTAGCTCAATCGATCCCAAGGAATAGTATTCACTAATTCCCCTTATGATGGATCAAGGTACTTGATCCATATGTGCTAGCCTAATCCCCATAGTTTGAGTACAATAGCATTGGTTTGTTAGTATATGCCTAGCCATCCATAGGGATGTTGAGTTGGCATTGCCTGACCACCTTTAGGGGCATTGATATGGAATTAGTGAGTTAACATCTTTTGTATGAGAGGTGAAGCTCGGGTAGCCCCATATTGATATACTCATATATGTATTTCATATACCGTATTCGCATGTCTTCTGACATTATGTAATGGATATGATGCCACACCCCACTGATTTTTTGACATAGTGTTGGTGATGATGTTGTGTTGCTGACAGTAGCGAGTTGGACTCAAGGACACAATTCCATGTGCATAGACATGTGAATATGCACTATGAGATTGTGTTATGATAGCCTACTTGTGTGATGAGTGTAATGGGGCCTCGCACACTTGTAGAGGGATATTCATGTTTTCTTTTGACAGTGTTTAGGTTGATTAGCATATGGGTATGTCCTAGCCATGTATACCTCTAGCTACGGTGAGTACCTATGTGTGCCTTCTCCATGAGGTATCGCTATGAGGGGTGTGTTTTGTGTGTGCCTAATTCCGCAAAGCCACAAACACACTGCCATGCAGCATATGACTAGTACATTCCTTCTCTAATTGGCGTATGACCATGTCGTGCTAAGACACGATACGGGATGTGGCTGAGGTGCACATGCCATGTGGGAAGCCAAGGAGATTGTGGGCCACTTAGCTAGTCCATGCCGCGTGATGATGCGATGTAGGGCGTAGCCGAGGAGTACACTTCGAGCCATGTGGATGACGTTCTCACTCCATACCACATGAGGGATACTACTATAGCCTGACTTTGTTCCCTCCTTCCTCATTTGGTGGCCAATATCTAGTCACGTAGTGTTGTACAGTGTGATTTCGAAGATTATGTATTTTCTTTGTGGTACTGATTATTCTCTATTGACTATGAAGGCTGACACTTTATTTATATTTGATTGTGATGGTTTAGCCACATCTTGTGATCTTATTTGCATGTAGCCCTCATTGTTAGATTTGATTTAGCGTTGAAATTGTGCAAATTTCTTTCTTTATTGTTGAAATTGAATTCTTATTTGATTTTTCTTTATGACTTTGGTGGCTAAACTAGTTTATCCTTACTTTTTTCGATGTTATCCATGTGTTGTATTGTGATACCTCTCCAAGGATGTATGAGGTAGACTTGGTGAGTGTTTATGAGGAAGCAGATGCGAGGAACCTTGAGGATGGGGGTATGTGAGGTTGTTATACAACTAGGACCCACTACCCACCTATGTGTGATGACTATCTCTTAGAGGCTAACCACCTTATACAACAAGAGATAGATCATTGTGGTCTTGCTTGGATGGTCTCACCATGTGTGTGTGGCCTAACACCATCAAGCCACTGAGTATGAGGTATGGATTAGGTGAGATGGATATTGGCTCTTGGCTAATGGACTATGTATCATGGATTAGTATGATGTTTCCTAGTGTCCAAATGGACCCTTGTGTAGCCTTGTGATGTGATTCTTGGTGATGTGAGTTTGTGTGTATGTGAAGAATGTATGTTAAATCATGAATATAGTACTTATGAAAGGATACATTGTGTTTCCATGCTTCTAAAAGGGTGTAAAATCATAATCTTTGTTGAATATTTTATGAGATTTAGTATTGTAAAATGAATAAAATGGAATGTCATGTTTGTCAACAATGGATACTTAATGAAAAATGTATGCTTTGTGTGTATAATTATGTTGTGTTTTATGGAAATGTAGCTCTGAGGTATTTATTGCTTAATAGTGTATTGGAAGAGGAATTGTAATTTAAGGGTAAAGAAAATGAAATGGTAATACAATTGAAATTGAATACTTTTATATGTTTATGTTCTACTAGTTAGGATTAAAAGGGTGCAATGTTTCCCTTGTCCTGAAAGAAACTAATGTATATTATTTTGATGTAATGAATTAGCTTTGATGTTGGTAATAGAAATTTGTGGTACTAATGTGTTATGTTTCCACCCTAGTTTGTGACTTCCAGGAGTAAGTCAAGTTTTAGGGGGGATAGGATGTAGTGTCCCTCCATTCCCACCATGGATGTGCAGGTAGTCTGGAAAAGGAACCTAAAGATGAAGGATGCAAGCTATGAGCATAATTGTGCTATGGAAGTGTTTGGTTATCTTTAGGATTTTCACATGATTCTGGCATATTGTTATTATGATGATATGATATTATGATTATATTTATTATCATGAAAAGGTACTGAATTGTGTTCAAGTGTGTGGTTGTAGATGGAACATGAGCTTCTGTTAGTACCTTTTGTGATTATGATACATACTTTTATGTTATTATTATTATGTAGAGATTTATTTGGATAGTTAGGTAATGTAGTACTATGTTGTTAGGATAGGTGGAAAGGACGACATTGTACCATTAGACGTATGGGGGACATACGGAAATGAGTTAAGATTGCTAGAGTTCCTTTCCTAGTGCCTCAACTATTATGAATATGTGCTCTAACTTGTATGCTTGAGTGAACAGGTACTAGGCTATGTCTCCACTAGAATTACCAGGTCTAAGTGTGCCTTAAAACCCGATTGATCAATTGATTGGAGATAGCACTTGGTCCCCTACCCTAGCCATCATCCTCGAAGCGGATGAGTATCCGGTTGATACTTGATCAGTTTTTTCATTGGTCAGTTAGTGTTGCTTAAAGTTCTACCTTTTGACCCTAGTTAGTGGTCAGGTAATTGTTTTGGCATTATGTTTAATTTGTTAGATAAGTGCCCTTGGTTATTTTATGCATTAAAATGAAATGTTAAATAAAAGAGTACTTTTAAAAAATAAGTATATATAAATAAATAATCTTAGTTAATAATAAAATAAATTATAGTGTAATGTTATAATTAATAAATAATAAAAATAATATGATAAATATATAAAAATGTATAAAGTTGGAATTATACAATTACTTATAATGTGTAAATAGATGTCGGTGAATGGATTTACCATTGTGTGAATTGCATACTAATTATAGCTACCAAAATTGTAATTTATAAATGAAATGCCTTAATCAATTTAAAATTAATTATGGTGTCGGGAAGGTTAATTTATTAAATTAAAACTAACTATAATTGGCTCGGAGTTGGTTGGAAATTCTCGTACATCAAATATTGTTGGGTCTTCCTATAAATTTTTGGAGGGTTTCTTGGGAGGGGAATTTCCCATAGAGATTTAAAAAAAAAAAACTCCACTGTGGTTTCGGAATTTTTTTTGTGAATTTATAAGTGTTGGACGAGGTTAAAAATTTTGAGGAACAACAACATCAATAGCACAACTAGTAAACAATGTCTCCATGGGATTTTGAAAGTTTGGATGCTCATAATGGCCAAGGTATTTACTTTAGCTTAACTTATTTAGCTAGAGTTTTTGTCTCTTGAATCTAACTTCGAAATATAGCGGGCATTAAGTGTAATGTAACTTCTACAAATGGTGAAGTTGTTTTGCTATCTAGTTTTTAAAGAAACTTGGGAAGTTAAAACTTTTGAACTACATATTTTTGGTGACATAAGGGAATGCATACATATTTGAATTTGGAATATTTTTGTTTAGGGATAACTCTTGGATCAGATGCCATTATGTCGACATCTATTCTGTTGAATCAACCCTAAGCTTGCAATTAGCCTCGTCTATTTGGGTATGCTCAATCTTGGAAGTTTGGTATGGTATTTTATTTAGCCCCAAGTTTTTGTATTTTACCCAATTCTTTCTAGGCCTTACTTGGTAAGCTAGATGGGGTTTATTACCAATTCTTGTTAGGCACAGTCTTCTACCCAATTATTACTAGGTATGGTTTATTCACCCATCAAACAATTTGTGTGGCATTTTAGCCAAATCTTGTTTGATGCTTTAGTCCTGTAGAAAATTCGATGTGGCATGTTTCTCAATTCTTGTTTAGTGCATTGATTTATCCACTATTTTTTTATATATGATGTCTTACCAATTCTTTCCAGTACGTTTATAACAACAAAATATGATGCTCACCATCACACACATACACATACATATACAGTGGAATTCAGCTTCACACCAATCAATTCATTTGTTTGAAAGTTTCCTAAAGCATTTTTCAACAAAACCAATGTGTGCCTCCTGAACCTTTTCAAAATTGAGAGAGAACTCTTAAGATCTCCCTACATCCTTTGAACCTGTCCCATCCTAAAGTATGGCAACATAAAACCCTGTGGTCGTTGGCTTTCCTTGACCAATGCCATGTGGTAGTGGCCAGCGGTGTCATATCACCTTCGCTATGAGAAGATCATGCAAGATTATTATATGAATGAGATTTCATGAGAGGGTGGTCGGTTGGATAAAGAGATATCTCAATCAACTATTCTACATTGGCTTTACCCCAGCCATTCACATTTTCCTAAAATTTCCTTATGCTTTTTTTAAAAACAAATCCAATCCGTGTTTATCCTATAATCATTGTCTTCCATGAGGTGTCATCGCTTTACACCCAGCCAAATACCTTGCTTGAAAGTTTCTTAAGCCTTTTTATCAGATCCAATTTGTACAAATCCTGCAAGCATTGCATTTCTTGATATGTTATCTTTTTTTCGCCAGCTAATCCCATTTACTTGAAAGTTTCTTCGAGCTTTCTACCAAATTTAGGTTGCACCGAACCTGCTATTGTTATATATATATATATATATATAATATATCTACATCAATCAGATTATCAACAAAATGCAATCAATATATAATATTATTCATATATATATATTATAGTATATTATTTTATTGTCAACAGTAAAAGAGTGAAAGATTATGTATTAAATGAAGAAATTAAAAAATATATATATTATTTAATAAAAGAATGTAATTTTTGCATTTCAATGAAATTACAAGTGTTGTTAATAAAAGATTGTGTTAGATGATTTTTAGTAAATGAGTATTTTAACTGAAGTAAATTGACTTATCTTATGTAGATCTGAGAGTTAGGGTTAAATGTTAAAAGAATATTTTGAAGGAATGGAGAATTATTATTTAATAAAAGAATTTAACCAAATAGCTATTATTAAAATGAAAATATTAAAAAGAATTGTGTAATTCATTTACTCAATAGATAGCTGGGTGATTAGTTATGTGATTATAATAAATATTAAATGTTGTGGATTACTCTTTGTCGATTAAATAGTAGGTGAATATTGACTATTTTTATAATTATTTAATAGTTGGGTAGTAAAGTTGCAAATGTAATTATTGGTGGTAAATAATCTATCTATTGAACTAAGTGGTTAATGAGTGATAATAAAGTTGTAATAATGCTTTAATTTAAAGGAATGTCTTCATTATTATAATGTGATGTTTAATTGTACTATTAGCAAGGAGTCTTGATTAATGGAATAAGTGTGTATGTAACTGTTGTCAATTGTGTAACGTGCATTTGAGTTTCAATGCCATTGGAAAGGTTGTTTAGTATGATGGTTTCCAGAGGCCTAGGAGAGGGTATATTTGTATGAATAGTCCTTAGGATTGTTTAACCTTAGATGGGGTTGGCTTTGTTGTTGGTCATGTGTATTAGGTGGACATGATCCCTAAGGGTTATTGCATCTTGTTATGTATGGATTCTTGAGGTGTGGTAATGAGGTTATATTGAAGGGTTTTCTAGTTGCAAGTAAAGGGGGAGTGGCTCTCGATGGGGGTCAGGGTCAAGTGAGAGAGTGCTTGGGCAACCCATGCTTGGACCATGCGATGACACTCCTCCCTATTGCAGTCTAGCATTCCCTAGCTGTATTTCCTCATTCTGTTGTGTGAGTGCCTCTAGAAGCGAGGTAAGTATTATAGTGGTGTTAGTGTTGTTAGCAGTGTTGTGTTGGAGTCACGTATAGCCCTTGGTTGTGTTAGCCTTGCCTTCCTGACTATCTATTGGATGTGTGATTTTGTGTTATCTCCTAGCATAGGGGGGCAGACCTCAAGGTTCCACATGGTCGAGTGGTTGGTGCTTTTTTTCTCCATTGGGTATTCTAGTTGCATGTCTATGTGTGTGGAGGTTGGTTATTGCACTATGGACTCAAGTTCCTGTTCTAGTTGGAGAAGGCAACCTTTCATGTATTTGCATATTGGATGGTATCTCATTTGTATCTCTTAATGTAATCTGATGTAATCTTCCTGCATGAGGAAGCAATGTTGTAAATATTGTAACGATGTAACAATACTTGATGATTTCATCATGTAAAGAGTATTGTAAGTAATGCATCTTGCACACAGTAGTTCACTAGGAATGATCTTCAATATTTGATTATTGTTTGTTACATTGTGGAAGTAATTAATGTAGAATCATTTAATATGATGCTTAAAAATGAACCTTGCATGTTAGATCGTTCTTGTATATTTTATTGTTGATGAGATATTTCTAGTAATATTGATGTTTGATTGTGAGTAGCACAATTGAGGAACCTTAGAAGACCTAGGATTAGTTTATCATGTTATACATTCTTTTGTTATTTAAAAAATAAAAATTGGTTCTGTTAATTTGGCATAGTTTGTGTTGTCCTATGGGGTTCCTTGGCAGGGGCATTACAAGCCAATGCTCTACTCATGTAGCCTGCTCTTGGGGCAGGGCAGGGGTCATCTCCACTATGAACTGTCTAACAAAATCATGCCACTCCTATTAATCACCTGCAATAATTAAAACATAAGTGAACCGTAAATTTTGGGGGAAAATGAGGGTTTTATTGCACTACTAGGGTTTTCACCTAAAAAGAGAGATTTATTTCACACCCAAAATCTAGGGGGTTCATTCAAGATTAATGCTAAATCTATGTGATTTAAATGTGTATAAGTGTTGAAAACTAATGAAAGAAACTAACTATTGAATGCAAACTAATGAAATGCAAAAGTATTGAAAACACTATATAAAATGACCTAAGAATGCATGCAAACAATAATAGAAATGGAGGAGATTGGAGAGGTGCACCTAGAATCTGAAGTGTGATGGAGAGGAGCTCTAGAATCTTGCAGATTTTGTTGTTGAGGCCAAATGGGACACTTACCCCAAGTTGGGTGACTTAGTCCTACTTTGGGGAGATTCTACCGGAACATGTTTCGAGGAAATGGGTATCCAGATCTGAAAAATCACTTTTTCAGCCCAATAGTGGGACTAATTCACCACTGATGGAGACTTAGTCCACCTATAGCTTTCAACCTATACTTTAGCTTCTGATAGAAATCCGGATCCGAATCTACATACTTTGACCTGTAGGTTGTCTCCAAACTTCTTTTAGGGTTTTGTTGACTTTGAATGATGTTGACACCTTTTAACACCTTACTCTTTGGAAAATATGCATACAAGACCTGCAAAACACACATGAAAAGAGGGGAAAAGGGTTAGGGTTAGAGAATAGGGGTTTTCCTTAGTCAAACCCCATTTTGGTAATCAAAACCTAGAAAATGAGATGAAATGGAAAGGGAAATATGATTGAACAACATGCAAGTGCTACAACTCACCAAACCCTTGATGTAGAAATCTAAAGATATGCAAGTAGATGCCCCAATGGATGAGTGCTTGAAGTGCTTAGAGTGTGAAATGATTGAATGCTTGATTGAGAAGAATAAAGGGTTGTTGGGGGGTGAAAATGAGGGGAAAATCCTTTATTTATACATGATTTTCCCTAATTTCAGAAAAATACCTCATCATAGGCCGACCTTAGGGTTTAGAGAACAATATCCCACAAGAATATTTAAATAATTTTTATTTTTAAGACAAATAGGACTAAGTCACCCAAGGTGGCAACTTGGTCCCACCAAGGCAATTTTATTAAATTTCGGGAATTAAAGTGTATTTAATGATGTTTAATGGGATTATTCTCTGAAACACACTTAAGTAGGGCCTATAAGTGCATAAAGGGGTCATTTAAACATAAGAAAGGGCCAAATTATTGATGACAAGCCTAGGAGAGTGTGAGTTTGTTACAACTCCTTACAACACTTTGAAATAAGGCTTGGTAAGTGATAAAAAGAGGTTGTTTAGGTGAATTATAATAGAAAGGTCTTAGAAAAGTGTGAAACTGGGTTACAACACTTCACAACACCTTTGTAAGGCATCGTTAGGTTTTTATTGATTTAAAAGTGTTCAAAGCCTAATGTGAATGTGTTGGCCACATTACAACATTAAATCTAGGTAAAATCAAGCCAAAATCCATAGGAAAGGCCCAAATGAGCATAAAAATAACCAAGGATACATTTTTTTGTGATACAATAAGATACACCAAAATATGATATAATAAAAAATTCATAATTTGAACTTAAAACATAAATAGCAATACATCATTACCTAGGCCACCAGCCTTCCGATTAGGATGTTAATGGGTAGGAGTGTAGAGGATCCATCACCACTACTCCCTCCTCACTCATGGGATACTGTGCTTGTTGTGCTGCATACCCGCAATCAGGTGACTCTAGGAGGAACCACTAGTCTATCCTTGGGGGAACCTATGATGTTAACAGACTCATCTCCCATTGGTTGCTACTCTATCCTCATCATCCATATCCCCATTCACGACCCAGTCCCATCTCTCCTCATTATGACCTAGAAGAGGTCCAACATCGCCAATGAGGTGTTGCATAGAGAAGACTGTTATAGGTTGTGATACCCTCCACCATTTCTCATAGGCTATCATGGTACCTACATCATCTTGATATGATGTTAGGGGCATGCCAGGATCCTCATCTAAGTCATTGGAATGTACATCATCGACAGTAGGTCAACGAGTGTCTCCTAGACGAGCTCTACTCTGTGCTTCTCTTAGATATGTAGGTTGTGGACTAAGAGGTATCTATGTCTTTCCAAACTATCACATGATGCAATCATAGTAGTATGGAAACACTATATAATCATGTCATCCCAGTAAGAGCCTATCATGTTGCATCCTAACTAGTTGTTGTGTGGGATCTAGCCACTATGGTATGGTCCTATAAGATCTCCATACTATATAATCCTCATCAAGTTGATCAAATTTAACCCTCCAAAACCATAAATCTCCAAACTTCCATACTCATCTCAAGGAGTAGTTGTACGCCCAAGGGTAACCAATGGCCACTACCATGGGATAGCTTGTCAGCCTCGTGCACATGATATGCTCAAAGGCCCACACCTATAAGAGTGTACAGTGTATGATGCTCTAAAGCTCTCTATGTACAAATCACCTGAGATCATAATACAGATGAGCTAGCATACTACAACCCCAATAATACATTGTTTTATGTCACTCCATGTGCTAAATAATATGTACAAGGCCTCCATCTAGGTGAGTGCCTCATCCATCTGGAATCAATGCTAAGGCCACAATGATGATCATAATGCACCATCATAGAGGTGTCGGGGAGTAGAGCATCCACTCTAGCTCGACACATGGTCCCACACACTCTATAGCTTTAGGGTGGTCGAGAAAATAATGAATGCCTACTCGCATCTATCAATAATCCCACCTCTCCCCTCAAAATAGACTACATGTCCATGAATGCATATCCCCAGGATCTAGTGGATAGCCTCTACTGTCACTGTCATCTCGCCTGTAGGTAGAGGGAATGTGCATGCATTTGCACTTCATCTCTTAATGAGGGCTAGCAGCATAGCATCATAGTATCTCATGGGAGGTATAAGATAAATCCAAAATAGGCCTGTCTCCTACAAAATCTCCTCCTCTTTTACGGTTAGTCGAGTCACCTACTCCCGGAGAAGGGTAAACAAGAAACCACCTATGCATTGTCATGCTCATGGTGGGACTTGAAAAGGATAAAAGAAACCATCACTAATATTCCTAAAAAATTCAATCAAACCATTAAAAGTATAATTAAATCCATCTTGGGATGCTTTGGTCAAAACTGGATGCTTGGGACATTTTTGGATGAGGGGTCTAGCAAGCTTTAGCCATTCCAAGATGCCTTGTGCCAAAATGGGATGCTTTATGACAATTTTGGATGGGGTCCTAAAACCTCTAAAAATGCATAAAAAAGCATGTAAAACATAACAAACGAATCAAAAGAGAGTGTACAGTAGACTTACCGTGTGTTGGTACTTGCCTTGCGCAATCTCATCTCGTAAATTGTCTAATATGGGGGCACTGGTAAGGTTGTTGGCTAGGCATGGTTACTCCTCTCTATAACACTGTAATCTTCAAACTTGGTAAATGTTAAAATGATAGTTATAATTTTTGTTTTCAATCATATATAATCAAGTTTATTAAAGAAATCATATTTATTCTAAGTACATTTCATTCAAACTAACATAATGGGGGCTAGCGAACTCTTTTTTCGATGTCGTTTGTTGCATTGGATTCACAATTCTATCCCTAATTTTATCTCAAGCTTATCAATATGTTGCATTATACTTTCAATACCCTATTATAGAATATATCATCACATACCAAGCAATTTGATGAGATTAGATTGCTACCTTGATTCCACCTCCATAAAGCAAGCGCAATTAGGGGGCATACATCTACCCTCAAATTTGATTCTCTGTAGAAGTTTGATAAGATTGTTTTGAATGACTAGAAAACCAATTTTGTAAGATGTGGTTCCTAACATTTTGGTTTTGTGGATGACTACATTGGGGCTTCATTCTCCATGTTTTCAAATGAATCCATATGAGTATCCTTTTAAACCATAATTTACTTTCTAATTCCTTTGTCTTGCGTATGCAGGTAGTATCATATGGTCGTTAAAGTGGGGGCTAAATGTAGTGTAGAAAATTGTAATCCTTTCTAATTGATAGTACAAGTTCACACTTAATTTGGACCTATTTTAGTGACCTCCATTTTATGAGTTTTACCCTTCAAAATAGGCCCCTATTTCCCTTTATTATGCATCCCTAGGCCTATTTTTATCATTTTTTGACACCACAACATGCATTGAAAAAATTCATTTAATAAATTAAAGGCCTCAAAATAAATGAGTCTTGGCAATTTAGGCCAAGACCCAATCACCCAAGGGCGAATGGGTCCCCTTTAGGTGCCAAACCCAATTTGAAATATGTTTTTGGTGGAATTTTAATGATCTAAATTCAAGTTGCAAAAGTTGGCTATCGGGATTTAATAATTGGAAAATTAGAAAGGAAGCCTATAAAGCCTAGTCTTTTCACCATTTCAAACTAGAGGTTGACAAGAGATTGAGAAGATATTAGCAAGATTAGCACTCAAGATCAAGGAGAACATTCAAGAAAGAAAGGTTGAAGTCTTGGAGTAGCATTTCATTTGTTTTTGTAAGTCTTCAAGATCATTTTTTCCAAATAGGTCAAGCATTGTTCATGATTTGAAGATGGATGCATATGGTAGATCATGGTGGATTCTAGGTTTTGGGACATGCACCTAGACATTATCCCTAACCTAATGACTTGTTTTCTAAGTGATCCCATCTTCTATCTTCATTCTATTAGCCACCTAAAGCAAGGTATCATCAAATTTCAGATCTATTTTGATATCCCCCTAACTAGGTCTTTGTCATTTTTATATTCATTTAGAGATCTTGTTCTAACACACTTGAGTAAAGTTTCTTGGAATTTTAGCTCTTTACACCTTAGATTAACTTAAGGTTAGGGCTCTCTCATATTGTTATTTATCATATTTTTATCTTTCCATTAAGGTTTAATTACCAAACTTAGGGTTTGGCAAAGGCAAACCCCCACACAAACAAACCAAAATTTCCAGTTTTTCTACAAATCTAAAATTGAGACTGAGGATTTACAGGCATAGGATCAAAGTGCGGAGAAAAGGGTAAAAACTCGGCTTTTGAATTTTAGAAAAAAGATACGACACATTTTCCAAAATAGGGCGCCTTACTATCACTTTTGGAGCCGAGTACAAACCTTCTTATCCTGCTCAGATATGCTAATTAATGATTGTTTCCAATAGTATTATCATAATAATTTGCATTCCAAGTGGTAGATCTTAGTTATTAGGTCGTTAATGCACTTTTATTCATCTCCCAAAAGTGCCTTTCAATCAGATATTGGGGTGTCCAGTTTAGGCGAATGCATCCTACTATAGTTTTCAGAACAAGATTTTCTGGGTTGATAGATATCATCCTACAACCCTCAAATCTGCCTACAAATTGTACTTTATGTTAGTATTATGCTTTAAATCAACATTCCAAGTTTTATAGTGCACAATTGAGCTCATTTAGTATTTTTTATTTATCTCCCCAAAGTGCATTTCAGTCATATTTTACACTTTTTTATCATAAGGAAGAGGAGATCACATAGTGTCCCAAAACTTGGATTTGACTCACCTTAATGGTTGTAGGTCAATTATAATCCCTTGTGGCACTATCCTTCTTCTTAATGAAATAGAAAAAGGTGGGTTTTTTATTAGGTGGACACCCCTTTTGTGCTTTTTGGCATATGTTCCTCATTCCTAAGTCTTCCAATATCACCCTTCTCCATTTTCCTTCATTTCAGGAGGATGTAAAAGGTGATGGGTCTTAGAAAATCATGCCATGTTAGGTACCCATGTACATATAAAATCCCCCCATGAATAGATAAAGAACACCTCCACATAATAAAGAGAGAAGAAGAGAAGGACTAAGTAACTCGACCGAAAGAGGACACCAACCACACCTCAAACAAAGTTTGAAAATGAAGGAAATTCCTCTCAGTGAAGGTTTTGGTGAATATGTATGTAGTTTGATTTGATGTCAGACAGTACCTGAGATTCATGATCTTCTCATGAACCATCCCTTGAATGTAGTGCAGGTGGATCTCAATCTGTTTGCTCCACTGATGATGGACTGAATTGTGAGAGATTTGAATCACACTCTAGTTTTACAAAAGATTATTGTGGGCTTCCATAAGGGAATACCAAATTCAATGAGAATGTTCTAAAGCTAGATGGCCTCAGTAGTAGTATTAACTACTTAATAATCAACCTCTATAGATGAAAGAGCAATCACAAAAATTTTCTTGCTTGACCATCAAATTGGATCAAAACCAAGGGAGAAGCAATACTCAAAAGTAGACTTGTGATCCTAAGAGTCGCATACCTAATTTGAATTTGTGTGTCCTACCAAGTCAAAATCCACACCTGCTACATAGTGAATCCCATAACTCTGAGTACCCTTAATGTATTGAAGAATCTGCTTAGTTGCTTTCAAATGCAACTCATGTGGCTCGACATGAATTAAGAGACCATGCCTACAACATATGAAATGCTAGGTCTTGTGTGAGTCAAATATATGAGACTACTAACAATTTGTTAGTATAAAGTGTCATCCATTGGGGGTACATAACACTTAGCCTTAATTTTAACCCCAAATAGAAATGCAGTCGATGTAAGCTTATAGTTATCCATGTGAAACCTATGGATCATATCAAGTGCGCACTTAGGCTATACAATAGAGATACCTAAGGAATACTAAGTGATCTCAATCCATAATAAGAGTGAAATAAGATCAATTCTGACATCAAAAATTGATCATGAAGGGTCATCTTCACTACACAAATGGTGGATGAGTAACTTCCCATGATCAACAAGTCATTGCATAGAGAACTAGGAAAGTATCATCCTACTGCAAAATATAGACATTAGGATTAGAATGGCATCAAGTGAACCCAACTTTTAAAAGGAGTTCATATTGGCATATCAAGCCCAAGGGGCCTATTTGAGGCCATAAAGAGACTTCTGAAGATGACAAATAAGTGAAGGATATTGTACAAGCCACTGTGGCTAATCGATGTATATCTCCTCCTAAAGTTCACCATGAATAAAATCACTCTTCACATCCATCTGATGAACTTCCCATCTATGAGTTGCCACAATACCAAGGACAAGTCAAATGGAATTTTTTGGTGATTGGTGCAAAAGTCTTAGAGTAGTCAATCTCGAGAACCTATAAGAATCCTTTGGAAACCAAGTGAACCTTATTCTTATCAACTAACCCATCTACTACAAAAAAAAATTGATAGATCCATTTGCATTGAACAAGTTTCCTTCCCTTAGGAACTAGGACAAGATCCTAAGAGTGGTTCCTCTCCAAAGAACTAAAATCTTCCTGTATAGTTGTATCCCACTCAAGGAAACCAAAATCTTCTCAAAATGACTATGGATCATAAGTTATGGCAAGGAAGAGATGTGGAACCTCCTAAAACTATGATTTGAAGGATCCCCTACCCAATCCCCTACTGACTGTAATTTTTGATGAACCTAAAGAGTCCCTACAACTAGAGAAGGTGGAGATTCTATAGGAGAATCATCAACCTCTGAAGGTGGGATATATGAACCCTCATTATCATTGTCATAATTTAAAGTGGGGGAAAAAGATCCTCATCAATATCAAAAGGATTATGATCCTCTAAATAATTATTAGCATGATACAAGGACTCCAATCTGATGGTGGTTGGAGAAGTGGTAAGAGAATAACTAGGTCTCTCCTCAAAACAAATACTCCTCTCAATGAAAAAATCATGTGTGGTAGGATGAAGAAGCACGTAGCATTTGACGTCATCTGGGCATCCAATAAATATGTGAGGCTTTCTCTACATATCCATAACCTTGTGTTTCTCTACTGAAATGCGAGCCCATGCACAAGAACCAAACACTCAAGAAAGTTCTTAACTGAGGGTTTCTAACCATGCCAATCTTGAAAATGAGTTACCATCTTCACAACTTTGTGAGGAACTCGATTTAGTATATAACACACTCAATTAATGGCTTTTTCCTAGAAAGGTGGTGCCAAAGACTTGGAGTGAATCATACAATTGCCCATTTCTTTCAAGGACCAATTTTTACATTCAAAAACTCTATTATGTTGAGTAGGGAGTTTTATGTTGCAAATCAATTCCTTTTGAAGCAAAATACTATTCAAAATTTTGGTTGATATATTCCCCCTATTATATTTACATAGAAATTTGATGAATTTTCTAATTTGTTTCTCTATAAATGCCTTAAATTCCAAGAATGAATCAAAGGATTCAAAATTCTATTTGATAAATTACACAAAAGTGTACCTGTAAAATTCATCAATGAAGGTTAAAACATATCAGGATCTACTAAAAGATGACTGTGGAAATGGACCATCCAAATCACCATGTGCCAACTCCAAAATATGTGAGGCTCTCCAAGCTTTTTCTTTGTCAAATTTATCTTCAAGATGATTTCCAAGAATGCATCCTTGACAAACACCATCAAAAAATAAAACTATAGACAATCATATAACCGTGTCCTAATAACTGAGTTGCAACAAGTAGCGATAGTTCAAGTGGCCAAATTGTTTATGCCACAAATTACTCACTTCATCAAAATGAGTGAGTAGAATAGATGAAATTGGATCGGGAATAAAGTGAGAGAAAAAATAAAGCCAAGACTAATAATCTCTCCCAACTACAACTATAGAATCATTGTGCAACTCACAAATCACCACTAAATTAGGAGAAAACTCAACCCGCTTGCTTGTACCTATGTGAGTGATTTGATATATTGATAGGAGATTAGTTGATAATGAGGGCAAACAAAGAAAATTTTGAAATGTTGCATCCCCCATATCAATGAACCCTCTCCCACACACCTCAACAAGAGAATCATCACCCATCAAAATGGAAGACATGGCACATGGATCCAAATATGCAAGACCATCCTTAGATGAATCTGTTAGAGTAATAGGTTAATTACTTAATTAATTTAATCATATTGGTTAATTAATTAAGTCACCTTTACTTTATTTTTCACTTAAGCTAAACTTAGGCACTTTAACAATTACTTTATTAAATCCTAGGGTTCACTTTAGAGTTTCGATCTCTTTTCATAAGGATTAATCTTATTGTAATTATTCAATTCTGGTTAATGCATTTTTGCTTCATGCTTGCAGAGCACTATTCTTGTGTCTCTTGATCTCTTTTGTGTGACATTTTATTTACTTGCAGGTGTTCACTGGGATCTGCGAGGTTGGATTTTACAACTTCTACATGGTATTAGAGCTCCAAATCCGTAAGCTTCTTGTTCCTCTTTTGTGAGATCTTTCCTTGAAGGATTTGTTAGTGCATCCAGGGTCAAATCAGGCCTCTCCATTAAATCTAAAGTTGTCGGAATAGTCAATATTGACCTTTATTTTGTCAAATTTGGCTTCCATTTGTCAGATCTGTGAGGGTTTGAAGAAAGGGATTTTTTGCTAGATCCAGAGGGTGCCTACAATTTTGGAGCATTTTGAGCCCAAACGGACCTCACCATCGCATTCAAAGCACCCAAAAACCCCAAAATTGACTATCAAATCGTTGAAATCAAACACATTGACTCCGGGAGGCAAAAAAAATTAATTTCTAGGTCGTACAGCCTGGTACAACATGCAATCCAAATAAAATAGTATTAATGGGTTTCGTCATTAGCTAACCACTAGTGGTTAATGCTAGCAGTAAATCCTAGCTTAACCATCAGGCTTGACCACCAAACCCTTTTTTGGAGTAGTTTTGGTATTTTGGCCATAACTTTTGCATCTGAACTCGGATTTTCGAAAAACAAAATATTATCGAAAAGTTGGTTTCGAGACTGGTCTAGTGGTGTAGGTGATTTTTCTTGATTTTTCTTGATTTTTCTCTTTTGCTGCATTTATTTTTAGTCAAAGTTAGATCTTTATTTGTGCACTTTTGAGGGCATAACTTTTGCATACGGACTCCATTTTTTAAAAATGAATAGGTGTTGGAAAGGTCTTCTAGTGCTCTTTCCAGATCTATATATTTTTTCATTAGGAAATTTATCAAGAACATTTTATTCAAATTTGTGTGTTTACGCACTCTGATGATTTACTTGGACATTTTAGCTCCTGGAAACTTTTCGTTTGCATAGGATGACTTTTTTTTGGTTGTTTTATATGTATTTATAGTATTTTTCTTGTTTGGGCATTATAGACATCTTTTTCATGTGCATTCTCTTATGTAGATGCATTGAGATAAAGTGCCAATTCTAGTGTATTATTTTTTGGAGATTTTACACATCCTGTTGTGCCTATTATATTTGCAGTATGATATAAAGTGTCATGGGGGGTTTGATGTTTTCCTTTAGTTTTCCATCACACCTCTGTCAAGTGAGTGTCCCTTCCATGATAGTAGTGAATATTTTTTATTCTTGCCTCATTCATGTGTGCATTAGTTTGCATACCCTTTTATTTGCAAGTTGTTTCTCCTACATGCACGTCATGGTTTCATTTAGTTTCAGTGTACCTGTCACGCCTCTCCTTTTTCAGCATTATGGGGGGTCTCTACTATTTATTCTAATGCTTCCTTGGTTAATGTTTAAGTGATCTATGTATCCAGTATTTGTTCCTATGTACTTTCGGATACAACGTACATCAGCGGTTGGTTACTTTCATTTCAATGAGATGGATCACCTACCATATGGACACTCTTGCATTCTTGTTTCTAGAGGTTCTTCATTCAACACTCTATCAATCATATTTGACAATTGTCTACAAATTTGTGCTTCTGCATGTTCTACATGTTCCTATTTTTCAGGACATTGTCTTCTTTGGAGGCTTTTTCATTCCTTCACTTGGCTTTCATCTCTTTTTGGAGTGGAGTTTTTCCCATGAGTTTTTCTCTATTTCTCTGCATTATAGAGATCTTATGTTTTTACATGGGTACCAGTTACTCTATAGCCATGGGTACCTTACATAGCCTTATTTGTCGGGACCCATCTTTGCTTTCATGCATTTTTTCCTTAGTTTTTAGCTTCTCCCTAAGTTCATCTTAATGGGGGTGTTAGAGTAATAGGTTAATTACTTAATTAATTTAATCATGTTGATTAATTAATTAAGTCACCTTTACTTTATTTTTCACATAAGCTAAACTTAGGTACTTCAATAAGCACTTTATTAAATCCTAGGGTTCACTTCAGGGTTTCTATCTCCTTTCATAAGGATTGATCTTATTGTGATTATTCAATTTTGGTTAATGCATTTTTGCTTCATGTTTGCGGAGCACCATTCTTGTGTCTCTTGATCTCTTTTGTGTGATGGGTTATTTGCTTGTAGGTGTTCATTGGGATCTATGAGGTTGTATTTTATAACTTCTAAAGAATCCATGTGGTGTGAGGCATCCAAATCAAGAACCCAAGTGGATGGTGGAGAAGCAACTGCTACAAGGGCCTTGTCCTTTCCTCTCCCCTTTTTGTTCTCTTTAGCCTTGTGAGACCCATTATATAAACTCTATTTGATTATTTCAAGAACACTAAGATTATTCTTTTCAAGAATGTGTGTCAAGTTACCAAACTGTTTCTTCAAACATTTATTCTTATCATGACCGAATCTTTTACAATAGGCACATTTGACCTTCTCTTTCTTAGATGTCATTTGAAGATGAGGTCTCATTAGTTACTTTTGGAGTAGCTATTTTTTTATGCTTCTCTTTGCTATTTTTTTTTTCTTATTGTTGTTACTACTTTGACCTCGGTGTTCTTTTTTGTCATGGTTGGAAGCCAAGGCATGTGACTTAGAATAATTTAGAGTGCTCATTTGGATTAGCTTCTTTTTCTCTTGTAAGAGAGAAGTAACAAAATCATCCAAAGATGGCAAGGTGGATTTAGACCCAAATTCATCCTTACTAGCATAGAAGGTAGAAACAAATATTGAATACTCGGAACTTAGTTTAGAGAGAATACTAAGAATCGGGTGTTCATCTTTATTTTCAATTCCATATTTCTTTAACTACAACCTTCGTGATTTCAACTTTCTGAAGAAATCCTAAATTATTTTGAAGTTACCTATACTTAGATTGATTAGTTTTTTTTTTAAAACATAACCCCTCATAGAATCTTGAGTTCCAAATAGATTTTCTAACTTGGTCCATATTTCATTTGGTGTATTCAAAGGTTTAATATGAAAGAGAAAATCAAGAGTAATAGGTAAACATAATGCTCCATATGCTTCATCACATCTATTGAACCACTTAATATTTTCTTCATCTTTAGCGAGTTTAGTTTCTAGTACCATTGTTATTCTATGTAAACCAAGACTTCTTAAGTGAATTTCCATTTTAGATTCCACACAAAATAGTTGCATGTAGTTAGAATATAAATTGTTGTTTGAGCCATGATGAAGAGATGCAAAAAGAAGTGTTAAAAAAAAGCGAACACAAGAACACCAAAACACCCTTACCCTTTTCACTAGAATCAAAAATCACCATCCCCCCAAAATATTATAATATTTCCACTTTATAGTTTAGTGCATTTATAAAGTCTTTTCCAAGATACAATGCTCAATAGGCTCACAATGGTCAAAATTATAAACTCTAATGAAAATGAACCAAAGACAAAATATGAAAACTATATCGATGTAGTTGTGTAGCTCTCTTCAATATTGTTCCAACACCTATTTAATTCTGAAAAACAAAGCACCAAGGTGAAATTTATGACATGTTGAAGAAATGAGCAACAAACAAAACAACTTCAACCTTAAATGTCTAAAAAATGGCAAAAAAATCTTTTCAATGTGTTTGTTGATGAAAATTTCTCATCTCTAGCTTTCCATCAATATCTCATTCACCAAAAATAAACACCATGGAAAAAATTATGCAAGTTTGAAAAAAGGCCTAATTTCACCTATTAGGGGGGCCTTGGTGGCCCCCTGGGTGGCACTTGTAGCTGAGGTGGCACCCCAACTGAGTGTTGTGGCATACTGCGGGTGGTAGTTTACCATTTACCACTAGGAGTTAGGAAAAACTATTGATGGTTTACACAGATGAATTCACAGATAAAAACTTGTCACTAGCAATTAGGGTCGCTTAGCAGCTAAGGTTGTCATTGGAAGCCTTTAAAGACATGAGAAAACCTTATGGCCACTAGTCTGTAGCTAAAAGGCCATAGCCTTTTAAGTTGTAGATAGTGATAAATAAGTGCTAAGCACTAAAAATAAATTAATATATTTTTTATTTTGATTTTTGAAAAAAATTCACCGTACTACTATATTTATGTGACTTGGGAGGTCATACAACCTCCTGAGCAATTTGTTTTGCCTTCGAAACTCCCGACACCACATATGGGAAAATTTTACGTCAAAATTTATCTCCTCAACCTCCTAAATTCAATGGAAAGGTTAATTTTGGTCGAAAATGCTCTTGTAAAAAATTGTTCACTAGATCTGAGCTTCAAGCCCATGTTTGCAACTATGTCCAACAATATCCAAATCGGATGAAACAAAAGCCAATCTTGATTTTCTCAAGAATTTTAGACACGTTGAAATAGTTAAAATGGTATCAATATAGCTAAAAATGTTGTAATCTCTCATATCTCACAAAACACATATGCAATATGAAGAAGTTATGAAATCTTTATAAACCCTTTCTAATTCTCTAGATCCTTGAAAACGTAAGAGAAGAGTGTATGATAATTTACAAGATCTCACATGAAAATATCAAACTCTCAATTATGAATCTATGAACTCATAATCCTTAAAACAAAGCTCTAATACCATGCTATAAATTTGAAATGGATTGGTAATTCAAGGAACTTGATAAGAGAAATTCAAAGCTACATAAACTAGAAAAAGATAAACCATGCAAACCAATAACTCTGAGAGATATGCAATGTCAGAATGATAGAATTGCATTAAGAATATAAGCTAGGTACTGAGTTTATATAGAACTAGAAGGAGAGGATGGAGGTGGCAAATCAACCAATAGAAATTTACCACCAATAACCACCTAGGAATAGAATTTATTTTCAACTATATGATCCCATTTCCAAAGAGATTTACCTTCTCTTCATTTTTCAACCATAGGCTATCTGACAATCAAAAAAAAATCAAAATAGTTGCAATTGTCTAAAAACTCATATATCTACTAGTCAACACTAAACACTTGTCAATTGTAGATGTTATCTAGGATATTGGTTTTAATGAGGATCTCTACATTACACTTACAATGGAGGTATGTCATGGAAGTGTCAAGTTTTTATACTAGAATAACTAGTATGTTTTTTGTCACATTATCTTCCCACTTAGTACAAATAGATCAATGGTATCCCACATAGCATTCATGTACATCCTTTAATCTTTATTCTTTTGTAATGCATATTCCTCTAACCTAAGACATTGCAAGTTCTAATTCACCATAAATAGTTAGACATTTAGAATCCATATTTGAGTCAAGCATTAAGGCCTCATATTTAACTATGTTGGTTTTGAATTTAAAGTTTAGTCTAGAGGTGAATTTATGATTTGTACCATCTAGTTATACCAATAAAATTTTAGTAATATTTCCCTGTTTGAACATACACCATCAAAATACATTTTTCAAATACCATCATTGTTATAACTTTGGGTTTTATGAAACATATTAGGATCAACATGATTGCTATTTTTATCATCACAATACCCAAAAAAATAATTAGGATCAATGTCTAGATAACATACCTCAATCTTAACTACTTTAGATTCTCAACAATGTGAAGCATCTTCTTTTCCCTGTGTAACTAGACTTCTTTTCCTTGTAGTGATATAGTAAAATATTATAAATCCATTTGGGTGCTATCACCAATTGAAGCTATCTTTTTCCTAAATAACAACATACCCCATTTAGCAAGATAGTCAACTATGCTAGTGTCTATTAAAAACATTTCCCTAGGTATGCAATGAGTTAGATTTTTTAACATTATTTACAATAATATTTACCTTATGAGAATACATCGCATTGTATTTTCCATATGATTTTAAGACCTACAAGACTAGCTAGTTCATGATTTCTAGTGACACCACATTGTTAGATGCTCTAGAATTTAGCATGTTAGTTGTGTACTATTCATCTATTTATCAACAAGAAAGTATAAAATGAATCTATAACCTACTAGTTACCTCTTGACACACTTCCATGGTATATCTCTAGAGTTTCCTAAACACTAGCATCATCTACACCTTTCGTGGGACTATCTATGAACTTAGAGGGCTAATAAAAAATAATTATAAAATCAATATAAATAAATTCCCTCTCTATTGTCTAGGATCCTAAATATTTTCTAAGAGGCACCTAAACTTTCAATTGGCTCATAAGATTGTAATGGATCATACAATGACACTATTGTAGTGTTAGTATTAGGGATAGATGGCATAACCTGATCACTAGCAACAACCTTCTTTTCTTTTACAATATCCCCAGCTTCCTTAGTTGTCTCTTTCATTCACTTGCTAATTACTCTATTTGGGTTTATTTGTTATTATTTCCAATAATATTTGAGTTTTTGGTATTGTTGGTTGGAATATCAACACTCTTATGTTGTAACATACCCTTTTGCATGGAAATATCTAGCACATGCACCTTTTCTTAAGTGGTGATCTTCCCACCACCCTATTTATACCCTTTTTCATATTGTGTTATGATTTTTCCCTTTACTTGTTTGTAAAACTAAAAAATTTGGTACAAAAAATCCTCCAACTTGATCTTTGGAACCCAATTGTCTATTTTTAACTTGGTAACCTCTATGAGATCTTCAATATCTTCATATGATGTCTTAGCTCTCTTGTACATCTACTACATCATTTCTTTAAGCTAATAAAATATTTTTTGGTAGCTCTATGAATAGCATTGTTTTCATGGTCATATTGAAATCATTCATCTTCTTCATATGCATCTAGCCGGTCTGTATTGTCATCTTCATAGTATTCAAGTGTACCATCTTCTTCTAGGTATTACTTTCTTCAAATTTTGTACAAATAATACACTTCAACTTATCATGAGGAAAATAATATATGTCACACCAAAATGAATATTATTGAAGATTCACATGACCCTTCCTCAAGGGAACGAGGGTGTACCTCTCTTGTTATCATCGGTTTGCATGTCATGGAACTATTTTCTTATCATTATGTCTAGGTATTTTAAATAAATCATAATTGGTGTGCCTATTATGCAGTCTTTGACTTCCATTTAAGTGTGTGGTAACAATATAAGGTAGTCCCTTCTCTCTTTTAAAACCCTTTATGAGAGATCCTTCATATCCCATATTAACTTTTCAAGTTTTTTCTTCAATAGTGAGGGACTTGCTTTAAGTTGTTGCACCTAGTTTTGGAACTTTTGCATCAACTCTCTTGATATTTTTACTAGATGCTCTCATGTTTCCCTCTATATTTCTAGCCAATATGGAATAAGATTACCTCAATGTTGGAGGGTTTTTTCCTAAAAATAATAGCCCAAGTTAGTATCAAATGCTTCAAAAGATAACACCAGGAACATGGTTTCATTTGGAATCACATGAGGAGGTTCTCATTGTCATCACAAACCTTCTATTAAAATAAAAATGCTCCCATTCACACCTTTCTTGATGCTTGTGAGCTCATAGGTTGTAAATTTTGGATCTAATCTTTCTCTATATTAGAATATGAAAAGTCTCATATACTCATCACATGATTCTATGCTAATGTTTGGAATTCTTCTATACTATTATTTAGCACTCTCTTCTAGTTAATGCACAAATATTTTAATCTTGACATCTTCATCTTATATTCCATATCATCATTTACATTACTGAATCATCTTAGATGGTCCTAACCAATGATAGCATTATTTCCATGGAACTTTCACACTTTCCCCCTAATCTTAGTTGGAATTGGAACAAGACAACTCGGGATGCCATAAAATTCAAGCTTCTTGTATCTCTCTATTCCTCGTGGTTATCTTTTTGGAAAAAATATCTAAATGTGTCTTAGAGGTTGATATTTTATATTTTGGAAAACATTTGGTTGTGTCTAATATTGTTGATCTAGGATATCTTGGTTAAAATGCACATTGTGTTCTTGTTGGTTTAGAATTTTATGAATATTGTGTTGATCAATAAATTACTACTAAGAAATATTTTGATCCTAATAAACCTATTGAACATATTAAGAAATTTGGTCTAATTGTAGCTCAATCTAAGCTTATATTTCACATTGCCTCTATCTAATTTGGACAATTAAATCAATGTGTTCATTTACCTCTCTTTCCCTATGTTTTACTTCTAATTAGGTGTTAACATATGCATGAAGAAAAGGGGATTCTTGTTCTTGCTCAATCTAAAAAAAAGTAGAAATAGGAGAAATAAGGGGAGTGTCCCTTGAGATTCTCATATGTCATAGTTAGGGAAAACTTGTGTTCACATTCTAGGTATGTAACTCATGGAATGAACTTTGGTTTCTTACCTACACATTCTATTGATTCCTAAGAATGGCATAATTATATCTAAAATTTCTTCTACCCATCCTAACCATGTGGCTAACTAAATAATGTCAGATATAATAAATACAATCATTCTTTAAAGGTTACCAAGAGTCCGGTAATACCAAGAATTAGAAAATAAAATCCTCGAAATTCTTATGATATTCTTTCGTTTCTAACTTTTTAATTATTCCTTTTCATCTCTCCATATTTCAAATGATTTTTTTGGGTCCTTGATACCCTTGGATAAATATGTAAGATTTGCAATCATTTTTATGATGCATTCCTAGTACACTATAAAGAATTTCTATACCTATCAAGTATCATTTCAATTAAATTGTGCCTAAAAATGTGTTACAAACGTGCCCTAATGCATCATAAAAGGATGGGGAATATTCTCTAGATTTGTAGATAGTTATTTAATTTATGGTACCTACAGATCTAGCATCCAAGCCAAGGATGAGCTTAAAAAATTTCTAATATGGAGACCACACTTCAATCACTATATTAAAAACATTATGGGAATATTTTCCTTTTCTATTATTAAATGTGCATGGAATGCCCCTTTTTATTTCAAGTGGAAAAATATAGTTGGATGGTTGTAGGGTCTTACTAGGTCATCAATGGAATCCTACGATGAGGTGGGAGGTAGGTGGGAGAAAATAGTAAAAAGTGTAAGAGTTTCAAAGTTTTAGGATTCACTAGTTGGGGATACCTTGTAATAGGTACCCAAGTGAGGGGAAGGTTGAACAAGTAATCCCAATAAGCTAAAAAAGTATTTAAGTCATGAGAATTAGGATTTAAGGATGACTCATAATTGTTACCATGTTGAAGTTGATTGTTAAACCCCACAACTCCCAAAAATCACCTACAACCAAAAGACTTGTCACAATAGAGAGAAGAAGCAACATAATTTTCTATACAATCTTGAGAAATAAATTGATCCAAAAGGGTTTCATGATTGAGCTTATGTAGTGAATGGATTTGATTGGATGATTACAATGATGAATAAAAAAAATATAAAAGGAAAAAACAAAAAAGTAGCCCTAGATGAAACCCTAGGTGAGGATTAAACTACATCATGACAAGTTTCATCATCCTATGCTATGAGGCAAAAAAGCACATGACCTAAAAATAAAAAATCGCTACTAAGTTTAACTTACGTGTAATAAAGTAAAAAGAAGACCTAATTAATTCATTAACTAATTATGTTATTTTCTACTCTAACAACCCCCCTTAAGTTCAACTTAGGGAGAAGCTAAAAACCTAATGATGAATGCATGAATAAATGCATGGATGGATGTATAAATGGGTCCCAACTATAATTCTTAATAGGTACCTATGTACAAATAAATAAATCTTTCATAACCAAAGAAGAGGAGAAAACCTCATGGAAAGAAACTCCTCTCTAAAAGATAGAAAATGAAATAAATATGTCCTAGTGAAAGAGGGAAATAAGGAGGAATCAATATGAAATATGAGCCCCCAGGGACTAATTATGTTACATAAGTATTATAAATGTCCCCCCACTATGAGAGAGAATATGTGAATATGAATCCCCCCACAAAGAAGTAGATCATGTTTCAATAATGAAAGTCTGAAGATCTAATACAATCCACTACCTACAAATAGCATTTCTCCCCTTAGGAAGAAATAGATCCATTAGTGATTGCATAATCCATTCCAATAAAATAAATTAATAGAAAAATCAAAATTTAAATGATGTGTGCCTCTGAAAATTGCTCAAATTTCCACATGTTTGAATCAAAAGATGTCATACCAAATGAATCAAATCCCAACAAGTATGAAGATCCTTGTAGAACAACCTCCAAAGGCAATGACGAAGTGATGGAAGGTGGATTGTCTCTATCATCAAAGAGGAATTGAATATCCTCAATCATGTCCCCAAAATTTGCAATGTGTGACTCAACAAATAACTTTGTAATGTCTAGCAAAAACTCATCCCACAAAGCTAAAATTGAAAGACAAGTAGCATCTTGTTGAACTAAATTATTCTTTGAAGATGCATGAGTTGGAGGAGGTGAAACCTCAACAAAAGGATCATGAACCAAGGTGGATGGAAGTGCACATAGGTTCAAGTGACCAAACTTCTCTTTAGATATCTAATTCACTTTAGATGCATGAGAGTGCAAATTATTCAATGTTCATAGAAGATCATCAAGAGAAAAGTGTGAGAATGCATAAAATTGAGATGCATGATCAACTATCCCAACTACAATAATATCTATGTATTCTCTAATAAGCACTAGCTTATATTTAAACTCAATAATCTTCCCTACCCCACTATGTGCAATATGATGGATGGAAAAGAGATTGGAGGATAGTAAATGAACACTTGATGTACATCATGAAATGTGCCACCATAAATATCAATAGATCATTTCCTAGAAACACACGTATAATTATTGTCCCCCATTAGTATGTAGGGTTAATTGCAAGACTGATATGAAGAGAACATACCCTGAGATGAACTCATGTGATGTGAGGCTCCTGAATCAAGAAGTTAGCAGCTTGACTAAATATTGGTGGATGCAGAGTGTAGCTTGTCATCTTGTCTTTTTTACTTTCCATGCCTACTAATCTTGATTTGTGAAAGTGATTATGCATATGGCATTCCAGGTATCCAAATAAGAGTAATTCCAATCGCATAATCCTAAAGGGATAATATAGTGAAAATGTGTCAAGATCGAGGTTTGGGTATATCTTGTGAAAAGTACTCAAATAAGGGAAGGATAAAAGTCTAACTTCAATAACATTAACTAAGTGCAAGTAGTACAAGGAGTTAAGGGACACAAGGAAAGGTTGCCAAGGTAGGGGAAAGTTTGAAAAACTGACAAGTATAAGGGAAAGAGGGGGGAATGGGTGAAAGGGTATCAAGAGTTGAGGCATCAAATGAATCAAAGGATTAGCAGAAAGACATACCAAAATAGAACCTGATGACCAAAAATCTAGTCACAAAAAAGGACTAGGGCTTTCAAGATCAAGTGAAAGAAGGAATCAATACACAGGGAAGTGAAGATCAAAATTTCAAGACATAAAATACTTAAGATAAATAGTTAGCTTTTTGATGATTAGGGGTGACAAGAAAATGGTACTTGGGGAAGGAAAACTTTGAAAATATAGCACTGGAAAGGACTTAGTGCAAATTATTATAACTTCATGTAGGGAAAACTTTAGTGGTGAATCTTCACCAATTAGCGAATATTTGAAATCGGGACCTCCAAAAATGGTGAATAATACAAGTTAGAAAGGATGTTGAACCGCCAGGTTTTTACAAAAAAATAAATTTGTCTCGATTATTTCGCCAATGTATTATTTTTTAAAAGATGCATCATTGGAACTGATACGCCAGTAGTTTATACTATAATTACAGATATTAATTATATTCACCATTAATTTTATATTACTACAATTAATTTTTGGGAAACATAATAACAATTTACCTCTTCATTTTAGGGATATTTTAGTCTTGAATAGGTTTTTTATTTATTACCATCGATTAGTTTTTTAATCGAATGGTTGCAAGCCAATTATGTGACTTTATATGCACGTGCCTTTTAAAAAGGTTGTTGAGGCCCGAAATTTGATCTCCATCGTTCATTGTTGCCAATAGTTCATTACATACGTGTTGGAGTGAAAAAGACACTGAGAGGAGGGGGGTGAATCAGTGTCATGAACTGATTTGACAAATTTTATGGAAACTAAAACAAAACAGATTTATGTTATCATTTATCAATGATTAACTCATCCATATATTGAATGCAATCACATATAACTGAAATGAGAAGTACGAAAGTGTAATATTGCATAATAAAGCATTCACACAATAAATCAGAGGAATCACAGATGAGAAAAGTGACACAAGATATGCTGAGTGGAGAACCCTCCTATGGTAGAAAAACCACTCCTAAACTCCTGCCTTTTTAGGCTTATATTTGAAAAATAACTTTTAACACTGCCTTATAGGCTGATTTTTGAGCACCAACTCAAGGAGCACCAACCCCTTTTACAAAAGATACAATGATACAGAGGGTCTCTTTGTTTCTCTCTTTTCTCACAAGTGCCTCTCAACAGACAATACCTACAATTCTCAAAGTTCAAAAACGAACCTCCAGAATTCTAGCCATTATCTAATCTTGTGATAGCTTGTTATTTTCTCATATTTCAGATTTTACAAAATCAGAGTATTTCATGTCTATCTGAATAGATCATTACATTATACTGTATCCAATATCACATTTTTTCACAAAAAAAAAATTCTCTCTTTTCTATAACAGAGGTGAATCAATAAGACAAAAAACTTTTTGTTGGTTTTAAGCCAAGTATATCAGAGTTCAGCTAGGTATGCATCATAAAAAGATTCTTCTACAAATGAAGAGATTTGAAAGTGTATGTCTTTTGAGAGAATGACTCTGAAACCCTCAAAGGCAGTGAAGGTGGGGTTTTCTTCAGAAAGAGACAAAGTGTCATTAGCAGGTTTGTACTCTGAACTCTAACCACAAAGAAATCTGCACCCAAATAAAAACCATCTGATATGCATGCACCAATAAAACCTTTTCAGAATAGAGAGCATTTTTCCTTTTGAAACTAAAGATCAGGTAAATGATTTTTTATTTTCAGAAACCCTTAAGCATATAATCATCAAATTTTTGTAATGAATGAAATACTTCCATTTTGAATCCATGATTATAAGGACAGATTTTACAAAATGCATGATTACCCACCAACCGAAAGACACAACTCCTTATTGCAGAACCAAATAGATATGATATTCTATCAGGGTATCAATTTCAACTTAGGCAACCAAAATCTTGTCATGCCTTGCAAGAAACCACTCAAGTATTTTAATTTTGAAACATAAAATAGTAACTGCCTTACATTTTTAAACTGAAAGCTTTCTTCAAATAGGGAATGATAATACCTGTTCGAGCTTATAATGCTGCAACTGAAAATACTAGATGAGTTTGAAAGGAAATTATCTGCATAAAACCTTTGAACCTTCTTCCATGCTCGTGCCATCTCCTTACCAACTTTGTCATAGCTCTCACAGAAGGCGGAGACGTTTGTCATATTAAATGCAGCAAGAGAAAAAAGACAGAGTAACGGTTGTGACCCAACATCCATGGTGGCGGCAGAGGCTAGGGTTTCAAACCCTCAAGTTTATGAAATGATAAACTGAATGCCCCAATCACCTCTTTACCTTACCTTTTTCCTCAAGACATTCCAATCAAAGGAATTCGATGCCTTTTTCATAATTTTATAAAGCTTGAAGTCTGAGAGAACTTAAGTCAAAAACTTCATAATAATCATTAAACCAAACGCAGTCAAAGACACATTATGCCGACACAATTATCACTTTGATAATTGTCATGACTTTTGAAAAAATGTTGACCACTTTAATCAACAAAACGTTATTACCAAGAGTCAATGCCTTGTCACTTTCAAAGTGACTTTTAATCATTTCCACAAACCTCATGTCAGCCTTAAGGCCTAATAAAACAACTGTTATAAGACCCGAATCAAATATGAATTCATTTTAAGTCATTTACAAATGCAAGACAAAATAATGCCTCAAATCAACATTATAATATTTCCCTGATATTACCTTTGTGCCATAGAGGTGACTTTTACCAAGACTCATACAATTTACACTATGATAGCCAAAGATAACCTTTAGAAACTGATTATGAACTCAAGCCAAACTGAACCATGAAAACTGGATGAAGACTCCAAAGATGTCACTCACTGTGTCCTTACTAGTGACACCAAGATCATGTGAGAGAGCTATAAAATGACAGAACCAACTGAAGAGTGAATAGAAACCTGATATATCAATGATGCCAAATGAATTATCAGACTCAAGTACCAAATAAAACATTAGAATAATTCCAACCCATTATGCCAAGTAACAAGTAATGTATCGTAGAGTGATATATTCCAATCTCAACCAATAAAACCAATGAACTAAATTGAGAAGCATCAATTGAATTTGAAAACCAACTGATAATGATATACCTGAGTAACCATTCCAAGTACCTATCTAAGAAAGATATCCTTTATCTGCACACAAAGCTCAACCTCATCAGTACCAAAGAAAAGCAATAATGTTGTCCATAAACAAGATATTGAATGCCATAATATGAATAGACCAATCTGACAAAATGCCATAATTCCAAATTTGACCTAAGGACAAGATATCAACAAACTCCCCCTTTGTCCTTGATGGCAAAACTGAGCCATCAAACCAAAAAACTAAACCAAAACCAAAAGCTCATAATTCTCCCCCTTTTTGTCACAAGGACAAAGGGAACTCAGTGAAATGCCAAGAAGCTGAACTGAAAGAGCTGCAGGTATAACAATGGGGTAGTAAATAGAAAACCATATGAAGTAGCAATAAGTTTCTAAGAGAGCTAAAAAAGCTCCCCCTAACACCGGGATAAAGTATTAAGAGAGCAAAGATTGAGAGACAACTCCCAATCTAGACTGAAGTCTTTCAAATACCTTTTTAGCCAAAGGCTTAGTGAAGATATCAGCTACCTGTGCTTGTGTAGGAACATATTGCACAGAAACCTCATTAGCCAGCACCTTTTTCATGAAGAAAGTGAAATTTAATAGCAATGTGTTTAGTACAAGAGTGCATAACAAGATTTTTGGAGATATTAATCGCACTAGTATTATCACACAGAATAGAAATAGGTTTAGGAACTTCAATACCCATCTCAGATAGAGTTTGTGGCATCCAGATTACTTGAGTACAACAAGAGGTGGCAGCAATATATTATGCTTCAGCAATGGAGAGTGAAACAGATTCTTGTTTTTTGTTGTGCCATGCCACTAATCAATCCCCAAGAAAGAAAGCAGTACCACTGGTGCTTTTCCTATCATCCAGACAACCAACCCAGTCAGCATCAATATATGCAATTAATGAAAAATCAGTGCTTCTAGGATACCAAAGACCATAATCAAGAGTACCCTGAACATATTTAAGAATCCTTCTAATAGCATTAATATGAGATTCCTTAGGAGATGACTGAAATCTTGCAACCATGCAAACTGCCTGCATTATGTCAGGTCTAGAAGTTGTTAGATATAACAAGTTGCCAATCATTGACCTATAGTCAGTTGGATTTACATCAGGAGAATCATCAACCTTTCTAAGTTTGTAGCCTGTAACCATTGGAGTGCTAACTGCATGAAATTCATCCATTTGAAATTTCTTGATCATCTCTCTTGCATACTTTGTTTGAGAGAGAAAAATACCAGTTTCAAGTTGAGAAATTTGAAGACCTAAAAAGAAAGTTAATTCTCCCAACATTGACATTTCAAACTCAAATTCCATAATCTGAGAGAATTTTTTACTCAAAGTAATATTGTTGTAGCCAAAGATAGTATCATCTACATAGATTTCAACAACTATAATATCAAAACCTTCAATCTTAACATAAATATTGTTAAGACTTCCTCTAATAAAACCTTTTGAAATCAAATGATTATCCAATCTAGAGTACCAAGCTCTAGGAGCTTTTTTTAGGCCATATAGAGCCTCTTTCAACCTGTAAACATGATTAGGCTTTTTTTTGCTAAAGAACCGTTCAGGTTGTTCTATATAAACTTCATCTAAATAACCATTCAGAAAAGAAGTTTTGACATCCATTTGATATACAATAAAGTTCTTGAAAATAGAATAAGCCAAGAATATTCTAATAGATTCAAGTCTAGCTACAGGTGCAAAGGTTTCACCAAAGTCAATACCTTCTTGTTGAGCATACCCTTTGCAGACATACCTAGCCTTGTTGCGAACAACATGGTCATTTTCATCATGTTTATTTATGAATATCCATTTACCCCCTATGACATTTTTGTCATCTGGTCTTGGCACTAACTCCCAAGTATGACTTTTCTTAATTTGATCGATTTCTTCTTGCATTGCATTAAGCCAGCATTCATCAGTTAGAGCTTCATCAAAAAAAATTGGTTCAAATTGTGTAACCAAACAGAAAGCAGTAAGCTCATCTATGCGATTTTTTTCATCAGATTTAGCAGTTCTTCTTCTTGTTTGAACTCCTACATATTTATCTCCAATAATCAGAACTTTAGGATGGTTTCTAGCAAGAGATTTTGAACGGGTTTTTGTCACACATTTTTCAAGACTTGTTTCAACATTTTTAGAATTTTCTTCAACAAGTTTAGGAATTGTTGATTCAACTTCAGGCTTTGTTGTTTCAAAGCCTTCTGAATTTATTTCAAGTTCAAATTCTTGTTCCTCATCATCCTGCATAGGTTCAGCATCTAAAAGCATATTGTTATCAAATTTGACATTGATAGATTCAATAAACTTATTCAACCTATTATTAAAGAATTTATAGGCTTTGCTATGAGTGGAGTATCCTAAAAGGATACCTTCATGAGATTTAGATTGAAAGCTACCTAAATTATCATCATCTCTCTTGATAAAACACTTACAGCCAAATATTCTAAAGTATTTAATTGAAGCAGATTTACCATACCACAGTTCATATGGAGTGAGATTGGATTTCACTCTTATTTGTACTCTGTTCAAGATGTAGATAGTTGTATGAATAGCTTCTTTCGAGTACATGTTTGGCAGTTTTGTTTCATCCAACATAGCCCTTGCCATCTCTTTTACTGTTCTATTCTTTCTCTCAACAACCTCATTTTGTTGAGGTGTTTTGGCAGCATCATATTGTCCTTTTATACCATGTTTTTCACAATAGTCAATGAATTCTTGTGAGGTGAATTCACCACCTTTGTTAGATCTCAAAAATTTCAATTTTAAATCTAACTCCCTTTCAACCATTTTTCTAAAGACTTTAAAACGTTCAAAATCTTCAGATTTATGCTTGAGAAAAGTAACCCATACCATATGAGAGTAATCATCAACAAATAACATGAAATTTTTCTCACCATTGATAGATTTAGTCCTTGTAGGACCACATAAATCTGTATGAACAAGTTGTAGAGGCCTAGTAGAAGAATGTTCTTTAGATTTAAATCTCACCTTTGTTTGCTTGCCTTTGAGACATTCTTTACAAACTGCATTTTTAGGTTTTCTTAAGACAAGTAAACCTCTTACATTCTGGTTTTTGCTGATCCTAACCATATTGTCAAAGTTAATGTGACCTAGTCTCTTGTGCCACAACCAACTTTCTTCAAATTGACTCATTAAACACATACCTTGATTATTTTCATTACCAGATGTGTCAAGAAGATTGTAAACATTTCCCTTAGTCCTTCTTCCAGCAGCAATAGCCTTTCCAAGCTTATTTTTAATCTCACATCAGTATGAAATGAACAAAACATGATAGCCACTATCACAAATCTGGCTAACACTTAGAAGATTGTGTTTTAGACCTTCCATGAAATACACATTGTAGATAGAAGTGTCCTCATTCAAAAGAAGTGAACCTCTACCTTTGACTTGTATACCAAAATTGTCACCAAACTTCACATACCCGCCTACATAATCTTCAAGATTTATGATTTTTTCTTTGTCACCAGTCATGTGGTTAGAACTGTTAGAGTAATAAGTTATTCCACTTAATTAATTATATCATATTGGTTAATTAATTAATTCACTTATTCCTTTAGTTACTTAAACTAAACTTAAGCAGATTAATAATTGATTAATTACTAAGTGTGCACACTGGGGTTTCTTGATCTCCTTCATAAGGATTGATCTCTTTGTAATAATTGATTCTCAATAATGCATTTTTACTTTGAGGTTTACAAAACATCTTCTTTGGTTTTGCATGTCTTTTGCATGTGACAGGTGATTGCATGCAGATGATCTTGATTTCTAACATGGTATTAGAGCTCCAGACCTGCAACTGCCTGTTCGTGATATGAAGATATGGTCTTTTAGTGAGTTTCAAGTGTAAGGGTTTCCAAAGGCATCTTTTCTGCAAGATTTGGGGGTAGCCGATTTTTTGAGACACTTTGGGCTCAAACGGACGTCGCAATCGTGTTCGTAGTGCCCCAAAACCCTAGAAACGGCTGTAAAATCATTGATTTTGGAGCAGTTGGTTTCTAAGGCAAAAAAAAATTGTTTGGGGGGTCGTACGGCCTTCCCTGCACATGTTACAAGGCACGAAAATTAAAAAACGTGCCTTCTCAGGTTCTATTCCGGCACCTCCAGTTTAGATGGCTCTTGCTGCCCAGCAACCACCGGCCCGCCACCGCCGTCGGCCTCCTTTCAGCCCCGCCCTGCCCACCCCCCTACAAGCCCCTCAACAGCTCCATCCCAGTGATATGGAGGACTGAGGGCTCTGCGCCAGCCCCTAAGGGTTTCCTCTCTATAGCAGTCGGTCCTATGGAGGACCAAGGGCTCTGCCCCAGCCCCTTGTTCTTTGCCTTTGGTCACATGGGTGACCAAGGGTCAAAAAACAATTTGCAGGGAGGCATATTTTTGCGGCGATGGCTTGACGGTCGTCAAATTTATGCTCAGTAAGTGCTGACGTCAATGGCCGTACGGCCTCTTTGCCCTCTCCTAACCTTGATTTTCCCTAAAGGAGCAGTTTTTTAATTTTTGGCATAACTTGGGCATACGGTATCAAAATAGGGCAAACAAGATATCGCTGGAAAGCTGGTTCCGAGCACTTTCCTGTGGTGTAGTTTATTTTTTAGTTTTTTTTTTTTTTACTATATTTGTTGTTGTTTGAAGTCATATTTTTATTTTATGCTTCCGAGCTCATAACTTTTTGCCACGATCTCTGATTTTTGCTATCTTTGCAGCATTGGAAAGGTATTGAGGAGCTCTATGTTGCTATCCATGCACTTTTTTATGTATGTGTCTCAGATTTATTGTTAATCCATATTTGGTCTGATGGGTGTTTTGGAGATTACTTGGATGTTGTGGGAGTTGGGAAAGTGCACCTTGCATCTTTGCACTTCATTTCAGTATCACTTCATTTCAATAATCGATTGTTGCTTCATAGATTCCAAGGTTCTTCTCGTTTGGAGTTTTTGAGTGTTTCGTGGCATCAGGTCTGTTGTTGCATCATTATGATTCTGATATGGTTTCTTGTAGACAAAAGTATCTTTCCTTGCTTGCTAGATTGTGGTTCCAATGTTACTCTACAGTGCTCTTCCAGTGCTTCTTTGCAGCATGTCATCTCATTGTAGGGGGGTTTTGTCTCACTGGGTTTTCCATCTCTACCTAATTCTTGTATTTGTAAATGGGTACCTAATTAGGCCTAATTGTTGGGACCCATATTTTATTTCATGCATCTTTTTCTAGTGTTTTAGCTTCTTCCTAATTTCATCTTAAGGGGGGGTATTAGAGTAATAAGTTATTCCACTTAATTAATTATATCATACTAGTTAATTAATTAAGTCACTTATTTTTTTAGTTACTTAAGCTAAACTTAGGCACATTAATAATTGATTAATTATTAAGTGTGCACACTAGGGTTTCCCTTTTAGGGTTTTTTGATCTCCTTCATAAGGATTGATCTCTTGTAATAATTGATTCTCAATAATGCATTTTTACTTTGAGGTTTACATAAAATATTCTTTGGTTTTGCATGTCTTTTGCATGTGATAGGTGATTGCATGCAGGTGATCTTGGTTTTTAATACCACTTATCCCATGAAAGAAACCAAGATCATCTGAATACAATCACCTGTACGGCCTTCCTGGCAAAAAAATTTTGCCCCAGAAACCAACTTCTTGGAAATCGACCAAACGACAAGTGTTCTTAGGGTTTTTGGCTACTGCGAACGCGATGGTGAACTCCATTTGAGCCTAAAGTAGCCTGAAAAATTGGCTACCCATCAGATCTTGCAAAAAAAATGTCTATGGAAACCCTTGCACTTAAATCTCACTGAAAGGCCATATCTTCAAATCATGAACAGGCAGCTGCAGGTCTAGAGCTCTGATACCATGTTAGAAACCAAGATCAACTGCATGCAATCACCTGTCACATGCAAAAGACATGCAGAACCAAAGAAGATGTTATGTAAACCTCAAAGTAAAAATGCATTATTGATAATCAATTATTACAAAGAGATCAATCTTTATGAAGAAAATCAAGAAACCCTAAAAGGGAAACCCTAGTGTGCACACTTAATAATTAATCAATTATTAATGTGCCTAAGTTTAGCTTAAGTAACTAAAGGAATAAGTTACTTAATTAATTAATCAATATGATATAATTAATTAAGTGTAATAACTTATTACTCTAACACCCCCCCTTAAGATGAACTTAGGAAGAAGGTAAAACACTAGAAAAAGATGCATGAAAGCAAATATGGTTCTCAACAACTAGGCCTAATCAGGTACCCATTTACAAATGCAAGATGCAGGTGATTGCATGAAAGAAACCAAGATCACCTGCATGCAATCACCTGTCACATGCAAAAGACATGTAGAACCAAAGAAGATGTTTTGCAAACCTCAAAGTAAAAATGCATTATTGAGAATCAATTATTACAAAGAGATCAATCTTTATGAAGGAGATCAAGAAACCCTAAAAGGGAAGCCTTAAATGAAACCCTAGTTTGCACACTTAATAATTAATCAATTATTAATGTGCCTAAATTTAGTTTAGGCAACTAAAGGAATAAGTGACTTAATTAATTAATTAGTATGATATAATTAATTAAGTATAATAACTTATTACTCTAACAACCCCCCTTAAGATGAACTTAGGAAGAAGCTAAAACACTAGAAGAAGATGCATGAAAACAAATATGAGTCCCGACAACTAGGCCTGATCAGGTACCCATTTACAAATGCAAAAACGGAGTAGAGAAGGAAAACCCAGTGGGACAAAACCCCCCTACAGTGAGATGACATACTGCAAAGAAGCACTAGAAGAACACTGTAGAGTAACACTGGAATCACAATCTGGCAAGCAAGGAAATATACTTTTATCTACAAGAAACCATATCGGAATCATAATGATGCAACAATAGACTCGATGCCACGGAACACTTGAAAACTTCAAACGGGAACAACCCTGGAATCTATGAAGCAACAGTCGATTATTGAATGAAAGTGATACTGAAATGAAGTACAAAGATGCAAGGTGCACTCTCCCAAATGATAAAACATCCAAGTAATCTCCAAAACACCCATCAAGCTAAATCTGGATTAATGATAAACCTAGGATAGATACAGAAAAAGTGCATAGATAGCAACATAGAGCTCCTCAATACCTTTCCAACACCACAAAGATAGCGAAAATCGAAGATCGTGGCAAAACTTTATGAACTCGAAAGCATAAAATAAACATCTGACGTCAAACAGCAATAAATGCAGTAAAACAAAAAAAATATTATAAAATATATTGCACCACAAGAAAGTGCTCGGAACTAGCTTTCCGGAGATATCTTGTTTGCCCGATTTCGATACAATATGCCCAAGTTATGCCAAAAAGAAAAAAATTGCTCCTTTAAGGCAAACTAGGGTTAGGAGGAGGCAAAAGAGGTGTCATACGGTCGCTAACGTCATGCTGACATTAGCAGTTCATGAGGATAAATTTGACGGCCATATGGTCGTCGCCACAAAAAATTGGCCCCTTGCAAAAAAAATTCTGGGACTTGGTCACCCATGTGACCGGCGGTGGGCGCTGGGAGTCTGGCCGAGGGCTAGGTGCATAGCACCCGGTCCCCCATGTGACCGCGGACTGCACTGGAGGGCCTGCGGGGGCTAGCAGACTGGCAGCGGTGCATAGTGGAGCCACCGATAGCAGTGGCCTCCCGGTGGCCGGCTGGTGGCCGCCGAGTGGCGGGATGATTTGTGCGGACGGCACAAATATTTTTCAAAAAAATCAATTTTTTTTTATTTTTTTGAAAAACAAGCCTCGGAATGCGTGTTGGGGAAGCCATACGGCCTTCCTGGCAAAAAAAAATTTCTTCAAAAATCAACTTCTCACAAATCGACCAAATGACAAGCGTTCTTAGGGTTTTTGACCGCTGTAAACGTGATGGTGACCTCCATTTGAGCCCAAAGTGGCCCGAAAAATTGGCTACCCCCAGATCTTACAAAAAAGATGTATGTGAAAACCCTTGCACTTGAAACTCACTTAAAGGTCATATCTTCATATCATGAACAGGCAGCTACAGGTCTGGAGCTCTGATACCATATTAGAAACCAAGATCACCTGCATGCAATCACCTCTTACATGCAAAAGACATGCAAAACCAAAGAAGATATTATGTAAACCTTAAAGTAAAAATGCATTATTGAGAATCAATTATTACAAAAAGATCAATCTTTATGAAGAAGATCAAGAAACCCTAAAAGGGAAACCCTAGTGTGCACACTTAATAATTAATCAACTATTAATGTGCCTAAGTTTAGCTTAACTAACTAAAGGAATAAGTGACTTAATTAATTAAGTGTAATAACTTATTACTCTAACACCCCCCCTTAAGATGAACTTAGGAAGAAGCTAAAATACTAGAAAAAGATCCATGAAAGAAAATATGGGTCCCGACAACTAGGCCTAATCAAGTACCCATTTACAAATGCAAGATGCAGGTGATTGCATGAAAGAAACCAAGATTACCTGCATGCAATCACATGTCACATGCAAAAGACATGCAGAATCAAAGAAGATGTTTTGTAAAGTTCAAAGTAAAAATGCATTATTGAGAATCAATTATTACAAAGAGATCAATCTTTATGAAGGAGATCAAGAAACCCTATAAGGGAAACCCTAGTGTGCACTTAATAATTAATCAATTATTAATATACCTAAGTTTAGCTTAAGTAACTAAAGGAATAAGTGACTTAATTAATTAACCGGTATGATATAATTAATTAAGTGTAATAACTTATTACTCTAACACCCCCCTTAAGATGAACTTAAGAATAAGCTAAAACACTAGAAGAAGATGCATGAAAACAAATATGGGTCCCAGCAACTAGGCCTGATCAAGTACCCATTTACAAATGCAAAAATGAGGTAGAGAAGGAAAACCTAGTAGAAAAAAACCCCCCTACAATGAGATGACATGTTGCAAAGAAGCATTGGAAGAACACTGTAGAGTAACACTGGAACTACAATTTGGCAAGCAAGGAAAGATACTTCTATCTACAAGAAACCATATCGAAATCATAATGATGCAACAGCAGATCCGATGCCATGAAACACTCAAAAACTCCAAACATGAACTATTAGAATTGGCTATGGATGCCAAGATCTATGGACCAAATAGAAAGGACAAAGAAGAGAGAAAATAATATGACAAGAATAAACTGTATTCAATGTCAATGATAATGCTTCAATGTGTGTACAATGAGAGACCCCTTGGTTATATAGCCAAGGTGAGAACATAGGAGTGCATAAGATTATGACAAGTGTCGTAATCTTATGACATGAGACAACAATTGAAAGCTATCACTCCACCTAAAGTGGAAAGGTGATAATGTGATAACCACCACAAATAGTGGATCTACCACAAAAGGTGGAACCCTAATCACATGATATGTCCATGAAAGGTGGAGGTGATAGAGTGATAACATGATAAGTCCACCAAAGGTGGAAATTCTCCAACAACTCCTATGTGGTCCCTAATTAAACTTAACTAAGGTGTAATTATGACCTAGGACAAGGTAAAAAATATTTAATTACACCAACACCCCCCCTTAAGTGCAACTTAGGGAGAATCAAACAATGCAAGATGGGTCCCGGCAACTAGGCCATGTTAGGTACCCATATACAAATGCAATGCAATCTATCACAAACAGAGAAAAGGAGAAAACCCAATGGGACAAAACTCCTCCCCAAAAAAGAGATGAAATACAATAATGAAATGCTCTCAATGATGAATGAGAAGGTAAAAACCCCATATGAGGAAAAAGACCCCCCCATAAGAGAGAAGTAGAAGAGAGACAAGGCAACCCCCCCTCAATGTTGAGTCTCCTGCAATGATGGTAGAAGCTCGACATTGAATGCTGAAGATGATCCAATCTCGCCGAACAACATTCCTCCCCTTAGGAAGAAACAAAACCAATAATGTATGCAGGATGGATGATGTCTCTGAAGCATGCTCAAGTGTCTCCATGTCAATGTCGAAAGCTGACACACTCCAAACAAGCATTCTAGGCCACACTGCTGAAGAGTAAAATCCAACATCTAGTAGAGATGAATGTAGAACATGATCCAAAGAGAATGATATCCCCTCTAAAGACAAAGACGCCTCCTCCAAATGTTGTCCAAAAGAATCCACACTCATGCCAAACTGCAAAGAATGATCATGTAGAGAATGAACAAGAGGGTCAGAGTGTTCCCTCGCAACAACTGAAGAAGGAGCATCTTCATCAAAGAGAAGATGAATGTCATCAATGAGATCCCTCAAATCTACAAGATGAGACTCCAAAAACAAGTCTGAAATACCTGTCAAGAAGCCATCCAAAGTAGCCATATCTGGAAGACAATGTATGTCCTACTGCACTGAATCACAAGGAACCCAAACCGTGGAATCACAAGATTCATCAACTACAACAGTAGATGGAGGAGATGAAATCATAGTTACGAGACTCACCCGGAAGCGCCCAAACTTGGCGAGTCCCGAGCCGAGCACACCTGGCCGGGTCCTGGGAGCTCGGACGCGGACGTGGCCGAGTCCTGGACGGACTCGCTAGACGCGCCAGACTCGCCGCTTCTCGGAGAGTCCTAAGCCCTGGACGCGGCCAGCGACAGCAGAAGCAAAAGTGAATAAAAAACATAAAAGTTGATGTTTAAGTTTGTTTTTTTTTTTGTGTTATATTATCTCCCCAACCCTAAAAGCAACCTCATTTCATTCATTTGGCAAAATAGGAGGAGAAGAGAGAGTTGTGAGGAAAAATAGGAGGAGAAGAGAGGGCAACCAACAAGCTATTGAGACAAATACAGGGCCACATACCATTTGAAGAGCGACAGCATGAATAAAAAACATAAAAGTTGATGCTCAACATACATTCATTTGGGGAGGAGCTATTGAAGACAAATACAGGGCCACATACCATTTGGGAAGCTTCATAACAGCAAGGAGGTGCATTGAGAGCTCATTACCAGTGATTGGGAGGAGTTTGCATTGCATTCCAAGCCAAATATAAGAGGTAAGTTTGATTTTTATTGGTTTTTTTTGTGTTTTTTTAACAAATAATTCATTGTAATTTGAAAAATCATTGTTTTTTTTAGTTTGCATTTTTTTTTTACAAACCCTACTTGCAATATAAATAATTTTATAAACCCTACTTGTTATTGCAGCCACATTCATTTGCAAATCAAAACATATTATTATTTTCACAATGTCTCAAACCCCAGGCAGAAAAGACCCTGCTTGGAAACATGTTGAAATCTTTCCCGGAATGAAAAAAGGGGAAGTAAAATGTAAATACTGCAAAACAATATATCATCGAGGCATAAATCGATTAAAATACCATATTACACACATACCCATCCATGATGCAGTGGGATGCCCTATAGCACCTCCTGAGGCTGTCCGTGAAGTGCAGGTGCAATTAGAAACTTTTGAATTGCAAAAAGAGATGAAAAAAAAATAGAAGCATGAATTGGTGAGTTTGGGAGTTGGACATGGATTTGGTGTTGTTGGAGATGCTTCTTCCATGCCTCCATACCGTCCTAGTGCTAGTGCTTGTGCTAGTGCTACTGCTTCTGCACCAGCTATCCCTATGCATATGCCTAGTGCTTGTGGCGCTAGTACTACTAGTGGTAGTGGCAGTATTAGCATTGGCCCTAGAGTTCGTAAATCTAGGGTGGACTCATATTTTGTACCATGCACTACTCCTAGTTCCCAACCGTCGCTTGAGAGCATGGGTTGGAACAAGGATGTACATGATGCAGCAAAAAAGACAATTGCAGACTTTTGGTACTATTGCACCATTCCCTTCCATGTAGCCAGGTAATTCTTTTTTGTTTAATTGTTTTAAAATTTATTATTTTAGGATCTAGATGTATCTCATTATCAAATTCAAATTTAGTGCAGTTAAAATCTTAAAACTTTTCATTTTACAATACTTATGTAAGTAACTTATTAATTTATTTATGACATGTTTTAGGTCACCTTTTTGGAAAAACATGGTTGATGCCATAACCATATGTGGGTCGGGGTTCAAAGCCCCTTCTGAAGATGAATTAAAGGGCCCACTTTTGACTCAAAAAGTGGCAGATGTGAAAGCACAATTAGAGGAGCAGCGTGAGCAGTGGAGGAGGATTGGTTGCACCATCATGATTGATGGTTGGACCGATAGGAGAAATAGGACGCTGCTTAATTTTCTAGTGTCCTCCGGAGGTAATTGTACTTCCCTCAATGCATTGAAATTTGAATTTGGTTTAGTGATTAATAATTTAATATGGTTGATTTTTGTTTTTTAATTTATTGAATAACTGGTTTTGCTTATTCTTTCAGGTGACACTATTTTCATTAAGTCCATTGATGCTTCTTCCCAATTCAAAAATGCCACATATCTATGTGAGGCTATAGAGGAGGTGATAGCTGATGTGGGGGAAGAGAATGTAGTGCAAGTGGTGACAGATAATGCAGCAAACTATGTTGCTGCTGGTAGATTATTGATGGAGAGGCACCCTACTATATTCTGGACTCCATGTGCCGCCCATTGCATTGACCTCATGATGGAGGATCTTGGCAAGCTCCCATGGATCAAAACATGTGTGGATGCAGGTAGAAACATTTGCAAATTTATATACAATCACACATGGGTGCTTAACCTTATGAGGCAATACACGGGGTTGAGGGAGTTGTCTCGTCCTGGCATCACTAGGTTTGCAACTAATTTTATCACATTGCAATCCTTGATTCGGTCAAAGGCAGCCTTAAGGCACATGTTTGTTGGTGAGGAGTGGTCTTCCTCATCGTTTTCTACAAGCACTGCAAGGATTGGTGTGGCCAATTGCATTTTTAATGAGCAAGGGTTTTGGACACCAGTGGAGGAGATTGTGAAGGTAAAATTTAATTCTTTATTATGTTTTAATTTTTAATCATATCTTTTATTTGTTTATTTTCATTCACACTTATTTGTGAAACATGTTTGCACTTTGCAGTTTATTGAGCCCTTGCTAGTTCTCCTACGAGTTGCAGATGGGGAGAAGCCCGCACTGGGATACATATATGAGGGCATGGATAGGGCCAAAGAGGCCATTAGATCAGTCTATGGTGGAGTTCAAGATAAGTATCATCCCATTTGGGAGATCATTGATAGGAGATGGCAAAACCAACTTCATAGGCCCATCCATGCAACCGCATGTTTCCTAAATCTGGCCTTCCAATTCCGTCGTGATATCCGTGGAGATAGAGAAATTCTTAGTGGGCTCTACTCGACGATAGAGCGGATGTTGTCCACTATTACTACACAGATAGTGCAGGAGATAGATGCCTTCAGTAAGGCACGAGGAGACTTCTTTGCGCGTCAAATGACCATAGACAGTAGGACAACATTACTACTAGGTAAAAATATATTTAAGGGCATAATTGTCATCTTTTTATATTGTATTTTATTATTAAATGTTGAACTTGAAACTTGAAATGAGATTGATTTTGTTTATTTTTCTCATCTCAGATAGTTGGTGGAGGTTGTTTGGTTCTGATGCACGAAACCTGCAGAATATTGCCATTCGTCTATTGAGCCAGCCATGCAGTTCATCTGGTTGTGAGCGCAATTGGAGTATGTTTGAGCACATACACTCCAAGAAGCGTAATAGATTGATAGTGGAGAGGATGAATGACTTGGTCTATGTTCATTACAACCTTCGGCTCAGATACAAGAAGATTTTTTACCATGACAACACCCCGATCAATCTAGATGAGGTTGATCCATAGTCTGAGTGGACCACTGAGGCTACAGATGCAGTCTTTAGTGACGAGGACCTTGATTGGGTGGACCAGGCAGAGAGAGAGGCTGAGGTTGTAGCCATGGCTGAGGAGGAAGCTAGAGCACGAGGAGACATAGCTGTTGTTGGTGAGAGTGGCATGGAGACTCAGACAAAGGCAGAGACTATGGCTGCAACTACAACATCATCCAGGAGCGTTAGACGCCTTCGTAGGAAGGATGTTGGCTCCACTATGCCATAGAGTCATAGAGTCATAGCTATTGTTTTGATATTTCATATTTGTATGGAACATTTGATGTTATGGATTTCATATTCCATGACTTTTGTATACATTTAACTAGTTTTATAATCTATATATCTAAGTATGCTATTTCCTTCAGCAGCGCAACTACAATTTGTGTACTTTATACTTATGTGATCATTGTATACTTGTGTATGTGATCAAATTTGTTTTTATTTGTGTTGTATTCAATAAAGGGTGCTTGAAACAAGTTTTAAATCCTTAAAAATCTCTAAATTTCTAGGTTTTTTTCAACTTTTTTTTATTTTGCCGAGTCTGCGCCGAGTCCGAGTCTTGAGTTGATTCGCCCTAGCCGAGTCTAAGCCGAGTCCAAGTCTCATTACTATGGATGAAATGCATGGCTCAAGTACTGGATCTGATGTGAGAACTCCCAAGTTCAAGTAGCCATATGTCTCCTCTGAATCATGGTTCACACTAGAAGTGTGATCAACAGCCGAAGGAACAATGTCACCATCAGAAGCAAAATCAACAAAGGTATACAACTGAGATGAATGATCAACCACCCCAGTAGCAATGATCTCTCTACTCTCCAAGTCTCGAATGATGACTGAATCAGGTGTGAACTCCACAGTTCTCCCATTTCCACCATGTGTAATCTGATATATGGAAAGAAGATTGTTTGTCAAATGAGGAACACACAAAACATCCTGGAAAGTGTTGTCCCCAAAACTAACAGATCCCTTCCCTATTACACTCATGTATGCATTGTTTTTCATCAAGATAGGAGACATAGAACAAGGCTGAAATGAAGAGAATATAGATTGTGAAGATGCCATATGATGTGATGCTCCTGAATCTAGAAGCCATCTACCTGATCTTGGACTTGAATAAGCACAAAGAGTTTGACCTTGATTTCCTGATGTAGATGAAAAATCAGCAAGACCTTTTCCCTTAGACTATTTTGTAGAAGAAGGATAAGAAGGTGACTCAGACATTCTAGAAGGCAAATCAATTTGATTCTTTTTGAGAAGATTCTTCAACTCATCAATGTCCTCCTTATAACAATAGTGTTCTTCATGCCATCTTTCTTGCAATATGCACAAAAATGCCTCTCCTTCTTAGATGATTCCCCTTTGAAAGAGGATTTTTTCTTTGTTTGATCTGAATGTGGATTATTCTTTGCTTTCTTATGTTTCTTATCTGATTCTGATTCTGATTCCTTCACTTGATTAACCAACAATGCCTGAGATTTAGTAGTCTTGATGGAACCCATTGAGATAAGCTTTTGTTGCTCGTGTATCAACATCTCAGAAAATGATTCAAATGAAGGTATAGTATATGCAGACCCCATAGTCAATCTATGAGTATGAAAGCTAGAAACAAAGGAAGCATAATCAAGACCAAGTTTGTTCATTGTATTGTAGACCAACTAAATGTCCTTTTTATCAATTCCATATGCTTTACATTGCTCTCTTAGATCATTAACCTTAGTTATGTAGTCTTGGATGTTGTCAAAGTTCTTAGGATCAAGGCTCATCAGGTCATTATCAATTTGATAGCCTCTTACTTCATCTGTAGTACCATACAATGTTTTCAATTTTTCCCAAGCATCATGAGAATTGTTACATGATTCAATCTGAAACAACAAATCTTGAGAAACAAGTCTACGAAGACATCCAAGAGCTTTGGTATGTTTGATCATCCATTTTAACTTTTTATCTGCATCTGTACGTTAAGGTACCTTATTTTCAACATATAGAGTGTGACCTTCTATCATGAGAATACTCCATGTATTTTGATGCCATGTTGAATAATTATATGATGTGAGCAAAGGAACCTTAGAATGATCCATGAAAATGAGAGAGCACAAGCAAACAGATCAAAAATATGCACCAAAGAGACCCCCCCAAATCACTCAATCAAGAACCCCCAAGAAATATCTGATTTGGCACTTTATGCCTAGTGCATTTACAATTGTCACTGCCAAAAACAGCAAAGTGGACTTTGATTTTGGTACATGCAAATTGCCAAAATAGGCCACAAACTCACAGCGAAAAAATGACAGTAGATAAGATAAATCTGATCACACTATTGAAAAGTACAGGAAAAATTATGCACTTTCAAAAAAAATGGCACTAAAGAATGTTACCGTAGGAGCAAGTTATGAGCTCCCGAAGTGCCCAAAATGAGGACAAATCAGCAACACCTGTGAGAATCTGCAATTTCTGGAAAAACCAGAAGCCAAAACCAAAAACTAATTCCACCACTATGAAGAGCACGAAAAATTAGCCTGAATCAAAAAAAATTGCTCGAAAAAAGGAGCCAAAATGATTGAGTTATGAGCCTCTGAAATTCGCCTTCAAAAATCAAAATGCAATCCGTGAGGGGGAAGAAAATTTCAAATAAGCACTAACGTGGCACTGACATCAGCAATTCAGAGGCATAAATTTGACGGTTTGGAGACCATCGCCGAAAAAACCAACTGCCCGAAAATTTTCATCGAAATATTCTTTTATTTGCCGGAATCTGGGAGATGCCGTCGGATTTCGTAGATGACCACCGGAATCTTTGAGATGCTACCGGATTTCGTTTGACCACCACCGCATGACAGAAAGGGACCGGCAGGTGGTGGAGGGGCACCATGTGGTGAAACGCGGGCAGGCGGGTACCCGGTACCTGCTTTGCGTAGTGTACCAGGCCGTAGAAAATGATTTTTTATTTTATTTTATTTTTAATAATTTTTCAAAAAGAACTTTTGACAATAAATTTTAATTGCCAAAAAAATTAATTTTTCATAAAAAAATTCGAAAAATTTCCAAATTTTTTTTTTAATTTTTTCTGAAAATAAATCGTACCCGACTGTAATTATGATGCCTGAGGGTCGTACGGCTCTTCAGGCAAAAAAATTTTGCCTCACCAAATGACTTGCTCCGATTTAGATGATTGGATAGTCAATCTTAGGGTTTTTGGCCCTTTTGGATGCAATGGCAGGGTTGGATTTGACCCAAAATACTCCAAAATCGTAGCTACCTTCTGGATCTGGCAACCACAATGCAGCTTCAAACCCTCTTAGATTTGGCCTCGTATGTCCGATTTGGACGAAACAAAAGGAAAAATCGACTTTCTCGAACCTTCCGGACGCAATGGTGAGCTTAGATTTGCACCAGCAAGCTCTGATATAAACTTGCAATAAAGAGCCAAAAATTTAACCTCCCCAAATCTGGTACCTCTCTTCAGAAAAAGACTCTCCAATGGCACCCAACCCGCTCTGATACCATGTTAGAATTGGCTATGGATGCCAAAATCTATGGACCAAATAGAAAGGACAAAGAAGAGAGAAAATAATATGACAAGAATAAACTGTATTCAATGTCAATGATAATGCTTCAATGTGTGTACAATGAGAGATCCCTTGGTTATATAGCCAAGGTGAGAACATAGGAGTGCATAAGATTATGACAAGTGTCGTAATCTTATGACATGAGACAACAATTGAAAGCTATCACTCCACCTAAAGTGGAAAGGTGATAATGTGATAACCACCACAAATAGTGGATCTACCACAAAAGGTGGAACCCTAATCACATGATATGTCTATGAAAGGCGGAGGTGATAGAGTGATAACATGATAAGTCCACCAAAGTTGGAAATTCTCCAACAACTCCTATGTAGTCCCTAAGTAAACTTAAATAAGGTGTAATTATGACCTAGGACAAGGTACAAAATATTTAATTACACCAACAGGAACAACCCTGGAATCTATGAAGCAACAGTCAATTATTGAATGAAAGTGATACTGAAATGAAGTGCAAAGATGCAAGGTGGACTCTCCCAACTCTCAAGACATCCAAGTAATTTCCAAAACACCCTTCGAGCCAAATCTAGATTAACGATAAACCTGGGAAAAATACAGAAAAAAGTGCATGAACAGAAACATAGAGCTCCTCAATACCTTCCCAACATCGCAAAGATAGCGAAAATCGGAGATCGTGGAAAAAAGTTATGAGTTCGGAAGCATAAAATAAACATCTGACTTCAAACAGCAATAAATGCAGTAAAATAGAAAAATACTGTAAAATAAACTGCGCCATAGGAAAGTGCTCGGAACCAGCGATATCTCGTTTGCCCGATTTCGATACCATATGCCCAAGTCATGCCAAAAAGAAAAAAACTGCTCCTTTAAGGCAAACTGGGGTTAGGAGGGGGCAAAAGAGGTGTCGTACGGTCGTTGATGTCATGCTAACATCAACAATTCACGAGGATAAATTTGATAGCCATATGGTCGTCGCCACAAAAAATCGGCCCCTTACAAAAAAAATTATGGGGCCTGGTCACCCATGTGACCGGCAATGGGCACTGGGAATCTAGCTGGGGACTGGGCGCATAGCACCCGGTCCCCCATGTGACCGCGGACTGCACTGGAGTGCCCGCAGGGGCTAGCGGACCAGTAGTGGTGCATAGTGGAGCCACTGTTGGTGGTGGCCGCCCGGTGGCCACCGGGTGGCGGGATGATTTATGTGAGCGGCTCAAATATTTTTAATTTTTTTAAATTATTTTTAAAAAATGAGCCTCGAAATGTGTGTTGGGGAAGCCGTACGACCTTTCTAGCAAAAACATTTTCCCTCAGAAACCAACTTCTAATTAATCAACCAAATGACAGGCATTCTTAAGGTTTTTCGCCACTGCGAATGCGATGGTGACCTCCATTTGAGCCCAAAGTGGCTCAAAAAATTGGCTACCCCTAGATCTTGCAAAAAAGATGTCTGTGGAAACCCTTGCACTTGAAACTCACTGACAAGCCATATCTTCAGATCACAAACAGGTAGTTGTAGGTCTGGAGCTCTGATACCATGTTAGAAACCAAGATCACCTGCATGCAATCACCTGTCACATGCAAAAGACATGCAGAACCAAAGAAGATGTTATATAAACCTCAAAGTAAAAATAAATTACTGAGAATCAATTATTACAAAGAGATCAATCCTTATGAAGAAGAACAAGAAACCCTAAAAGGGAAACCCTAGTTTGCACACTTGATAATTAATCAATTATTAATGTGTCTAAGTTTAGCTTAAGTAACTAAAGGAATAAGTGACTTAATTAATTAAACAGTATAATATAATTAATTAAGTGTAATAACTTATTACTCTAACACCCCCCTTTAAAATGACCTTAGGAAGAAGGTAAAACACTAGAAAAAGATGCATGAAAGCAAATATGGGTCCCGACAACTAGGCCTGATCAGGTACCCATTTACAAATACAAGATGCAAGTGATTGCATGAAAGAAACCAAGATCACCTACATGCAATCACCTATCACATGCAAAAGACATGCAGAACCAAAGAAGATGTTTTGTAAACTTTAAATTAAAAATGCATTATTGAGAATCAATTATTACAAAAAGATCAATCTTTATGGAGATCAAGAAACCCTAAAAGGGAAACCCTGGTGTGCACACTTAATAATTAATCAATTATTAATGTGCCTAAGTTTAGCTTAAGTAACTAAAAGAATAAGTGACTTAATTAATTAATCAGTATGATATAATTAATTAAGTGTAATAACTTATTACTCTAACACCCCCCATTAAGATGAGCTTAGGAAGAAGTAAAACATTAGAAAAAGATGCATGAAAGCAAATATGGGTCCCGACAACTAGGCCTGATCAGGTACCCATTTACAAATGCAAGAATGAGGTAGAGAAGGAAAACCCAGTGGGACAAAACCCCCTACAATGAGATGACATGCTGCAAAGAAGCACTGGAAGAACACTGTAAAGTAACACTGGAACCGCAATCTAGCAAGCAAGGAAATATACTTTTGTCTACAAGAAACCATATCGGAATCATAATGATGCAACAGTAGACCCGATGCCACGGAACACTCAAAAACTTCAAACGGGAACAACCTTGGAATCTATGAAGCAACAGTCAATTATTGAATGAATGTGATACTGAAATGAAGTGCAAAGATAAAAGGTGCACTCTCCCAACTGCCAAAACATCCAAGTAATCTTCAAAACACCCATCGGGCCAAATTTGGATTAACGATAATTTTGGGACAGATACAAAAAACATTGCATGGACAACAACATAGAGCTCCTCAATACCCTTCCAACGTCGTAAAGATAGCAAAAATCAGAGATCATGGCAAAAAGTTATGAGCTCGAAAGCATAAAATAAATATCTGCCTTCAAACAACAATAAATGCATATAAACAAAAAAATACTATAAAATAAACTATACTACAAGAAAGTGCTCAGAACTAGCTTTCTGACGATATCTCATTTTCCCAATTTCGATATCGTATGCCCAAGTTATGCCAAAAAGAAAAAAACTACTCCTTTAGAGAAAATCAGGGTTAGGAGGGGGCAAAGAGGTCATAGAGCTGATGACGTCATGCTGATGTTAGCAGTTCACGAGCTTAAATTTGATGGCCATCTGGCCGTCGTCGCAAAAATTTGGTCCCCTACAAAAGAAATTGACAGAGCCCCTAGTCACTGATATGACCAGGGGCAGGGTGCTAGAGTTGGTCAAGGGTCGGGCACAGAGCTCTCGGTCCCCCATAGAACTTGATGCCGCGGGTGGGAAGCCCTCGGGGGCTGGCGAAGAGCTCCCGGTCCTCCATATGACCGAGGCAGAGCGCAAAGGGGCCCACGAGGGTGGACTGGCCGGCGGTGGTGACGGACCAGTGGCCACCTGGTGGCCGCCCAATGGCGGGTTCTGCAGAACTAGAGGCGCCGACGCGAATATCGAAAAACACTTTTTTTATTAAAAAAATTGATTTTCGTGCCTCATAATGCATGTCGGGGAGGCTGTATGTCCTTCTTGGCAAAAAAATGATTGCCTCAGAAATCAACCAAACAACAGGCGTTCTTAGTGTTTTTGGCCGCTATGAACGCGATGGTGACCTCCATTTGGACTCAAAATGCTCCGAAAATTTGGCTACCCCCAGATCTTGCAAAAAAAATGTCTGTGGAAACCCTTGCACTAGAAACTCACTAAAAGGCTATATCTTCAAATCACGAGTTCAAGCAGTTGCAGGTCTGGAGCTCTGATACTATGTTAGAAGTTGATAAAACTCAACCTCATAGTCCCCAAGATTCACCTACATGCAATCACCTGTCACATGCAACAGTTATTCAGAACAACCAACAAGAGATGTTTTGTAAACCCTTAGAGCAAATATGTGCAAGCTAAAAACTAGAATATTGATTGCATGTTGCAGGTCTAGAGCTCTGATACCATGTTAGAAACCAAGATCACCTGCATGCAATCACCTGTCACATGCAAAAGACATGCAAAACCAAAGAAGATGTTCTATAAACCTCAAAGTGAAAATACATTATTGAGAATCAATTATTACAAAGAGATCAATCTTTATGAAGGAGATCAAGAAACCCTAAAAGGGAAACCCTAAATGAAACCCTAGTGTGCACACTTAATAATTAATCAATTATTAATGTATCTAAGTTTAGCTTAAGCAACTAAAAGAATAAGTGGCTTAATTAATTAACTAGTATGATATAATTAATTAATTGTAATAACTTATTACTCTAACACACCCCCTTAAGATAAACTTAGGAAGAAGCTAAAACATTAGAAGAAGATTTATGAAAGCAAATATGGGTCTCGACAACTAGGCCTAATCAGGTACCCATTTACAAATGCAAGAATGAGGTAGAGAAGGAAAATCCAATGGGACAAAACCCCCCTACAATGAGATGACATGCTGCAAAGAAGCATTGGAAGAACACTGTTCAGGACCCATAAGTCCTTTTTCTTGGAATGAAAATTTGTTTGAACTAACATAGTTTTCTCTATATTTTGACAATTTTAGGTTTCCAAACCTTTTTGGTTTTTTACTGTTTATTTTGCAAATCAGCTTTGCACTGTTTAGAAGAATGACCCATGGTATTGTATTTAAAGCATCTGATTTGTCTAGCAAAACCAAGGTGTTTCTTATGATCAAATCTAGGTATTCTAGGATTCATAAACCTACAAGAACTCACTTTGTGGCCAAATCTGTTGCAAAAAAAATAGTACCCATAAAAGAAAAGGTTGAGATTATATGATGTTTTGTTATTCCTAAAAGGATGAATATGATTCTTATCAGAATCAAGATGATTAGATTCAGAACATTTATTTGCAGCAACATCATTTTGCTTTGCACCATCATTTGCACATTCACCCTTCATGAACCCAATACCATTTTTGTCCTTGTTCAATTTCTGCTTACTGAACATGTCATTCAGTTTCAGAGTTCTCTCATACTTCTCAATAGTTTTCCTAAGATCAACAATTTAATGTTCAAGTTTTTAAATTTCTTGATCTTTATGACTTATACCAATACAAAGACAATCCTCAACTCTCTTGGCTTCCTCAAGTTGAGTCTTCAAGGAGACTATATCTTGATTTGAAATTTTGTCTTGAGCAAGAGCTTGAGAAAAATTTTGTTCTTGAGCAAGCATTTATTTTTTGAGTTTTCTAATCTCTTTTAAAGCACATTTCAATTCACTTTCTAGATCTACTTCGCCATCTTCAGCATCATTATTGTTAGTATCTTTTTGCTGAATGATTTCAGCCATGAATAAGTTTTCATCTTCTTCATCTAAAGAATCTTTAGATTCAATGTCTGTTTCAGTTTTGCTGAACAGACTCTTCTTCTTTTTGAAGTTGAATTTTTGTTTAGGTCTATAAGCCTTTTTCTTAGGTAGTTTTTTAGATTCTCATTGTCACTATTCAGATCAACATAGGGGCACTTTGCAGAAAAGTGGCCTATTTTTCCACAGTTAAAACACTTGAAGGAAAGTTTTCCCTTATATTTTCCAAACCCCTTTTTGAGCTTTCTAACAAAATGATATTCCTTAGAATCAAAAAAATTTGATTCACTAAGCTCATCTTTTTCTTTCCTTTCAGTATTAAAGGCAATTTCTTTTGCAGGGGAATTGGTTTTACTGATTCTCATTTCATAGGCAGTCAGAGTGCCTTGTAGGTTGTCTTTGGTAAGCTGGTCAAAGTGTTTCTTTTCTTCTAGAGTAGAGACCTTAGCTTCAAATTTAGTCGATAAAGTTCTGATGACCTTAGTTACAACATTGAATTCTTTTACTTCTTCTCCCAGACCTTTCATAGCATTGACAATTTCATCAACTCTCAAGAAGTAATAGCTACTTTTTCATTGTCCCTCATTTTTATTTCCTCAAACTGATGTTTTAGAGTAAGGACTTTTGACTATTTAATTTTTTCATTTCCTTGATAGATGGTTTCAAGTTTAATCCAGATATCCCTAGCAGAGCTGTAGTGCATGACTTTGATAAAGACATCTTTAGTCAAAACACATAAGAGAGCATGTTTTTCTCTAGCATTAGTTTCATATTTTTTCTTCTCATCAAAAATTGTGGGCAATGTAGTTGGTACAGTGTACCCAGTTAACACTATGCTCCACACATCAAGATCAATAGAAGTTAGATAAGTCTTCATGATAATTTTATAGAATACATAATATGTTCCATCAAATAATGGAGCTCTAGTCATAGATGTGTCTTCATGAGCTTGAGACATTTTAAATAGACTTCAAGAACATAATCAATCCTAGGTTGGTTAAACCTATTAGAGGACCCTACGCTCTGATACCAATTGTTGGAGTGAAAAAGACACTGAGAGGGGGGGTTGAATCAGTGTCATGAACTGATTTGACAAATTTTACAAAAACTGAAACAAAACAAATTTATGCTCTCATTTATCAATGATTAACTCATCCATATATTGAATGCAATCACATATAACTGAAATGAGAAGTATGACAGTGTAATATTGCATAATAAAGCATTCACACAATAAATCAAAGGAACCACAGATGAGAAAAGTGACACAAGATATGCCAAGTGGAAAAACCTCCTGGGGTAAAAAAACCACTCCTAAACTGGTGCTTTTTTAGGCTTATATTTGAAAAACCACTTTTAACAATGCCTTATAGGCTAATTTCTGAGAACCAACTCAAGGAGCACCAACCCCTTTTATAGAAAATACAATTATACAGAGGGTCTCTTTATTTCTCTCTTTTCTCACAAGTGCCTCTCAACAGACAATACCTACAATCCTCAGAGTTCAAAAATGAACCTCTAGAATTCTAGCCATTATCTAATCTTGAGACAGCTTGTTATTTTCTCGTATTTCAGATTTTACAAAATCAGAGTATTTCATTCTATCTGAATAGATCATTACATTATGTTGTATCCAATCTCACATTTTTTCACTGACTATTTTTCTCTCTCTTTTCTATAACAGAGGTTAATCAATAAGACAAAAAACTTTATATCAGTTTTAAGCCAAGTATATCAGAGTTTAGCTAGGTATGCATCATAAAAAGATTCTTCTGACAAATGAAGAGATTTGAAAGCGTATGTCTTTTGAGAGAATGACTCTGAAACCCTCAAAGGTGGTGAAGGTGGGATTTTCTTTTGAAAGACACAAAGTGTCATTATCAAGTTTGTACTCTGAACTCTGACCACAAAGAAATCTGCACCCAAATAAAAACCATCTGATACGCATGCACCAATAAAACCTTTTCAGAATAGAGAGCATTTTTCCTTTTGAAACTGAAGATCGGGTAAATGATTTTTTGTTTTCAAAAACCCTTAAGCATATAGTCATCAAATTTTTGTAATGAATGAAATACTTCCATTTTGAATCCATGATTATAAGGACATATTTTACAAAATGCATGATTACCCACCAACCAAAAGACACAACTCCTCATTGCAAAACCAAATAGATATGATATTCTATCAGGGTATCAATTTCAACTTAGGTAACCAAAATCTTGTCATGCCTTGCAAGAAACCACTCAAGCATTTTAATTTTGAAACATAAAATAGTAATCGCCTTACATTTTTAAACTGGAAGCTTTTTTCAAATAGGGAATGATAATACCTGTTCAAGTTTATAATGTTGCAACTGAAAAATACCATATGAGTTTGAAAGAAACTTAGCTGGAGAAAACCTTCAAACCTTCTTCCATGCTCATGCCATATCCTTACCAACTTTGTCATAGCTCGCACAGAAGGTAGAGATGTTTGTCAAATTAAATGCAGGGTGATCCCACAATGGTGGTTTACAATTTTTGGCCAAACTGGACACTAAAATTATTATTTTTAACTAAATCTTCACATTCAGGCACCTATAGCGACTAAACCGTGAGGAATTTGGAGATAATGCATATTAGAGTCTCATCACATTTTGTCCGCAGATTCTAAAAATATTTTTTTCAAAAATTTTGGAATCAGATTGCACTTTTTTTTCCATCTCCCATGAAAATTGTTTTTTTTTTTTTAAAACAACATTTTTAAGGAGTGACGCTCACCGTATACAACATATTTTTTTTTTGTATGAAGGATAAAATTCTATTTTTTTTGAATTTAGATTTGTAACTATGATATCTAGCACTTTCATTTAGTTTTATAGTATTTTATTGATTTTTTTTCCTTAATCAAGTTTCAAAGTCAAACCAATTACAATTCAGACGTAGGCGGACCGTATACAGCATAACTTTTTCTATATGTATCGAAATTCAAATTTATTTTTTTAATGGATCAAGGACATTAATACCCAGTCCAAACATATTTTTCAAAATTTTATTTTGATAATCTGCTATTTTTTCACATGTGCATAACAGAGAGTTTGATTTTCGATAAAAAAACCTATGTTTAATAAAACTAAAAAAACACATACATAATAAAACCAAAAGATATTAAAATTATATTCGTTGGATAGCTTGTTCCAAGGACTACCATCTTCCAGTTGGGTCTATGAAGTCTCCTCCATTTTCATCCTCAACCTGAGCTTCGAAGGGAAAAAATCTGGAGTCTTTTTGTGTCGGAGGGTGGGAAGATGGGAAAAGGGGGGTTCGAGCGAACCTAAGGGGTTCGCTCAAACCCCCAAGGGTTTGCTCGAACCAGGATTTGAGCGAACCCCCTTTCCACAATGTGAAGCACGGGTTCCCACATGCAAAGGGGTTCATTTGAACCCTTGTTCGAGCGAACCCCTTTGGGGTTCGTCCGAACCTCGAGTTCGCTCGAACCCCTCAAAATGAATTTTTTTTGCATGGGTGAGTTTTTTGGAAGTCTTCATTCCTCACTCGAATTGTAAACCACTTTTGTGGGTTCACTGTGCAGCAAGAGAAAAAATACAAAGTGACGGTTGTGATCCAACATCCATGGTGGCGACAAAGGCTAGGGTTTCAGACCTTCAAGTTTATGAAATGCTAAAATGAATGCCCCAATCACCTCTTTACCTTGCCTTTTTCCTCAAGACATTTGAATCAAAGGAATTCGATGCCTTTTTCATAATTTGATAAAGCTTGAATTCCGAGAGGACTTAAGTCAAAAACTTCATAATATTCATTAAACCAAATGCAGTCAAAGACACATTATGCTGACACAATTATCACTTTGATAATTCTCATGAATTTTAAAAAAAATCCGACCACTTTAATCAACAAAACGTTATTACCAAGAGTCGATGCCTTGTCACTTTCAAAGTGACTTTTAATCATTTCCACAAACCTCCTGTCAGCCTTAAGGTCTAATAAAACAACTGTTATAAGACCTGAATCAAATATGACTTCATTTTAAGTCATTTACAAATGCAAGTAAGCCAAAATAATGCCTCAAATCAACATTATAATATTGCCATGATATTACCTTTGTGCCATAGAGGTGACTTTTACCAAGACTCATACAATTTACACTATGATAACCAAAGATCACCTTTAGAAACTGATTATGAACTCAAGCCAAACTGAACCATGAAAACTGGATGAAGACTCCATAGATGTCACTCACTGTGTCCTTACTAGTGACACCAAGATCATGTGAGAGAGCTATGAAATGACAGAACCAACTAAATAGTGAATAGAAACCTCATATATCAATGATTCCAAATGAATTATCGGACTCGAGTCCCAAAGAGAACATTGGAATAATTCCAACCCATTATGCCAAGTAACAAGTAATGTATCATAGAGTGATATGTGCCAAGCTCAACCAATAAAACTAGTGAACTAAACTGAGAAGCATCAATTGAATTTGAAAACCAACTGATAATGATATACCTGAGTAACCATGCCAAGTACCTGTCTAAGCAAGATATCCTTTATCTGCACATGAAGCTCAACCTGATCAATACCAAAGCAAAGCAATAATGATGTCCATAAATAAGATTTGCATGACATAATATGAATAGACCAATCTGACAAAATTCCATAATTCCAAATTTGACATCAAGGACAAGATATCAACAATACGTCATCATCGTTGTATCGATGAGACATCCCTAAGTGTCCCACCGATGATGTTCACTCATGTCGATAAGGCTTCCATACTCCACCTGGGGTCCACCAAGGCATAGGTACACCACTTGTGTAATTCCGGAGAATCATGAAGGGAATCTACAATATTCACGCCAAGCTCCCGAAAAGACATCTGATCAAAGCTCTGTTTGATCTGCATCATTCACTGTTGCCAATAGTTCATGACATACGTCATCATCATTGTGTCGATGGGACATCCCTAAGTGTCCCACCGATGATGTTCACTCACGTCGATATTCGCTCACGGAATGATCTTGCAGCCGTCCGATTTAAAAGCTAATCGATGGTAAAATTTTCAAGTTTCATTTAGTCTTACTTTTCAAGTGTTATTTTTTAAAAACACTTTATCTGTGTGTGCTCCAATGCATTTTCAATAGTGAATTTATGCTTGGTGGCGAGGGGCTCTGCCCCTCGACCTCGCCTATATCGCGACAGGAGCACGTTGGGGCCACTATCCCCAGACCCCATGAGGGTGTGTTGCCCCCTCAACCCCCACAAGGGGACTCTACCCCCTTGACCCTCGCAAGGGGCACCGCCCCTTGACCCCACTAGTGATTACCGCCCTTAAGCCCCTACTTCAATATTAAAAAAAAAAAAATTAAATGGGGTAATTGCGCCGACCAACTATGCAATTTTTTAAAGGAGAGATTCGCCATTATAATTAATTGTTTTAGTGATTATTCACTAGGATTCGCCACTATGATTATTATTTTTACCAATTATTCATTAAGATTCGCCAGGATTTTACAATGTATTTAATAATGTGCATAAGATTTGCGAGGGAAAATTACTAATTTTTTCAAATAAAAGGAAAGATTTGCCAGGATTTTACACCTTCGTTGAGGGGGGGGGGGGTTTCTTAAATTTATCCCTGACTTCATGGTTTTCTTGAAGGGAATACAGGTAAGGGAAACCCTAAAGGCCCAAAAGTTTAACCTACCAAAACTAAGATAAATGACCCAAAATTCCCTACATAGAATTTTCTTAGATTTTGGCAACTACCAACACATGAAAGGTTGATATTAATATGGGAGGGGATAAATAACTACAGTTATGCAAAACTAGACCAAGGGAGACCCATTTGGAACTATCTTATATTAGTTATCTATGATGGGATAAAAAATTACAAAATGCACAAAGGGGGATAGAGCATAAAACAAAGACACATTACAATATAGGGTGTCAATAATATGCACATGAGAGGTGAATAAAAATATGATTACATGTGTCTCAACTACATGATGTGAGAAAAAAGGTGAAAAAACCTAAGTTAGTACATAGCTAGTGTTAATAGGACTTTGACTAAGAAAATTTAAAAGCTAACTAGCTGGACAATTTCCCTATTTAAACCAACATACCAAGTAGGATGTTGTACAAAAAATTTAGTACATTTGTGTTGGGATTAAAAAATTTGAGGGGCAAATTGGATCAATACATCTATTATAAGATTTTTCGTGATCAATTTTGTATTATTACATTATATGTTGATGAAATATTACATTTGAGTACTAGGAAGGTTATGATTTGTTAATTGAAGTCTTAGATTTCAACATACTTTGAGATGAAGTACTTAGGGGTGGTTAGTTTCATCTTAGGGATAGATATTAGAAGACATAGAGATTAACAAGAATCTTTGGTTTGGCTAGAGTAAGTATGTGAATTTAATGGGAAACATTCAACATGTAAGGTTGTAGGCCTTTGTTTATTTCCACTTCAATGCATACTAAGTTATCAGTTGAGTAATGTCTAACTTGTCCTAGTGAAATGGGGGATATCTCTAGAGTACATTATGCTAGTTTTATTGGGAGCTTAATTTATGTTTTGTACAAGACTAGACATCACCCAAGCAATGGAAGTCCTTAACTTTCATGGCTAATCATAGATGAGTGTATTGGGATGTAGTGAAGAGGGTTTTCAAATATATGCAAGGTACCTCTAAGTAATTTATTTGTATCATGGTAAATATATGTGTGGCCAATGTTGACAATAAAGGATCCACCATTGGATATGTTTTCATTATGTTTGGTGGTGTTATCAGCTGGATAAAAAAGTGACAAGTTGTGTTAAATTTGTGCAGTGTTATAAAAGTAAAGTACATGGCAGCTACTCATTCTTTTAAAGAATCCATCTAACTTAAGTGCTTATGTTCAAATGTGGGGCTAATTCCAGGAGCTATTATAGCTTTATGTGATAGTTAGAGTGTCATATGTCTAATAAATAATCCAGCCTTTCATGCAAGCACAAAGAACATTGATGTACAACATCATTTTATTCATGACATTATAGAGTATGGAGGGTGATGCTAGAGAAATTTGACACTTTGTAGAATCTTGCAAATGCATTGATGAAACCAATGAGCTTAGAAAAGTTTAGGTGGTGCTATGAGTATATGGACCTCTCAACCCCTAGCAATTAGTTCAAAAGTGTTGGTACTCCCTTTGCTCTTGTAATGTGTTTAATATGTGGGAGAATATTATAAAATGTGCCTCTACATTATTCCTATTGTTGAGTATATGAATAATACTATTTTTAGACTATGAAACACAAAATCTTAATTTATGGGCTATAATTTTTTTTATGAAAAATTAAAATATTGGGTTGTTCAAAATCACTTCCAATGATTATTGTTACATGGATATTTTAAAGCTTAAAAATCTTAAATGAAGGCAGCCCAACAACCTCCTCGACCAAAATTTAGGGCCTATGGAATATTTGCCACCCACATTGGAAATATAAACTATCTACGACATAGAAAATAGTTGTAAGAGGGAGTTACACTTGTTGACCAACTTATGATGCATATTATGACACAACATAAGGTATGTTTGAATATAGACAATGAAACCAAAATAGAATGCCTGATTTGGTGAGTAGTTTATGGTGTGCAAATGACAATCAAGGAAGGAATATGTTGTGTTTATCCTATGAACTCATTTTGGGATTTGGGTGTTGGTTTTCTATCTAGGTATTTGGATACCACTTTTTTGAGTTATTTTAGCTCATGGTTTTATAATTATTGTTTGATATTTTTATGTTCTACTTCTCATATTTATAAGATGCTTGATATGGAGGTTTTGATGGTGATTTTATAGGTATTGTTATGCTAACATAATTACTCCATATCTCTAATTAGTAATACATCTATAAAGGCTTGTTCTACAAGTGTATTGTAATTATGTTTAACTTACTAAATAATACATTGGTTTTATTTAGAGTGTGACATTTTTCTCCCAAAAGGGTTTTCCCTACATACACCTATATTTTCCAATATGATTTTGTTTATATTTTATATGTATTTTTTCTTTCTATAATTTTAAAGGTCTCGAATTTTCTTCATACTCTCCTCTAAGATTAGTTTAGGAAGTAATTTTGCATACATTTCTTTCTTTCATACACTAGTAAAAGGAGTGGAAGGATTTATTGAAGTATTATGTCTAGAGAAAGAGTGGCATAAGGTGGAAAGAATATGAAAAACTATGTATATGAGATGTGGGCATGTTGGGATTAAAATCAATCGGTATACCATGTTGAAGAAAAAAATAGGAGGGAATGGGGAGGGAGATACACCATGAGATGAGACAAGATAAAAGGAGGTATGACCATGGAAGGAGGGGGTAGGAGAGGGACTAGTTAAAGAACTAGGGGTGGTGATCTTAGCACCAATACTTTGGGGCATTTTCAATCCATGGGGCTTGTTGATGAATAAATTGTCTATATTTCCTCAATAACTTGTGTCATATTATAAGAAAAATCTTAAGTAGAAACTTCATCTACAAACTCGTGTTGTTCAAGATGTGCCTCGTTATCATTATCATCAAATCCTTAACATGAATATATGAGTAGTAACAACTATAGTAGTATTAGGGTATCAACAAGACCAATCTTTTAAAAACTAGTCCTTTGAGGATTCAATTTTGTATGTCTTCTCAAGGGGATATGATGTGGATGAGATTTGTGTATGTAAACAACTATGAAAACCCTAGAAGATAAAATGATATAAAAAAGAAAAATTAGTCAATAATCTTATAAAAAACAAGTGTGAACTATAAACATAATGACCAAAACATGGGTGGGGAAGGTTGAGCAAGGAAAGAGAAAAATAAGATCAAGAAATGACAAGAAAAAACCCTAAAAAGGAGTAGATCAATGAATGGTCACACCAAACATAAAATTTAAACCATAGTAAAAATCTAATATGAAAGATAAGCAAACCAAAAGTTAGATTTGAAACCCTAATGAAGGAGAACAAAACCTTAAGGTAAAATCCTAGGTCATGTAAGTAAATTTCAAGTTCACCAAAAATTTAAATAAAAAAATTATTTACATAAATTATCCAGTCCAATTAAAGAAAGTGACCAATTAAGCACAAATTAACTTAGATAATAGAACTAGGATAGATAACATTGAAATAAATGTACATAAATTAAATAAGCATATTATGTTTACCTAGCTCTAAGATTGAGGATAGATAAATGATGAGCTAATGTTGTTCTAGGATGATTTGCCCTTTTTTTGGAATTAAGGCCTTAGTTTGGTGAATGTCTCGTAGTCTAGGCTATGACAAAAAGTGATGTAGATTAACCATGAACCGAGCATGAGCTCAATCCTAACTACCACAAACTTGATTTGGATGGGATATTGATTTTAGTCATGCATAATTGATATAATAAAATATGTGCCAAAAAATCTACTCGATTTTGCCTCTTATATCATTGAATTTGCCAAGTTGGTGTTTAGAGACAATGTTGAAGAGCTTATCAATTCTATAGGTAAACAAGCTCTACTAGGTCAAACCATCAATGGACTAGACTAATGATGATAAAAAAAGATTGAAAACAAGAATTGCATATGGTCCTTGTGATGATGCATGTTATATTCTTTTATTGCCTTTACAATTGAAGCTTGCTCTAACAATCCACCTATCTAAAATTAAGTACATAATAAATGTCTTTAAATACTATGGCACAACAACATGTCACATCAAACATGTGTTGGGTCAATTTATAATAGCTAGTCAAAGGGGGCAAGAAAGTTGGAATTTGAATTTGATGAGTTATGTTTTGGAGGTCATTTTTACACCTCAAAATTAATCTAGATCAATCTAAGTCGTGTAGAAATGATCTACAACAATAAAGTGTTGTATAGAGGTAAGCAACACATGTATGAAAACCAATGTCAAAAGAAGTGAGATGAAGATAAATATAAATCAAACCACAAGTCAAACCTAACACAAGAATACTATTGATATATTATATTAAGACATTCCCATCAAAATAGACACAAAAAATAATATAAAATACTAATTTTATTATTACAATACATTAATAAAAATTGTAAATTCAAAAAAATTAAAAATAATACTACTAACATCTGGTATTCAGTCCTTATTGCAGAGTCCAAATACATCATGCAAGGAAAGCCCTATATTATTTGTACTAACATGTTCATAATCCTCCCAAACAATTGAGCAATGAGAAAACTTTGAAGTATATATAACTTTGATTTTATATATATACACACACAGATTTTTTCTTAATAACATTTCCAAATATATAATTCTCTTAATGATGAAAATTTGCTTACTTGCACAGAAACTCATGAATGTTTGCTGGATCCAGCGCTTCTATGTTTTCTGTGCCCACAATATAAGAAGCTAGGCCAATAACATAATTTACTTGCAGAACTGTTTTGATCGTAATTGAAATGACCTTTATCTCTTTCTTCTCCAACCGATCCATCCGCTGTAATTTCAGTCCCTGCAACTTCTGAGGTTCGAATCTTCAAACTGTGCGAAGAAGAGAAGTTCTGGGTGGACGAACAGGCCGAGTGTTGTCCATCACTGCTGTGAATAAGCAGGTGGTTCAGACGCTCTTGTAAGCAAACAGCACATACGCCCGCGATTTGTAGATCAGGATGCTTTGTACACAAATATTTAGTGCTCATATTTCTTCTCCACGCTGTTTAAACAGTAAACAGTTCAATAATCAAACAATAAAAAGACAACTTTGCACCTCATCTCTTTCAAAACATTTATATTTTGCCACTGCAAATCATCTCTTCCTTTCCAAACATGTGTGCTAGATTTTGTCACTGCAAATCATTTCTCCCTTTAAAAAAACTTACAAAATCAAACTGATTTTCCCACTGCAAATCATCTTTTCCTTTCCAAGCATTTCTGAACACTGCAAATCATTTCCCCCTTTCCAAAAAATCTGCTGAATCAAACTGAATTTGCCACTGCAAATAATCTCTTCCTTTCAAAACATTTCTGTCAAATTAAAACTGATTTTGCCACTGCAAATCATTTCGCCCTTTCCAAAAAATCTGCTGAATCGAACTGATTTTGCCACTCGCAAATTATCTCTTCCTTTCAAAACATTTCTGCAAAATTAAACTGATTTTGCCAGTCATCGAAAAAAAACAAAATGATTTTGCCAGTCCAAATCAGTTTTCCCTTTAAAAAAATGCAAAATCAAACTGATTTTTGCTACTGCAAATCAAAATTAAACTGATTTTGCCTCTGCAAATCGTTTCTCCCTTCCCAAAAAAATCTGCAAAACCACTGCAAATCAGCTCTTCCTTTCAAAACAATTCTGCACTGTAAATCATTTCTCCCTTTCAAAAAAATCTGCAAATCTTTATTCTTTTAAAAAAAAAGCAAAATTAAATTGATTTTGCCACAGCAAGTTATTTCTTTCTTTCAAAAAAAATCTGCAAAATCAAATTGATTTTACCACGGCAAATCATCTCTTCTTTTCAAAACATTTTTTACAAAACTAAACTTTTTTTTGCCACTGCAAATCATTTCTCCCTTCCACAAAAAACCTGCAAAATCAAACTAATTTTGCCATCACAAATCGTTTCTTGCAAAATTAAACATTTTTGCCACTACAAATCATTTCTCCCTTCCCAAAAAAACCTACAAAATCAAATTAATTTTACCACTGCAAATCATTTCTTGCAAAATAAAACTTTTTTGCCACTGCAAATCATTTCTCCCTTCCAAAAAAAACCTGCAAAATCAAAACTAATTTTGCCACTGCAAATCGTTTCTTGCTTTCAAAACATTTCTTAAAACTTAAACTGATTTTGCCACTGCAAATCATCTCTTGCTTTCAAATAGAATCTGCAAAATCAAGCTGATTAAGCCACTGTAAATCAGATAATTGTCCCCTGGTTTTATTGACTGCCTACATGAAAGGAGTTCTTGGCGGGCGTGGCAGACTAGGGATAGAATTTTTCCTGCTACATTGGGCACCACACCATGACTCATTAGTTGGTTTCTTCTATTTGTTGTGTACAGCGATTATCACTTTGTTCGCAATTCAGTCTCCACCCGTGTTTCTTGGACACCTCTCCCCTTTCCGACAAACTTCATTGACTCACGAGTGTGAACAAAGATAAAAATCTGGAATACAGAGTCATAAATTAATATAAAAAGTCGTTGGAGATTTTTTCTGGGTCTCCCTTTTCTTTTCGTGCTTCCCTTTTGAATGGTTCTTCCTTCTAGAATATACTAAACTGAATGGTTCTTCCTTCTAAAATATTCTAGAAGTTCTGTTTATAACATGATGTTTTATATTGTTCACCTCGGCTTAGAGTCTTCTTTAAATGGGTAAATCACATACTCAGAATGTACGTTTTTTTTGGACAAAAATTAGTATAAATTATTTTAAATATATTTACTGAAAAATGTTTAGGTAGAGATCTTCTTAAAAAGGAGAATAAATAATGTTTATAATATTTAAGTTATTTTATCTTCATATAGGTGATAATGTGTTGAGGCTAAATAAAATATTAAAATTGGTAAGGAAAAAAAAATGTCTAGTTTTATGTGTAACATAAATGTTTTATTGAATTTTGATATCTATTTATATTGTTTTTTATATGAATATAATTAGTTGATTTATGTGATCAATAGTCTACATTTATGAAGAGATGTACTCTAAAGTCATTTGATCATTTTTCTCTTTTTAATTTTTAATTTTAATATTATTATATTGTTATTATATTATTATTGTCTTATTATCTTATCTTATCTTATCATTATTTTTTGATTTTTTTATTATATTATTGTCATATTATCTTATCTTATGTTATCTTATCCTTGCTTGTTCATTTTATAATTATTAATTATTATGATTATATTATATTTAAATTATTAATCAATAATAGATATTATTTAAATTATGTTTAAAATTATATAATAAATAATAAATTAACTTAATATTAGTTTGACAATTATTTATTTATTAATTTAATATTATTTTAAAATTATAAAAATAATATTTATTTTAGTTAATAATTGAATTTGTAAATAATTTAGAGATATAACAAAACAATTTAGATTAAAATAAACTTAATATGATTGTCGAATAGAAAATCAAAGCTAATGTTAATTTATTTTAGAATGTGATTATCAACACACAAAATTTATTAGAAGGGTGTGAGGTTGTATGGGCCTTAGGAGGACTTGACCTCATAATGTACCAATATTCAAGAACATATAATCAAAATAGTGTCCTCATAGTGATAAGGTTGTATGTGAAACTAAAAGGAAGTATGGGTATAAGGAACATGATGGCATAGTGTAATTTAAGACTCCTAGCGGTGAGAAACGAGTACATACAAGAGAAGTGAGAAAGAAGATACAATAGATCAATTGCAATCGAGTCAAACCAACAAATATTTTGTAACTTCATATATATTCAATTAAAATTGACATGTCTTATGCGATTTCCAAGTAGCTTCCTCTCTTGGCACTTTATCCTCAATAAAATCAAAATTACCAATTAGTATAATTATTAATGACATGTCAAATATCATAGTTGCAAATATTTTATATTTTGATCCCTCATATGTCTTCTATCTTGAAAAGTATAAGGGGATAAGGGCACTAAAGGAGAGTGCATATGCAACCAAGAAAACAAAATGAGGTTATACATGTCAATTACAAATAATTTAATATTATGTTTAAACTATTAGCATTGGTACAAAGATTTATCCTCTCCCCCCCTCTTCTTCTCTCTCTCCCTCTCTACCTATCTCTCTCCTCTCCACCCTCTTCTCTCTCTCCCTCATCTACATATCTCTCTCCATCTCTCCCTCTCTCCCCCTCTTCTCTATCTTCCTTCTCTACTTATCTCTATCCCTTTCTCCCCCTCTTCTCTCTCTCCCTCCTCTACCTATCTCTCTCCCTTTTTCTCCCTCCCTCTCTCTATCTCTTCCCATCTCTCCCTCCCAATGTCCCTCCCTATCCCCTACATATCTCTATATCTCTACCTCGCTTTCCCTTTTCTTACCATATATCTCTCTCTTTCTCTTCAAATGTATCTCAATCTCTCACTATTTCTCTCTCCTTCTCTCCATATCTATTTGTTTATCTCTTCTTGTCTTTGTTTGTTTGTCTCTTTGTCTCTCTATCCCTCTCCCCCTCTCTATATCTCCTTGTATATCTATCTAGATCTATCACTCTATCTTACTATCTTCCTCTCTCCCATATATGTTTTTTCCTCTCTATCTCTATCTCTCCTTCTGTCATTTAATTAATAGGTAGGATAGGGTAAATTCAAGTGTGGTTAGGTATAGTCAAATTTTAGGTGTCTACATTTTACCCCTCTTTGATATGATATTATGATTGTAATAAATGATGTATCAAAGAAGAATAAAACATAGTGGGTAGAAAGGGATAAGGACTAGTGGCATGATGCCCCAATTACTGTTGAGGCTAAGGAAGAATGAGGAGGTATTGGTATTCCCCCTCGAGAGGACTGATGGGTTCAAAGAACACGGGCATGCTCTCAAAATGGATGAGAGAGTTTGAGGAAGAAGGATGAAAGGAGGAACTATATAAGGATAGATTGAAGAAGATAAGGATGATGAAGATATGGATGGCAGAGGGAGGATGGATGATCATCATGTTGTAATGATATAAGCAACCTAGATTTGATATTGTACTTGGCATTATACACCAAGGTGTAAGGAATCAAGATGATAATGTGCCAAGTACTTGATCAAAAAGGTCAAATGCAAACATATGCTTTATAGCACCATGATATGGAAGACCATGATGCCCCTATATAAATAGAGTGCAAATAAAATGATAAATGCAAACAGTGATAACACACCAAATAAAAAATCAAGCATGCACAAAAACCAAAAATAAACTAGGAAAATTACCCTATTCAAGCTAAAACTTGATTGATTAATTGATTGATTGCTGATTATGATAGAAAAGTTAACAATAAGAACATTGTATACCCCAAGGATTATGTTGTTGATGATAATAACAAGACATGGATTGGGGAAGATGCATCTCTATCATGATAATTGGATAATGGATCAATGGATTATTAGCTGATTTGGATCAAAATGAAGGATTAATTTTGGATTATGAACTAGATTGCAAGATTAGATTGCATAGATTAGGATCGATTGCATTTGGATGGACTATGTGGGGATGGTTGAATTGGAAGGATAGATAGATGATAAATGGATTGGATAAGATAGGATTGGATGGAGGATAGGATTATTAGGATAGAGGAATGGATGGGAACCAATGACAAGGCAGAACCAAGCCTTGGGGAAAGGATGGAAGGATAGAGGGATTGTTTGGATAGGAGATAGTGGGACTGAGTAAATGGATGGTGTAGGAAGATAAGAGGATGGTGGATGGAGTATAGGAGGAGGGATATCTAAGGACTATGTTACAAAAGAATATGATGTCCCGCACTAGATGTAGTGGAATTATGGACGAAAGATGATAAGTGGTGCATGATATGGAAGGATAGTGCATAAGGTATATAGATGGTGGAGAAAGTAATAATATCATTGTCCAAAGCATGCATGGATATTTTTCTCTTAGGATTTTTGTCGAGATCAAATATACGAAGGGAGGAAGGATGATATGATGAGGAATATGAGATGGTGGATAAGGTAAGGATGGAACAATAGCATGGAGGATCCTTATCAAGATGAAATATGTGAAGGGTGGATGTATTTGGGTAGGATGAGGGATATTGGATAAATGATATGGAGATATGGATGTATGCATGAATATTTAACCCCTAGGCTTATCAAGATAAAAGGTGGGAAAGGAGAATGCATTTGGATAAGATAGAAGGTGATAGGATGAGGTAGATAGGATACAATATGCATATGAATATCCTTAACATTGTCAAGATCAAAGGTGGAAAATGGAGGATGGACTTTGATAGGATGATGCGTAGGTAATGAGGGATAGTGCAAGGTGTGGACAAGATGTAGTAGGTAGGATGGCATGGATGAATCTTTCCCCAATGTGTAGAGTTCAAGAGGATGAGGTATTACACATGAAACATGTTTTCTAGGTTTTTGTCATGGTACTTTCCCAAGGTGCCACAAGAAGTGGGTTTCACTATTGGACAAATAATTTCTCTTTAAATATCATTTTTTTCTTTTGTTTTCCCTCTTTATATAATTGGAATAGTATAGATGGATAAATATGAGGATACAAATGTGGATAGGTGGATTTGAAAGTTAGTGGATGGATTATAGGGAGATGGAGTAAGGACTCAAGCATTTAGTTCTATGGATGGTATCCCTTGAAGATGTGCTTTGTTAGACCATGGCAATTGGATGTATACTCATAAACATTAGTAGAATGATGGTAAGGGGGATGAAATGGATGGAAAGATGGAGAAGGATATGGATTTATGCAAAGGATTGTATTAAAGGAGTGTGATGGGGTGTCAAAATATTGTGGATGAGTGGATGGAAATGTTAATAAGGTCAAAAATGGCACACACCTTGAAGGGTGGTGGAGTTGTGGAGGAGTGAATTTTGAATTGGGAGATTTATATGGAGTGGATGTAGATTTTGGGAGATAAGGGCACAAAATGGATTTGAAAGATGAGGTATTTTTAGATGGAGTGGTGGAAGCTTTTGAAGGAGTAGATTTAGATGCCAATTTTGATTGAGATTTAAGATGAATTCATTCTATTAGTAACTTGGGAATCCACATTGTTTTTGTCTTTACTTTTTCTTGATAGATCTTTGTGGCCTTTTGGATTTATATTTTTTTCTTTTGGATCATATTTTCCTTTTTTTCGGCTTGTCTTTTTGAGGGAACATGTTGATCATTGGATTTTTGGCTTTATGCATTTTATATTTGGCATCCAAATTTCTTCTAAGAGCAATGGGATTGGTGGATGGAGAGGAATTATATGGAGTCCTTATGGATGGGTTAATGTAAGTAGGATGTTGAAAGGATCTCAAGGATGTGTGCCTTGGTTGATCTTGATTTATGATAGGATGAAATTATTTTGAGATAGTGGGGTTGTGGATAGTGGATGGAGGGATATAAGGACCCAAGATGGATGGAAGGGATGAATGATTTGGTTTTGGTACATAAGGGTCCAAAATATATGGAATGGATGAAGGACTTGGATTTGGGACATAGGAGCCTAAAATAATTGGAAGGGATGCAAGAATGTTCTTGGGAATATAAGGATCCAAGATGGATTTAGAGGATGGGAATGCGGGTATTTGGATTTAGATGGAGGAATTTTGGATTTTGAATGGATGGAAAAGGTACTAACATATTGAGATCGATAACCAAGGGCATGATAATTTGAATTTTCTTTGATATGTAGGGGTTCTAATATTCCTTGTTCATGAATGCCTAACCCTTTTCCTTGATAGTGCATATTTTGATAAATCATTTTTATCCAATGGGATACTAATTATCTTGGAAGTAAGGCATGAGTCCATTTTGAGGGGGATATGAGGTGGAAGGAATTATAAGTTCATGGAGGAAACCAAATTGGATGAAAGTAGAAGAACCCATTTGATAAGTAGCCCAAGTTCATGGGTAGCTTGGATAGGGGTGATGTGATCTTGTGGAGTATTAGGATCATGAAATGGATATGGCAAGATGTTGGGATCTTGAGAGAGATTGGATCATGACATGGAAAGGTATCATTTGATGGAGTGGATGGTATAATTTTTTTCTCTTGATTATGAGATGGAAGGGGATCATGACATGGATTGGAAGGGGTGTGTTGATCATGAGAGGGGAGAGGATCATTGGATGAGATGAAGGTGTTCTTTGATCTTGATTTAGAGATGGATCATGAGATGACAAGGATGAGATGAAAAGTTATTTGAGTTTTTTGGAAAGTGTCTAGATTCAATGAATCTAGACAAGGTCTTAGTTAGTCATGTGACTTTCAATAAGTAATTAAATAATAATAAAGTTACTATAATTATTTATTGGAGAAGGGTGATGTGGAAGGATAAATTAATTAAATAAATAATAATATTTATTTAATTAATGGCTATGATAAGGTAAATTCAAGTGTGGTTAGGTATAGTCAAATTTAGGTGTCTACATATATATGTATAATTATAGATATATGTGTGTGTATATATATATGCATACATACATACATACATACATATATGTGTATGTATGTTTGTATGTATATGTATGTATATATATGTATATGTATACACATATATGTGTGTGTATACATATACATATATGTGTATATGTGAGTATATATGTATGTATGTATGTATGTATAGATACATGCATACATACATACTCACATATATACATATATATATATATACATCTACTAGTATAGTTGAAACTACAACATTTGATGAAATTTTATTAGTCTTTAATCTTTTGGTGAATGTTCATATCTTTTTCCAAGAATTGCATATTAGTTCAACATAGAATATTTTTTTTGATTATGGGAAAAACAGGTTTTGATGGGACCCGAAACCTATTACAAACAAGTTTTGAAGGGACCTGAAACACCATTAGCACAAATTTTCAACATAGATAACACATAGACAAGTAGCAACCCAACACCAAGAGCCACCATAAAGATTCACTAGACAACCCATGCTAAAGAAAAATAGGTTTTGAAGGGAACCTTAAACCTTGTACAACTAGGTTTTCATGGGGACCTTAAACCCAAGAAACTAAAAAAAACCACCTAAGTCAGTCAAGCAACAACACAACCAATCTACAACAAACCATCCACTCCATAACAACATAGATCCACAAAGAAGAGGGAAACAAGAGCTCCCAATTAGAAAAATCACCCCCTTCAAAATACCTGGCATTCTAGCAATCCAACTCAATCTCTGCCTCTAAAGGAGAGATCTCCCCTCTAATAGAGAGGATGATATGAACACCTTTTCCATCGAACCTTGAAAACCCTAGCAACTTCAAAATCCACCTCAATATGAGTAGCTTCCACCTCAAGAGGAACATCAACTGAGGAAACCAGAAAAGGGATCTTCCCACCCAATCCACAACACCCAACTCCACCTCAAAAGGAGGGGTATCCACCTCAAAAGGGTCAAACTTCACCTCTATAGAAAAAACTAGTTGTAAGATCGAGGAGGAAACCGACACTCCAACAAAAAATTTCAATGCACCATCACTTGGCCAACCCTACATCAAGAATTTTAAGAGGAACAAGAAGAGAATCCTAGTCAACTTAACACCCTTAAGCAACATAAACATATGGGTCTTCAAGAACAACATGAACAATAACCCAACCATCAGCCAAAAATCCATTAAAAAAGAGGCCACCTTATCATCCTTAAGCAACTTAAACATTTGGTTCTGTAAGAATAGCAATAAAAATATCCCAACCATTAGCCAAAGGGCCAACTTAACATACTTAAGCAACTTAAACATTTATAAATTCAAGAATGGCATGAACAATAACCCAACCATCAGCCAAAAATCCATAAAAAGAGAAGCGTAGAACCACCATAAGCAGAAAACCCTCCCTAGGGATTCTAGAAGGAAAACAAAATCCTCAACATGGAGAACCAGAAAACACCCAACAAGAAAAAATAAGACCAAAAACTCTTATATCTTAACTAACAAGACCATCAACCTCTTCCATAGAAAAAAAATTACAACCACAAGAGGCCATGAGCATATTTCAAAAGCCACCACCAACAAAAACTGTCTTCCAACACCCAACAAAGAAACAAGAAGCAAGGGCACCAACACCACACCATCCACCAAAAATAGGCAGGGACCAAACAACAACAACCCATCCTCCATTAGCAACCCTGTCGCTTCCTTACCAACTCCAAAAATCCAACTAGCTGAAGATTTCAAACTTTTTCTCTCGCTCTTCTTCCTACTCTGTCACTCCAAACAACAACCCTCATCTTCTTTTGCCAACAACAAACCATTTGTTGTCAGCAACCCCACCACTTTGTTATCAACTCCAATAAGCCACCTGTCAAGAAGCACCAATCACAACCCATCTATCTCATCCTCATAATCAACATCTCCCTCACCCTATGCAAGAGGGGAATTCAAACTCCTACCCCAACTCCTTTCCCCATTGCTCACCATCACCATTGACTCTTCAACCCCTCAAGCTAGAAGAATGTTGGCAAATATTGTGGAATCTATTTATACACAAACCAATTATATATTTTTTTTAAGTAAAATAAAAGGAAATATATATATATATATAATATATATGTATGTATGTACATGTATATATATTTATGTATATGTATCTATGTATGTATGTATTGGTAAAAGAGGTGGCATCGAGGAATTTTTCCATCGAATGGCAAGTCGAGCCATTGGTTGGCATCAAAGCCACTGATGGGAGTTATGGGGCCCGCAAGGCCTACCAAGGCAAGTACCTTACGGGTACCCAAAATAAAACCACCCCACCTTTTAAATTTAAAACCTGCTTTCAATATAAAAAAATTCTAAAAAGAAAAATTCTAAATTTAAAAAGCTGACCTATTTTTATTTTATTTTATTTTTAATTGCATGCACAAGGCCGTATAGGGACCATACAACCCTTGTGCTAAATTTTTTTGCCTTAGAAGCTTCTAATAGGGAATATGGGAAAATTTATAGTCAAAATTTGTTGAACCGGCCTCCTAAACGCAACAGTGAGGTCCTTTCATGCCAAAATGCACCGAAAAATTGCCCACCTCCAAAAATTGAAAAAAAGGAAATGGAGATTCCAAATTTGAAGCCTCTAACCCTAGTTGAAGAAAAATATCATAAATCGAGAGGGGGTTCACTTAATCCACACTCTAATACCATGTTAGAATTATGAATAACATAAGACATGAGATCAAACAACAAACAAAGATATCTTCCACCTAATAGATCTGCAAAATAAAGATTTGATATTCATCAACAAAAAAAACTTATAGAATAAAAAGCTTTCATGAATCTCAAAATACTTTAAGGAGATCTGGTCTTTGATAATAAATTAAAGGGTGAGTGCTTAATAAGAGTAACTATAAATGATGGGATTAGATCATTATAAGTGTCAACATCTCATGCAATGAGATAGACATTTGATCTAATAATAACTTGCTCCAATTAATAGAAAAACACTTAGTTAACATAAAAAAATACTCCTAAATTTAGCTTAAGTGAATGAAATGAATTTGACTAATAATCAATTAAGGATTAATTAATTATTAGCTAATACATGGTTACTCTAATAGGGAGCACTACTAGAGACAATAACCCTAATGCCACCTAGAGAAAATACCAAAATACTATCCTTATTTTAGTTATAAGACGTACCCAACCTACCTTTCTTAATAAGAAGGTAGAGGTGCCAAACTTTAAATCCCTTAACTCATTGATTGATGATATTAGAGCTTGTCATCTAGAGTATAAACAATTTCCACATGAGATCTAAAGTGGTATGTCACTCACCAATTTTATAAACATGAGAAAGGATCAAATGACCTTTGACCTAATCTCAGACCACAAGTTTTTTAGATGGATGTGAAACAAGCTTTGGGGAGCTTGCATCTCTCTCCCTATGATGGATCTAATATGTGCACAAATCATGTGTGGGTACATAATATTAACACATCAAATCTATCAAACCTATGATGGAGGATGAGGAAATAAAATTTACTACCTTAAATTTGGAGAGTACTACACATGAGTGGGCATACCACAGGCTAATCACCCAAGGTAATGGATCCATCACCTCATATGATGAATTTTGTAAACTAACAATTAAGAGGTTTGATCAGAAGGATCTTGAAGTTTAATTCAAATATTTGACTCATTTAAATTAGTGTGGTTCAATTGAGAATTATGTAAGAGTTATAAGGTTTGATGAACATGAACCAAGGTTTGAGTTATAAGAGCTTCCCATCAAGCCTAGACATTGAGGCAAGGAACAAGATGATAAGGAAGAAGATCTCTTTTAGCTATAATAATCTCTAGTTACCTAGATATAGATGTATTGGGAAAGTAAAAGTTCATGCCATTGAGGTAATGTCTAAATATGAATCAAGGTTTGATGAACATGAATCAAAAAGTGAAGAAGAACCTAAATTTGAGATTGGAGATAAGAATACAAACCAAAAGAGGAAGGAGACATTGTGAGAGGAATTATTTATACATTCTTAGCTACTCCAAGGTATAACCCTTTTTGCATTCATGGGGTTCTACAAGAGAAAAGAATGATTATCCTCGTTGGAACTAATGCTAATCATAATTTCATAGATAAGGGAGTGGTGGTAAAGTGAGGTTTTAAATCAAAATATTTTGAAGGGTTAAATGTAATGGTGGTTGATGGATTTACTATCTAATGCACTAGAAATATATCTTAGATGAATCTTAATCTAGGAGGATATGATATGAAGGATAATTTTTATGTTTTCAATATACAAGACATCGATATTGTCCTAAGAATCTAGTGGCTTCAACCTTTAAGTGATATCACACAAAACTTCCAAACCATGGAACTAAAGTTTTAGATGAAAGGGAAGAAGTGATAATTTGAGGAATGACAAATAGAGCACCAAGGATTGTATCTATAAAAACAATGCAGATGTTTTCCAATCTTGGAAAATAAATGAGGGAAACTTAGTGTTTGATTACTATATACAAAATGGTAAGAAAGTGTATCCCATCAATATACAAAGTATCTTGGATAAGCACAATAAGGTCTTCAAAAATATTCCTCTAAGGATTCAACTAGATAGAGGCTTTAAGCATGTCATCGAGCTAGAATAGGGTGTTAACCTCATCATCACTACTCCCTAACACCATCCTAGGAGGCATAAGGAGTAAATTGAAAAGGTAATAAAGGAAATATTACATATGGGGCACATCAAACCCAAATCAAGTACCTTTGCTTTATCTATAGTTTTGGTGAAGAAAAAATTTGGAACAATATCGATGTACATCAACTACAAAGTATTAAATAAGAAGACTATAAAAAACTAATACCCAATCCCTAGGATCAATGAATTTATAAATGAGCTTCATGGATTAGTCTACTTTTCAAAAATATATCTTAGTTCAGGTTACCATTGGATTTGAGTCCAAGAGGAAGATATTCATAAGGTTGATTTTTGGTGTCACTATGGGCCTCGACCTTCAAGTCATTATATTTAAATTACTAAATATATTACTTCTAATGTGCTTGTGGATACTGACTTCCATATGATAGCCCACATGTATAATACTTAAAAAAAACTAATTATATTTGTGTTTCTCTTCTCACTGCTCCTATTCTACATTTAGTTCCTTGTCTTCCTCAGAAGACTATTAGAGACTATGATCTTATTGAGAAAAATTGTGCTACTCATGTGAAAATCTCTCTCTAGGAACTTTTTCAAATTTCTCCTACTTATCATGGCATGCTCCAAGAAGCTCTATAGAAGACCCTTGAGTCATCTTTTTCCAAGTTGAATGAATTATGTACCTTTATCAATTGTATAAAAATAAATACTACTTTAATATTATTTTCCAACACTATTAACTTTCTCCTCTTGAGATTTAGAAACAACATGACCTTCTTGTAATTATTGTTGGCATCAAGTGTACTTTCATTGACAATGGATCCAATCTTAACATTTGTGGTGTATATTTTTTGAGCAATATCAATGTAGATGCATCGTGCCTTTCTCCTATAACTCCATCTATATGTGGCTTTGATAATTTTGGTAGACAAGCTCTTGGAATAATAATATTGCCTACTGAGTTGGGCCTTGTTACATTTCCCAATATGGTACACATGATTCTAAGAGCCTTATCATACAATCTTATTTTTAATAGACTATGGATTCAAACCATGGGAATAGTTCCATCTACTTCACTTCAATTTATAAAGTTTGTGCATGGTAATAAATAATATACAACTAAATTTGATCCAAATCCATTTCAATACTAGCCACAAGGGGACATTTTTAATCAATCTAATTATTCTTCAGTACCATAATTTAATCTCTTCATCATCTCCAAAGCTAGTTACAACATCATCAACTCCTATAATTGATGATTTTGTTGATAAATCACTTTCTTCATCTACCTCTAAGGTATGTCCTAGTGATGATTGGGGTTATTTAGATTTTACACCTTCCTTTGTTGGTAAGCATAAAGCAAACCCGTCTCACTTTTATATTCTAAAATTTTTATTAAAAAATCATCTGAAATAGTTAATTATTTTAATATTTCTCTAGTGATTTTTGTGATTATACATCTCACATTGACTATACCACTAATAGTGATCCTCTACCTTTCACAAAGTTATAATAATATTATGGTTGCAGCTCAAATATTATTTCTAAAATTGGTATAATGGTAATGGTTGAGGTCATAAGGAGTAAGGTCTGAAGACCCCATAGAGCCTAATCCACATTAATCTAGTGTGGGTCTTAGAAACCTACCTCGCCCTTGTAAAGGTAAATACCCTAATTTCATTGATGTAAATATGTTATGCGTCTCTTGATTCTTTTTCCCTTCCTTTGTTACACCCAAAACTTATTATGGATGGTAAAAAAATTCATATACCCCCTCCAAATGATTTTTCTATGGATGAGTCTCTCATAAAGTTAATTGAGGTATACACAAATTGTTTAAAATTTCAAGAATGCTTTGGTGAGTTCATCATGATAATAAGACTAGTTTGTATTCAAATATCTCCCAATATTACACATTATTCATCTCAAGATCATAGTTTAATTTTCATAGGTGATACTAACAATGTCCCCATGGATCTTGATAAGTTTGAGGAGGTTATTCAAAATTTACAAGGTCTTTCTCTTGAATAACACTCTCCCCCTTCTGAAACTCTCAATGACTTGATAATAGGTCATGCCCTACTTTCTTTCATGGATTTCTTCTCAAGTTATAATTAAATTATTATTACTCCTCTTCATCAATACAAAACTACTTTCATGACCCATTGGGATACATATCTCTATATGGTCATGTCATTCAATTTAAATAATGTTATTGTAACATAATAGTGCTTCATGCCCCTTATCCTTCATGATTTCATCCATAACATTTCACAGGATTATGTCAATGGTATCTTGGATAATTCAAATTTGTGTCAAGACCACATTCATAATCTCTATCTTATCTTTGAGTACCTTCAATTGTACACCATATGAATGAATCCCCTTAAGTGTTTCCTTGGAGTAGATAGTGGTAAAATTTTAGGATTTATCATATCACACCATGTTATCAACATAGATAGAAAGAAAATATATGTTGTCATCAATGTGCCACCTCCACAAAATATTTATAAACTTAACAATATTCAAGGGAAGATTCAAGATATTTGTCTATTCATTTCACAATTGAAAAAGTTATTTTGCTAATCCCCTATTCTAGTGCTTGAAATGTAAGGTCATCCTTTTTTTATTTACACTTCTTCCTTATCTCATTCTTTAGCCACTTGTTTGACCCAACATTATGATGAGGGTAGAGAATGCATTTTTTATTAGACTAGTCATAGTCTACTAAATTATAAAGCTTATTATTCTTTGTTGGAGAAGTAGTGTCTTTCTTTAATGTTTGAAATGCATAAATCAAGAAATTATCTTCATATAAAAATACATGTGATTAGTAAATTTGACCCTCATAAACATTTATTCTCTAAAACTTATTTATTTGGGTGCTTAGCTAAATGGGTCATACTTTTGACTGAATTCAATCTTAAGTTTGTCTCTCAAAAATTAATAAATGGACAAGTTGTGGCCAATCATCTAGTTGGCACTCTTCCTTTTTATTTTCCTAATCTTGATTCTTTTCTTCATGGCCATATCCTTTCTCTAGATAATTATCATCCATCAAAGTTTTTCTTTGATGTATCAAGGAGTAGAAATGTCTCTAGGGCTGGCATGATATTAATTCCCTCCTTTGATAATATGTTTTCCCTTTCTTTCCATCTCAACTTTAAATGTACAAATAATATTTCTAAGCATGAATCCTTTATTGTTGGCTTACATGTCATGCTTTCTCTCAATGTAAAATGTATTCATGTCTATGGTGATTTCAAGTTGATTATAAGGCAACTACATATCAACCAATACCGTTACTTAGCCTTACCCTTGCTTCATCATTTTTCCTCCTTCTCTATTGACACTATCTTGCATAAATAAAATAATCATGTGGATGAAATGGCTAGCATTGCTTACTTTGTACCCTTTGTTGAAAACAAGGTAAAGTAAAGTTGCAATATTAACTTATGCAAGTGAATTCAGATCTGAAAAATAAGATTACCAAATCAGTTTTAAGTATGTGATAGCAACATTCATCACAATAGAAAAAACAACAAAGAAAATGTGACACCAAATTTACATGGAGAAACCATTTCGAGAAAAACCTCCACATGAGAAAAGAGGGAAATTATATTATTAATCTTCGAATGAGAGTACACAATAATACACTTCATTACTGATCTCTAATCAACCTAGAAGCACCCTATTACCTACAAGAACTCAACATAAAACTACCATCCAATAGTTCCAATTTATAGAACTTGTGGGAGGTAAAATCACGAATGGTAAACCAAAACAAGGGGTACAAAAAATCATTCAAAACCCCACACCCCCTTCTTGGACAACTGAAATTCATGATAAAAAATTAAATTAAAATTACAAGGCTCCAACATGGGTTCCTAGCCCATAGTCTATCTAACTCCTGACTTTTTGGATGCTCTAATGACTCTTCCAGTTCTTGATGGACCACCAATGGACAACCTTCCTTCTCCAATCTTGGGAGCCCTATCCATGACCTTTCAAATTCCCAAAGGGGACACCTAGGAAAGATGGCTTATCCATTTTGATGTGTAACCTCCACTAAAATTAAATCCTCTTTTTAAAATATAATTACAACATGCCAAAATTTAATGAATTTATCTCATGTCCCCTTGAACACATTCCAAGGAACATGGAGACATATAAATGATATAGGATTACAAGATTAATTTCACTTATCTGAACATTCTCCCACTTGTCCTCATACATTGTAATTACATCCAAGATATACAAATAATAAATCAAGTACAATGATCAAGGCCCATAGCCTTCCCGCACCAAAAGAATGTATCCATAGTCACTAGCTTTGTAAGAGAATCTAAAACATTATCTAAAGTGTCAACATTTTCAATCAAGACCTTACCATTCTCAACCATTTATCACACAAAGTGATACTAAACATCAAAATTCTTACTACAAGCATGATATGTATAGGGTTTTTGGTCAAACAAATAGCACTCTGACTGTCACATCCAATCCTCATTGTCTTGAAATCAAAACTAATGCCATTACCAAGTCTCTGCAACCATACTACCTCCTTAAAGGCATGTTTAATAGCCATATACTTTGTTTTAGTGGTGAAAAAATAAATTGTAGGCTACCTCTTATCCAACTCACTGCACCTCCAAACAAAGTGAATACATAGCCACTAGTGGACCTTTGACTGTCAAATTCACCTACGCAATCTACATCAACAAACCCCTGTATGTATAATGACTTGAACACACCATCAATACCATGATAAAAAAAAAACAATAATTAGAAGTACCTTGCAAATATCTAAACACCCTCTTAACAAAAATCCAATGCTCTCTACCAAGGTTAGACATAAACCTACTTAGAACTCCCATTGCTTGGGTTATATCTGGTCTAGTGAAAAATATTGTATACATCAAACTACCAACGACACTAGGATAAGAAACCTTAGACATGTTCTCAAAATCATCATCAAAATTAGGACACATATCTAAGCTCAACTTAGTACTAATAAAAAATGGAATACTAACTAGCTTATAGTCATTCATATTAAACCTCTACAAAATGGTATCAACACACTTACTATTGAGCTTTGTGCTCAGCAGGGTGCAATTTCATGTGGCAACAGTTTCTAGCATGCTCGGTGGGACTACTTATCTCCATTGAAGAATTCAGTGTTTTCTTCAATACATCTTTCCTTTTGAGGCATATCTTCAAACACCATGGAAACTCCATTCAAAATCAGTTGGTTCAAGCAACCTAATTTCATTTTATGTCATTGAGGAAGTGGTGCCTTCTTCAATGTTTCAACCTTTGGAGGGGTTCTTCAAGCAGTTGGTGACTTTGCAACATCTTTGGGTGACTCCTTTGGTATGTACCCAAAATCTCTAGTTGTGTAGTCATTTGTTTTCCATTCAAAATTTCAAAGTGTTCCCTATCATTCCCATGCATTAAAATGTCATATTTTAATGGAAACTATATGTACACTCCACCATTTCATGATAATGCCAACCTTGCACCTACCAATCAGCCATATCAGGCTAGTTATACCTCCCATTTCATTCCACATAACCCTATTGTTGTGGGTTCTCAACCTTCTCAAAATGCATACCACCCACCCCACCCTACTCAATCTTCTTGGACACCTACACATTCATATCAACAACCCCAAGAGACTCATCATTTTCAAAATCAGCCTTGTTTCTCTCCTCCTCAACCTTGAAATTTTTATAATTTAAGTGCAAGCACTACAACAAATCCCTATGATTAGCTCCCTTATTGCTCCCCTTTTTGCTTCCACAAGATGTTTCAATGTATTTTTCTCCAATTTTTTGAAAAATTCGGCACTATTTGTCGGGTCGGCGCTATTTTTGGCAATTATTGCACCGACCAGAACAAGCAGGCACTAAATTCGGTGCAAAGTAGCACTGACTTTTATGAATTTTTTAACATCAAGTTCTACACCAAGTTTAGCGCCAAATTTATCACTCATTCTAGCGTCGAGATTACTGTCGAGTTTTCGTTGAGTTAGCTCCCAAGTGTAGCGCTGGTAATAGTGCATAATTTAACGCCTTATTATGCACCTACTTTGGAGCATACTTTAGCACTTATTCTATCACCAAGTTTAGCGCCGAGTGTAGCACCCTATTTTTTGGCTGAATTCATGATTGATTGGTCCTATGTGCATATCTTAGGGATTAGAACATATTAAATAAATAATATCAACAACACTAGAACATATCGGTGGAAGGGAACACAACATCCCACCGATGGAGCAATACATTATACGGTAACAAAGTTCAACATGTGGTGAAAGTATATCGAGGGAACAAAAGGCTATCGAGCCAACATAGTCTAGTTCCCTCAATGCAATGATAAAAGGCTGAAGGCATCAAAGGAAGTGACACTTATCGGTGGAAGGCTAACAAGAGTCTCCTCAATGACCAGATAAGACCATGAACTGTCAAGTGCATGTTAAGGATATCGGAGGAACTAGGGCACATCGGGGAGACATTATCCGGTGTCCCATTGATACCCTGAAAGGAAGGAGTTCATCGATGAAGAAGGTGGTTATCGGTGAAAATGGAATCATGTTCTCACCGATGCAATGATGATGATTGTTTTTGACTGATGTGACATCTCATTTACATCGTTGAGATATTCAAAATAAATGATATGCCCAATGAAAAGATTGATAGCAAGTGGAGAGTTTATGAGCTAGAGCTGAGTGAATTATACCTCAATTTGATCACATCTTTTCATTAAGACTTGAAAAGGATTCACTGGGCATGGGAGCAGAAGAAAGGAGGTTGGGAATTTTCCATTACTGTATAGCTCAAAAGCAGTGAAAGCGAATCCAAGTAAATATACAAAAACCAACTAAGAAGTTGCTTCTATAAAGACATAAGAAAATTGAACAATGGAAGAAAGCTTAGAAACACCAAAAATTTAGAAACAAAAAATAGAGAAAAGACTTCTAAACCAGGACTTAATTGACCAATGTGTTAGAACCAAAAATTTCATTTAAAACCCTAAGGTTTTCCCATAATTTTCCATAAAATCTGTGAAAAAACCTAAGGGGTTTTATTTATTCATGCCCCTTATTTTCCTATCTTTCCCTTAAAATTCATTTTCCCCATCCAAAGTGCTAAAACATCTTATATTATACACCGCTATCTTAAACCCTTTTTTTTTTTAAATTCTATCTTTCCAGTTCATACTGCTATACCGCCGACGGCTCAATCCATACCCGCGGTATGGCGGTAGCGGCTAAGGTGCAAGCATAAAGTGTTTACCGCCACACCGCATACAGTCAATTCATAGACTACGGTAGCGCGGTGGCGGTAAGTTAGCGGTAAAGGGCCAACGACCAACGACACGGCTACCGCCACACCGTGCACGGTATAACCATAGGTCGCGGTGACTGCGGTAGAAGTTTAGTAAGCAACGACAACTAAGGGTATTGCTACTACGGTACCGCTGGCAGTCATGCCAGTGACTGTGGTAGCACGGTAAACAATCAATGAAGACATCGTGGTACCACTGGCAGTCAAAGTGGAGACCACGGTGGCGCGGTGGACAACAAAGATAACCGTTAGAGGTAGTCATCGCTATACCGCAGCCAGTCAAACGATTGACCGCGGTAGAGAAATAAGGACAAAATAAAGCCATAGGGAAAGGAAATATGAAGGGCGGTAAAGTATTAAAGAAAATTAAAGGTAGCACTATAGCTAAAATATTTAATTTGCCAACAAGGCAATTCAATTAAATATTTTAAAATTCTATTGTAGAATTCAGACGGTTGTGGCGGGTAAACTGAAGAGTCGTGACTATTGAAGTGTAAGATATAAATATTTGCAAAAAATTAGTGATAGGGGTTGGAGAAGTGGGATTTTTCTGAAACAATAACAGAACTAGGATATAAACAATGAACAGTTCTTCTTGAAATTGGGTGTATTGGAGTAAACAATTTTTTTTAAATGGTGCAATCTTTTTTAAGTTTGGTTGTTGAGATGTTATAATTTTGTATATCCTATCTGGTTATCTCCAATTAGAAATTTTAAAATCATTTAAATCATAATATCTAGTATATTTATGATTTCTCACAGTGCATTTGTCACTTTGTGTGGTTTGATTAATAGGTCTCTGCAAAGTTAGAACTAAATTCTTTTATGCAAGTCACAGTGATTTTAGTTTTTTTTTGTTGGATGATTAAAGAATAATTTGGTAGGAAAAATTTCAAGCATAATTTATGCCAATCATAAATTGATAAAGTCATATGCCAGTCATTATAACTTCATTCCTTAAAGTGTCTAACAGCTTGAATTGTGTCAGAAAGGAAAATATTATAATTGGTGATACTATTGAATCTACTACCCAACAGATAGAAGGCACTAATCTGCCATATCCCAAAGGATAGAATTCATAACAAATAATATATTCAAATCTTTTCTTTTGTGTAATAGGTGTAGTTGTAGTCATTTTGTCTAGCCATTCCCAATTGCCATTGTGGGTAGACTATTTAGCAGGAAGTTCATTTTAAATCTACATGTTTCACATAGGTTCACCCACCTAGGTCTAGCAGAACCTAAAGAGTAGAAGGTTTAATTGTATAATTGGCCTTGTATGTTGTCCAAGAATGTTGCAAGGGCCTAGCAAACTCTTATGGTTAAAACCTACATTTTTGAGAACCAACAGTTTGGCGACTCCGCTGGGGAAGATAATCTAAAAATAAGTCTTTGTCATAGAGTCAGTATTTTGTAGAAGACTCCGCTGGGAATAAAGAATTGCATATTTTCTCACTTTTGGAAAGTGAGTGGCGACTCTAAATGAACAGATGTGTTGAAATTGATAAATTGAAATATACATCAGAAAGAAATCACCCTAGAGTTTAGACTATCATAATTGCTCACAACATGCAGGGAAGAAGGTCTTTGTACAAAGATGGCAATGGTCCTAATGACAAAAGTAAATGGACTCAGAAGAATGATAAGGGTAAGAAAGTATCTAATGACAAGGGCCCATCAAGTAAAAACAAAACATCAAAAGCACCATTGGAGACACGCAATTCATATGGAACATTGGAAAATGAAAACAACCCTTCTAGAGAACCTTGTACTCCTGAGGAATAGAGGAATTCATTCTTTCAACCAAATCCTAAGAAAGTTGAGGAGTTCATGGTTAAATGTGAAGCTGAAAGAGAAAGGAGACAACTTGAATATGATCAAAAAGCAGCACTTCTTGAGGATGGACTTGAATATGAAGCAGCATCTGAGGAGAATTATGAACTTATGGCTAGGGATGAAATAAATGCAAGAATGGAACATGAGAGACAAGAAGTGGAGAAAGCAAGAAAATAATATGAGTAGAGGCTCCAAGCAATCAAAGAACTTGAAGAGTTGAAATTGAGAAAAGCTCGGATCAATACTCAAATGGCTAATTTGCATAAATATGTGCCACCTCACAGGAAGGGGAACAATAATGCCGGCCCATCAAATTCCCCATAGGCCCACCAAAATCAGCCAGGGAATCGATGTAGACATCAAAATGCTCCACCACAACATCAAGGTGTTCAGCCACCTCCTTATCAGCAGCATGTACCCCCATAAGGTCAGCAATATGTGGCAAATAATAATCCATTTTACCAACATCAGCATTACCAAAATCCTCCTCCATAATATGCAACCATGATCAGGCAGTTTGACTTGGCTAGATTTCAAATAGTCCTTATCCTATGGACAACAGTGGGAGAAGTCTTGTCCCAAAATTCACAGGAAGTAGTTCAATTGCAGTTGAAGAACATTTAAGGAGTTTTAATGATTTTGTGCAAGATTTGGATACGTAGTATGAAGATGTGTAGATGAGGTTGTTTATGATGTCGTTGATTGAAGACGCCAGATATTGGTTTAATAGTCTTCCAACAACTTCTATTGATTCTATTCATGTGTTTTATGAACAATTTCTTGAGCAGTATGGGAATCAATATGCACCTGAATTTGCATTGCACAAATTGGTGACCATTCAGAAGCATCAAAACGAGTCATCTTATGATTTCAACCAGAGGTTTTTTAAATTGCATAATAAGATACCTCCTAGATCTAAATTGGTTGATCTTGCTGCATTGATTATTTATTTAAAAGCTTTTGATCCTAAGACAGGATATGAGCTTAGGAATAGGGGTCCTAGAAATTTGGTTGAAGCTCAAAGGATAGCACTCACAATTGAAAATAATAGGAAAGTTGCAGGGATGATTTCCAAGAGGGATAACCCTAGGGTTCCTCAATATGCTCCTCCAATTAAACAAGAAAGCACATATAGGAATGAAAGGCCAAGACTACATGACATGCCTTATAATACAAATTGGAGAAATGGAAAGCCAGTGATGGATGGGACAAGAAATAAAGAGACACCTGACCCTTTAAAGAAGAGAGGGACATACATGGTTGATAATAATCCTTGGTGTTTATTTTGTGACTTGCCACATTCTTCAGAGCATTGTGTTGTAGCTCAGTCAATGTCAGGGAAAGACATATCAGAAAATAATAATGAAGAAGACCATAATATCTATTTAACTTCCCATACTCTTCACTCTGCAAAGCAAGGGTATTCATCTTCAGAAGAAGGAGGATATGAATATAATGTTGATCATTAAAAATATAATGTTCACATGGCAGAACAACAAATATTTTTTTACTATGACAAAAGTGATGATGAACAAAGTCCTTCTACTATATCATATCAGACTAATAGGGGAAATATGAGGAGACCAATTGAGGAGGAAATTAAAAGATTGACTATTGCAGCGGTTGAGCTGGCCAAAAGCAAGTATCGGCTGAGGAATAGAACAGTGAATGAGAATGAAGGTGTTCCAAGAGGAATATTCTTGAAAGATAAAAAGATGTCCCATGAAATATCAAAAAAGACAAATGATGAGCACCCTGATAAAAAAGAATAGAAGTATGTTCCCAAAGAAGAAAATAAAGAATTCCCTAAAGACAAACAAAAGATAGATCAGACACCAAAAAGGGAGAAAGAGGAGAACAAGGGTGAACCAGTAGAGCAAAAGAAGGTGACCAGAACTGAAGGTGCATCTTTTGATTTTGTGCAAGCTTTATTCTAGGTAAAAATGTTTGTCCCATTACTTGAAATGATGAAGATTAAAGAATATAGGGAAAGTGCTATTCAATTAATTTCTGGTGGGAGGAATCAAATTGTAAATTTTGAACAAAATGAGAATCTTGGAATTGCTGATAAAAAAGGAAAGATAAAAGTTTCAGAAGTTGTCCTAAATGATGCATTGATGAATACACCACAAATTGATCCATTTTTTACTACCCTACTCATAAATGGTAAATTGGTAAGAAATTGCATGATAGATTCAGGTGCTTCTATGAATATTATGCCAGTAGGGGTAATAAAACAACTTGGTATGTGGATAGATATTGAGGGTGGTAAGTGTTATGCCATGGATAGTAGGCCTATTCCAGAAGTGGGGATTATGAAAGATGTAGAAGTAAAATTAGTAGCCTACCCAAAGGAAACCTATAATATTGATATAACTATGATTGATACACCTCCTCAGTTTGGAATGCTTTTGTCAAGATAGTGGACTGCAATAGTTGGAGGTAATGTGCGATTTGATTTATCATATGCCACAATACCAATTAATGGTGAAGAGGTAAAATTATATAGAGAACCAAGGGTGAATTAGATTGTAGAGTGTGTTCCTCAAGAACAACTTAATTGCTTCTATGATGTGGATTTAGGGAGTTTCAGAGTAGAATTGTCTCAGCCAGAATTGGTGAATACTGACCCAATTAATAGGCTTGTATCTAGAAATCAACAAGGTGTGTGGAAAATGTATTTTGATGGGGCTTGCAGCCAAGAAGGTAATGGAGCTGGAGTGGTTTTCATATCACCTGAAGGTACAACATTTAAATATTCATTTTTGTTGGCTTTTGAATGTACAAATAATGTGGCTGAGTATGAAGCCTTGTTGATTGGTTTGAACATGGTTGTCAAACATAAGATTAAGTTGTTGTCTGTCTTGGAAGATTATGAGCTAGTTGTGTCACAAGTTAGATCAAAGTATGCTGCAAAGAACAAGAGGCTGAAACAATATAGAAATGTTGTGTGGGATACAGTGGAACTGTTTGATGCATTTTCAATTGATTGGATAGATAGATCTGAAAATTTGATGGCTGATTTTTTGGCTAATGGAGCCTTAAAGAAAGATGATATCGCTTTGGCAGGAGTGTCTTAGGTTGAATTTAAAACAAGGCCTTCTATCCCTGATAACATATATAGTTGGAAAGTTTTTAATGATGATACTGACCTTTTGAAATTTCTTCATTGTATAGATCAGTATGAGACACAGGAAACAAATTTCAATGCTTTTGTGGAAAAAGTGGATGGGAAACAGACTATATTTGGGAAGGAAGTTTTGCAACTTAAAACTAACAAGCTTCCCAAAGGGCTTGTGGCATTGGAGAGGGTGTATGATGGGAGTGATCGTTCTCTCATGAAGCAGACACCTGTTAAGAAAGAAGATATTGAAGAAATAAATTTGGGAACTGAATTAGCAACAAAAAGGGTTTATATTGGGAAGAAAATAATCCCAACTATCAAGAGAATGTTGATTACATTGCTGAGCAAATACAAGCATGTGTTTTCTTGGTCTTATGAGGATTTGAAGGTATATAGAGAAGATATTTTTTAGCATGAGATTCCACTTAAGCTAGACACAAAGCCATTCAGACAGAAGCAGAGGCCTATCAACCCAACTCTCGAACCTAAGATGCAAGAGGAGCTAGAAAATCTCAGAGATGGAGGTATCATAAAACCCATTAGGCATTCAACATGGGTGTCGAATTTGGTTCTAGTCAAGAAGAAAAATGGGGACATAAGACTATGTGCAGATTTTAGAAATCTGAATGTTGCTTCCCTAAAAGACAATTATCCTCTTCCAAACATGGAGGCAATATTGCACAAAGTAACAGGGTGTGAGCTATGTCAATGATGGATGGATTTTCTAGATATAACCAAGTCAAAGTCAAAGAATTTGAGTATTACAAGACAACATTCACTACACCATGGGGAACTTATGTTTATGTAAGAATGCCATTTGGTCTCACAAATGCAGGAGCTACCTTTCAAAGGGCCATGGATGTAGCATTTGCAGATCTAATCAATGCTATAATGGTGGTATATCAAGATGATCTCACTGCTTATTCCAAAAAGGCAGAGAATCATGTGGGGGACTTGGAGAAGATCTTCATCAAAGCTTTGGAAAATGGTATTAGTCTTAATCCTAAAAAATGTCATTTTCTTGTCACAGAGGGTAAAATTTTGGGGCATATTGTGTCAAGTGATGGGATTAGGATAGATCCTGAAAGAGTAGATGCCATAGATAAAATTCCCATTCCCAAAACTGTCAAAGCAATCCAATCATTCTTTGGCCAAATTAATTTTGTTAGGAATTTTGTGTCCAATTTTGCTGAGATTGTTAAACCTATATCTAAGATGTTGAAAAGGGGAGAAAAGTTGGACTGGACTATTAAAGCTATGGATGCCTTCATATCTATAAAAAGAGCTATCAAAGAAGCCCCTATCTTGAAGTCCCCTAATTTTTCTAAACCATTTCAGATTTTTTCTTTTGCTTCATTTCATACCATAGCTACTCTTATGTTATAGAAAAAAGATGAAGGTCATGAGCAGCCTATTTCTCTTTTCAGTAAGTCTTTGCAGGGGTCAAAATTGAAGTATGATATTATGGAAAAACAGGCTTATGCACTGGTCAGCAGCAAAGGTTTTCAGGCCTTACCTTGTTGGAGCTAAGGTAATTGCTTATGTCCCACATGCAGCTGTGAAGGATATCCTGGTGCAGACATAAGTGACAGGGAAGAGATGCAGATGGATTAATAAAATTCAAGAGTTCAACATGGAGATTCAGATTGCCAAGTTGGTAAGAGGACGAGGTCTGGCCAGGCTGATGGCAGAAACAAATATTGAAGCAAACCAAATCTACAATGTAGAAGGTAAGGAAGAATTCATAACAAGTATTGAGCATACTCCATGGTATACTAATGTAATGCATTATCTGAAACATATGAAGTACCCTGAAGGGTTGAGTGATAATCAAAGGAGAACTTTGAAGTTGCAGGCTTCTAAATATGTTTTTATAGAAGGGGACCTATTCTGGAAGAATAGGGATGGTATATTATTGTTATGTCTAGATGAATCCCATGCAGAATATGTTTTGAGAGAAATGCATGAAGGGGTATGTGGAGGCCATTATTCTGCTAAGACTAGTGCACACAAGATTCTCAGGGTTAGTTATTATTGTCCTAGGGTATTCAATGAGTCTTTTGCATATGTGAGGAAATGTGAGGTTTATTAGAAATTCTTAGGGAAGTTGAAGTATCAAGGAGCATTGCCACTTAGACCTATGTAGGTAGAAGCACCTTTTTACCAATGGGGAGTTGATTTCATTGGAGAAATACATGAAAGATCAAGTGGGGGACACAGATGGATACTAGTGGCCATAGATTATTTTACTAAGTGGGTGGAGGTTGTCCCAACTAAGCAAGCAACAAGAAAAGTAGTGATGAACTTTTTGATGGAGAATGTTATGACTATATTTGGCACCCCAGTCAGATTGATCATAGATAATGGGATGTGTTTTAGATCTGTTGAGTCTAGATATTTTTGTAAAACATATGTCATTAATATTTCTTATTCTGCCCCATACCATCCACAAGCTAATGGCCAGGCAGAGTCAAGTAATAAAAATCTTTTGAAGATAGTAAGGACGATGCTAACAAACAAAAAGGCATGGGATTCAAAGTTAAGATTGGCTGTATGGGTGGATAGGATTACAGTGAAGAAGGCAACTAGAAAATCTCCATTTGAATTGGTGTATGGGACACAAGCTAGGATGTCATTGCAGAGTCTTTTTCCAGTCTATAACATTATTCTGCAAGAAGACTTGGATATTTCTGATCCAATGGAGGAAAGAATGGAGAAGCTGGCAGAGCTTGATGAAGTGAGAAGATTTGCTTAGAAGAAGAATGTGAAATTACAGTCACAAATGAAATACCTTTTTGATAAGAAGGCCAAGAAGAGAAAATTTGAAAAGGATGACTTGGTATTGATGTGGAATGCTTGGCGTCATGAGAAGGGGAAGCATGGCAAGTTTGAAGCTTTATGGCTTGGCCCTTTTGTGATAACTGGTAAAGGAGGTGAAGATTCTTATTTCCTGCAAAATATGTCTAGAGAGGAGCAGGAGTTTCCTATACATGAGCAGTTCCTGAAGCATTTCTTCTCTTAGAGATCAACAGAGGGTTAAGGATTTCCAGTGCATGGACAATTCTTAATAACCCTCTTTAAGTATTCTTTTCCATGCACAGTAGTTTAGGAATTTTGATGGGTTTGGGTTTTCTTGTACATGGACATTCTCAGGTATTCCCTTTTTGAAAGCTTTGCTTTCCTTCCATGTATAGTAGCTTAGGGTCATTTTCATCTTCCATTTTCCATCTCCTTCACTCTTTCATTCCCTCCATCCTCCATTGCCTTCATTTTCTGGACCATTCATGTCTTGGTCTGCTCTCCCAGTTGCATTCTAGATTCTTGCAATGATTTGCTAAACCACTCATCCCCAACAAAAGACACTGTTAGAACCAAAAATTTCATTTAAAACCCTAAGGTTTTCCCACAATTTTCCATAAAATCCATGAAAAAACCTAAGGGATTTTATTTATTCATGCCCCTTATTTTCCTATCTTTCCCTTAAAATTCGTTTTCCCCATCCAAAGTGCTAAAACATCTTATATTATACACCGCTACCTTAAACCCTTTTTTTTTTTAAATTATATCTTTCCAGTTCATACCGCTATACCTTCGATGGCTCAATCCATACCTGCGGTATGGCGGTAGTGGCTAAGGTGCAAGCATAAAGTGTTTACCACCACACCACATGTAATCAATTCACAGACTACGGTAGTGCGGTGGCGGTAAGTCAGCGGTAAAGGGCCAACGACCAACGACGCGGCTACCGCCACACCACGCATGGTATAAGCATAGGCCGCGGTGACTGCGGTAGAAGTTTAGCAAGCAAAGACAGCTAAGGGTATGGTTACCGTGGTATTGTTGGCAGTCATGCCAACGACCGTGGTAGCACGGTAAACAATCAATGAAGACACCGTAGTACCGCTGGCAGTCAAAGCGGAGACCATGGTGGCACGGTGGACAACAAAGATAACTGTTAGAGGCAGTCACCGCTATACCACGGTCGGTCAAATGGTTGACCGTGGTAGAGAAATAAGGACAAAATAAAGCCATGAGGAAATGAAATATGAAGAGCGGTAAAGGATTAAAGAAAATTAAAGGCATAACTATAGCTAAAATATTTAATTTTCTGACAAGGCAATTCAATTAAATCTTTTAAAATTCTATTGTAGAATTCAGACAGTTGTGGTGGGTAAAATGAAGAGTCGTGACTATTGAAGTGTAAGATATAAATATTTGCAAAAAATTAGTGATAGGGGTTGGAGAAGTGGGAGTTTTCCGAAACAATAACAGAACTGGGATATAAACAATGAACAGTTCTTCTTGAAATTGGGTGTATTGGAGTAAACAATTTTTTTTAAATGGTGCAATCTTTTCTGAGTTCAGTTGTTGAGATGTTGTAATTTTGTATATCCTATCTGGTTATCTCCAATTAGAAATTTTAAAATCATTTAAATCATGATATCTAGTATATTTGTGATTTCTCATAGTGCATTTGTCACTTTGTGTGGTTTTATTAATAGGTTTCTGCAAAGTCAGAACTAAATTATTTTAAGCAAGTCAGAGTGATTTTAGTTTTTTTTTGTGGGATGATTAAAGAAGAATTTGGTAGGAAAACTTTCAAGCATAATTTATGCTAGTCATAAATTGATAAAGTCATATGCCAGTCATTAGAACTTCATTCCTTAAAGTGTCTAACAACTTGAATTGTGTCAAAAAGGAAAGTATTATAATTAGTGATACTATTGACTCCACTGCCCGACAGATAGAAGGCACTAATCTGCCATATCCCAGAGGATAGAATTCATAACAAATAATATATTCAAATCTTTTCTTTTGTGTAATAGGTGTAGTTGCAGTCATTTTGTCTATCCATTCCCAATTGCCATTGTGGGTAGATTGTTTAGCAGGAAGTTCATTTTAAATCTACATGTTTCACATAGGTTCACCCACCTAGGTCTAGCAGAACCTAAAGAGTAGAAGGTTTAATTGTATAATTGGCCTTGTATGTTGTCCAAGAATGTTGTAAGGGCCTAGCAAACTCTTATGGTTAAAACCTACATTTTTGAGAACCAACACAATGCATGGGGTCAAGGCCGAGACCTAAAAGGAGTGCACAGACAAATCCTTCCATGGATAAGTTATGGGACAAGTACAAAGGTTTAGGAGACGTGTGGACACCATGGCGGGGACATGAGATATTCATATACCATTACAGGAAACATTATAGATTTCAACTAGTCTACAACCCATGGAGATTGAACCTAGGAAGATTAGTGGTACCCAATGTGTTTGTTAATACAAAGCTGGTTAAAGCTCTAGCCAACAAATATGACCCTAAAAGAAGAGCTATTCAATCACACGATGGGTATGGCATTCTCATTATCTCCAAAGATCTCATATCTAATCTTTTTCAATTGGAATGCTCTTTGAATTTACCATTTACAATCAAAGATCTTCTAACAGAGTACCGTCACATGGAAACGAGCTATAAAAGATGGAAGCTACCACTACATAGGCCCATGGATGAAGGTATCCAGCTCAGATGGTTTTCTAGTAATGAAAACCCTCCATTTCATGGGGATTTATTTGAAGAATATTTTCAATATACATATTATTCATCTGGACAAGAATTAGGAGTAGAGGTCCCATCCCTCATGTCAATTTCCCCAATGGTCTTGGCTATACATATACAAAGAAAAGATGCCAGATCATTTGACTATGTCAATTATTTATCCAATGCTCTGAACCAGGGGATGGGAAGGATCAAAAGCAACAATGATAGCATTCATGATTTCAAACATTACTCTTTGTTTATGCATTTGCTTCTACATGAAGGACAAGTTAGAAGGTTCTAGGGAGATAAGAGATGTAGATGAAAGTGGGAATTATAAACCTGTACAAATGTGGACTTCCATATGGGATAGCATATATGATAGATCACACTATCTGTACTTTGAGGAATATTTTGTCAAGCCATTGTTGAAATTATTGGGACATCCATGTAATTATAACCTGTCCCCTGAAATACAAAAATTCTTGAGACCAAAGGAAAAGGACCCCAAGAAAAAGGTAAATCATAACTGGGGGGGTTGGTATGCATTTCCTGATTGCATTGTGATTAGAGCCTATGGGTTTGAAGGAGCCCCACATCTATTGCCAAAAATAGTTCCAAACAGAATGGCCTATTTGGAAATTGTGAGACAATTGGCTAAATCTGATGCAAAACATCTTAAGAGATACAATAAGCAGTCTATCATGCCTAGAACTTTGTTCTTTGGAGATTTTACAGTAGTCACCAGTGAAGGGTATGAAGAAATTGATACAAAATTGGTAAAATACAATTTACCGTTGGGTAATGAAAGAAAGAATTTTGATACAGAGGGTTTTATTTACAAGGCGAAATTGTCATAAGGAATATCAGGGTATGAACACCAATTCTTTGTTGATGATGTAATAAGAAATTATGATGAGGCCTCAACAAAAGATGGGATGACTGCATATAACAAAGTTGTGCTTGCTGAGACCTGGAAGAAAGGAAATGTCCCATCCTATTCAGGGGCATTTACTCAAGTACATGATCATCTAGAAAGAATTGAGCAAATCATCAGTCATGTGGATGAGCTAATAAAAGATGTACCCCAAGATGTATTTGAAGCACCTTGGACAACTTATTCAGGAATGCAGGCTAAGGTCATAGAGCCTCTTGAGTACATACCCTCATAGCCCACTCCAGAAATGAACTTCTATGTAGATACAACCATGAGTGAAGAAGATGAAGAAGAGAGTGATAGGGAGGATGACGAGGTCGAACATATAAGTGCCTATGTAGTTACACAATATGAGCCACCTCCAGAATGAAACATTGTCAAATTTGAAGCATCAGATGAACTCTCGAATGACATGAGAGTCAAGGTCGTGCAAGAATTTATTTCCTTCAGTGATTTTGTCAAGACATGAATTTAAATCATTTTTTTATGAGCATAAAGGCAGAATGCTAAGACAAAGGATGAAGGGCATCACTCCTGAGTAGGAGGCAACCTCCTTGGAAGAGTTGAGAAAAGAAATAGGCAAAGAGTTAGAATCTATCACCTATGTGTTCATGGTGAAAATGACACAAACAACATTTAAACAGATTATTTCTACTCTATTTCTCCTGAAAAAGAAAGACAACATATAGTAGCCTAACTCCCAAGGTCCTGGTAGTTGGTTCTCAACTATCTAGTGTCACTCAATCGATCCATGCAACTTTAATGTTCAAGGGGCCTATGCTGGTAACAAAGAATACAAGCAATGACTTATTCATTGAGCTATTTTAATAAAGAAAGGGGGTTTTAAATAAAAGAAAAAGATAGATCAGAGGGTAAATCGGTAAACATGAATCAAACTTATCTAGCATCCGGACATATATCTTCAACAATGAATGTTTTTCTAACAGATCAAGACAACCAAAGCATGACACAATTTAATAGAATAATCCATACTATTGCATGCATCTAAGGTGCTTATTTTAACATCACAATTCGCATATCATAACTATTTCAAAGATTCCAAAAAGAACACACATTCATTCATTGCCAAGATCATAGATCAACATACTTCAATCAATTCAATTCACCGATAATCTAACGAGATAATCCTTAAATCTGGTTTCTTCTAATGACTTACATCACATAAGAAACAATCATGCTTCAACAAAATCACTGGCATACAGATAGATTATAACTCATCAACCTTATCAAGTAAAAACTTAATTCTAACACCCTATTGCGTAAAAACCTGTAATTTTATTTAACTGTAAAAATGAAGTAAAAATGTATCTCTATAAGAACTATGAAATTTTTTATCTCCTAATATCAAGTGCCCAATTCTATTCTCTATTAGCCGACCCTTACAATATGATACCCCAAGGGTATTTATAGAAATATAAAATCCGAAGTCCTCTTCTATTTTAAGTCAACCCACCCTTTTAGGGATTACAGCTATCTTGGAAACTCAGTTAAACTGGAAGAAAAGAAGATAGGAAAGAAGAAAGCCATGCGCTTCAAAAACTGCCAATCCTGCATGCAACATGCAAAGAAGAGAAGAAAGCCATGCATGCATGAGATTTATGCATGCGAAGTTTGTTCCACAATGTATTCGTCATAGCTAGAGAAGACTTGTTGTAATATGTCTAATTCCGGCCCATCAACCCAGTTGTCTTCAAACTTAATCCTTTCCAACTCTGTTGTAGCAAACCCTCTCATATCCTTCAGCTTCGTCAACTCTCTCTTAGCTTCCCTTATCTCTTCTTTGATGTACATCAATCGATCTATCAGCAGATCTTCACCATTATCTCCCCTCTGCATAACCTCTTTAAACCTTTCAGTCCACTTCTCCTTTATTTGGCTTAAAGGTAGGCCTTCCTTTACTGGTACATCAACATTTACTATAATAGCAGTAATGGCCTCCAACTCCTCAAATTGCTCATTCAGATCCTTAACATAATCTAGAACTTCATTTCTATGTTTATATAGAAAATCTGATCTAAACCGGAGTATGCAAGAAGTCTTTTCCAAGAAATCTTTACTATCTTCTTCAAGTATTGACTGTTCCAGAAGAGTAGTTTTAGGCAATTTATTAACTTCTTTCAATTTTTGGCTATATCCTTTGTACTCCTCCTCCTGTTCTTCCAATATTTTAACATATTGATTCATTTCTTCTATCAGTTCCTCAGTCATTTTGTAAACCCCAAAACTGTCTTCTAGTACTTCACTTATTTCTTGATTCAACTTATTAACCCATCAATCCAACATTTCCACCTTGCTCCTCACCTATACCAAATCATCTACTTCCTTCTTACTTAGCAAAACTGAGGTCTCAATAGTAGCAACCTATTGTGATCTTGGAGCAGAAACACTTTTCAAGAAAACATGCAACTGATCTAACTGAGCCTTAAGCTCATCCTTCCTTTGTTTATCCTTTAGCATCCTTGACTTGGTTGAGGATGCTACCACATCAATTAAATTCATTTGTTGATCTCTGGTAGGTCTCCCCAAATTAACAGTGCCTAGCTGATAATCTGCCAATTGCATGTCTCTTGCCTCCTTGTCTATCATGGGTATAGCACATTTAGCCACAATTTCTCCTTTGTCAGTTAGCCTAGTAGAATGTAGGATCTTGGCCTTCTTTTTAGGCCTTTCTTTCTCAATTTTCTTCATCATATCCTCCCAATTAAGAGGTTGTGAAGGTGTCGATGATCTCTTCTGAAGATCTAATTTCAACCAAGTGGGAGCACCTGGAGTAACAGTCATCATAGTTGAAGAAGAAGCATTAGTAAAAGGTGGTTGCACATTTATTTGAGGTTGAGAAACAACCCTCTATTTCTCTTGCTGCTCTTGTTCCACACTTGTTTGTGCCAGCTTTTCAGCTTCCTCCCTGTCCTTTTGTTCTTGTATTCCCTTATCTTCTTCCTCCTTCTTCAACCTTTCTTCCTCTAATCTTCTTTTCTCTAATTCCTGTTTTCTTTCTTCCTCTTATGCTTTAAGCTTTTCTGCATCTTCCTTTTCCTCTTGTTGCTTGTTGATCAGCTCTTCGGCATCTTTCTCCTTTTGCAACCGTTCTGCTTCTTCTTTCTCTTTATGAGGTTCTTCAGCAAGCTTCAAGTTAGCCACCAGAACTTCTCTCTCCCTTCGATGTATTTCCTTTTCCTCCTCAAGGTCATGACTTTTCTATATCAATTCTAATTTATCATTCTCTTCCTTGACCTTGAGCTCATGCTCTTTTTGCCTCTGTTGCTTCTCTATTTCATCAGCTTTTGACTTAGCTTCTAGGTGTTGTTGCTGCAGTATGGCATCAGCTTGTATCTTGGCATCAATTACCTTTTGTTTCTCTACTACTGCAGCAAGTGCTTGATCATCGGCAGCCTTCTTGGCCTCTTCAAATAACGCCCATTGATCCTCCTCTGTCATCACCTGTTCAGTATCCTCCTGTAGAGGCATATTTTCTTGTACACCCTTCTCTGACAGAGTCTCATCAGAATATGTTCCAACATCATGGACCTCTACCTCTACTCCTTTTCCCTTCATAGATTCAACAATATTATGAAGAGTCCCTTTTTGTACTTCTTCACTTTGTTGTTTTGCAAGTGGGACTTGAGTAGAGGACTCACCTAATGCAGGTGTTGAAACTACATGTCCTATTTGGGCATCTCCCACTTGTATCTTTGGTTCATCTTGAGCTGCTACTTCAAGCTCAATCTCTTCAATGTTTGGAGGAAAGAATTCCAAGGGCTCCTTGAAAGGTAATTTCCTTTTAATTCTCTTGTAGCCCTTCCCCTTCTTAGGAGTTGGTTCTTGAGGAGTTTTGGTTCTTAGGACCAGCCAATGAATACTTCTATCCAAAACTATCCTCCTTATTTGCTTTATGTCAATTGTTTCCTCACTATCCCAATCCACCAGATCCAAGCTCTTAGTGCCAATGTTTAATGCCTCATATGATGGATCTAATACCACTCCATCATCTACTAATGAGTTAGGGATATCATGTTTGATCCCAAGCTCTACCATGAGTGAGACAGGTAACCTCTCATAATTCTTCTTCCTGAGGTCATACTCATCCTACCGGTCACTCCAGAAATCTTCCAAAAAATTGAAATGTTTATCAAAAACAGAAGGCAACAAGGCATTTATTTTCTTCTTCGGATCAAAGTACTTCCAAGCTGTATACAAACCTAGTTTTAGATGTATCAACTCACTACACACTACCTTTTCTCCCACCAGATGTTGATAGTTGTATTCACCCAACTGCATGGGGAATTTATGACATCTTGTTTTATGTTTCAATCCAAATTGAGCATTAACCCCCAGAGCTTGATAAAAAAATTCCATCAACACTATCCTATTATTGCAACATCTTGGCAGCAAATGTGGATGACCTTCAAATCCAGCTAGCCTGAAGTATGTGAACTTGGGGTATTGAATGTACCAACATCCTCATTCAGTGATAAATGCCATAGCTTCTTGGCTTAGTCTATACCTTGCATCTCCATTCAATTGGTTAATGATCACATATAGAAATGCATCATTAACCCTTCTAAGTTGTGTTTCAGATACTTGTAGAGATAACTGATCATAATGGTCCCACACTTTCTTTTGTCCATCTCTTTCTCCCAATATTCCCACTCTCCTTAAACCTGGAAATATACCTCCTCTTGCAACTGCATTAACAATATAAGAATTCATAAAGAAACATTTGGTTTCTCTTATCCTTGTCAACTGGTCATGAATAGCATCAAACACCACCATTGGCCAATCAAACTGTTGTTTGACATTCAAAATGATCTGAATGAAAGGAAACATCCACTCCTTGAAGTGAAATGCATCCCTTTTACCAAACACCCTAGACAACATCATGATCAAATCTGATACTTCTTTGTAGAACTCTGTCCTCTTTGATTGATCATGAAGTTTGGTCAGAGATTTCTTTTTCATTCTCAACCATTTCTTATTCAAGTGAGCCTTGTTGGATGCTTTGTATTTGCTATATTTTTTCCAAAGCTTTAGCCTCCTTTAATTGTACTAGGTTCCTTGGTTCCAGGACACTAAACATAGTTTGAAACATTTGAGGAGTGAGATCAATAATCAAATTGTCGTGTGAATCAACACACTGCTTAGTGGCTAGATTGTAGGCCCCTGCTGCTGTCATAATCAACTCTGGGCACTGGACAGATAAAGGGAATAAGGTGATATGAGCCAAACTAGACTCAACAATTCTTTGTGTTCTCCCTATTATATCTTCAACAAACGTTTCTGAATACAGCTCCTCAAAATTGTATGAGCCCAGATTGGTGTCGGTGATGTCTAACCAATCCAATTCCACTTTTCTTTCTATGACCGCATGACCCCTATGGTTATACCTCAAGGTATAGGGTAACTGTTCTAGCTTGATCTTCTTGGGCTTAGCTGCAGCCTTTGATGTTCCTGCAGGCCAGTTCCTTTGGACAGCTTCTCTTGATGTTCCTGACATTCTTTAGCTTTCCTGTAACAAAACCTCTAGTTAGATCCTTGAATAAACATCATAAAATATGCCTTAAAATCATACCTTTCATACATACATTGAAGGCGAAACCAGGCAGAAAACATCCTAAACAATCCCCTTTCAACACACTATCGGGCTCAGAGCCAAAACAAGCATTGAGATTACACTAACAAGAAGTGGGACCGGAGTCGGAGCGGGAATGGTAACTGGGACCAAAATCGGAATGGAAATGGATTTGGTTTCTTTCAGATTTTCTATTTTTATATTCCATTCTAGTTCCGCCTCCGCTTCCGTCTAGGTTATCGTTATTTTGAAATAAAGCTTCTCACTATAAGCGGAGCTGGAGACGGGATGGAAAATGGAATTGACACTAATTATAAAATACACCCAAAATCTAAATCAATTCCAATCCCGCTTCCGCCTAGGTTGACCATGACATCATAAATGATTTTAACAATTTAATGCATAACTTCATGATTAAGGACTAGGTCATATTAAAATGAAAAGAGGCTTAAATATAACATGATAAGATCATGCCCATATGACCGTGAGGCGACTGTACTTTTAGGGCATCATATTTAAATTAAATGAGAACACAGAAATGCACCAAGAAACCCTAAACAAAAAACCCTTGATTACAAACAACTAGGCCATGAATTTAACCCTTTCTAAACTAACCAGACTGAGTGTGCAAAATATTCTAAGTAAAAACTACCATTTACTAAACCCTACTCACTGTAAAAACAACATTTAACCATAAACATTTGAAAATTAGGGCACCACGACTCGGTCATGGCTAAAACGTGAAAACGACCATGTATGAACAAACCGACAAGAAACAAAACTATAAAAGCAAAACAAAATCAAGAAAAATGTAAACAAAAACAAAACCAACAAAAACATACAAACCTATAGAGGAATTCACACAAAACCAAACAATCCAAGAAGAACAGAAACAGAAAACGCAAAACCACAAAAGAAAGGCAAGAATAGAAAATCCTACCTCAAACACAAATAAATAGTTAAACTGCATGAAGCAATCCATGCACAACTGTCTTTCTTTCAATCGATTCACTCCAGAAAAGCTCCACTGCTGCTCTACTTCGCTCTTCAATTTCTTAACAACAATAATGATAACTACTCATTAATCCCTAATTAAGGTAAAACTCAGAGTTTCACGCATGCATGGCAGTTGTCATTAATGCATTAAATGGAGTAGAGCGGGGTCGGAACTACAGAGGAACTAGCACATCACTGTTGTACGACTTCAGTAAAAAGTCAATGACAAAAACCCGGTGGGAGCGGAATCGGAATTGAAAACGGATCTAGAAATTTGAGTGATTTCTCAACTTGGTTCCCATTCCGGGTCCGGTTCGGCCAACAAAGATAAAAGCGAAACAAAATGAGAAAATAAAACAAAAAGACCGACACAAGAAAACATAACATAAAAACTTAGTCTAAAACAAAAGTCCAAAAAGTGGAGGCAAAGACGGAATGAATTTTGTTTTTGAAACTTCAAGTAAAATCTGACTTAACTTCCACCCTGGCTCCGGCTCCGATAAAGACAAAACAAACAATTTCAAAAGAGAGACTGTTGGGATGGGAATCAGTATGAGTTTTGAAAGAAGTTTCAAAACCCGGTTCAGTTCTAGTTTCGGTTCCGACAGACTAAACCAAAGAAAAACAAAGTGTTGGAAACAAAAGACTCCAAACTTTGTTTGAAAATCAACCAAGGATAAAAACATAAAGGGGGACCCATTTTGACCAAGGCAAAAGATGGGGTGGTTATGCAAGGCATAACACTACGAAAGGGGAAAATAATTACTTCAAGAGGCTAGGTTACTACTCTTACCAGGATGGGATATCAATTCTACAATAGTGTTTGATAGTTTTAGGAAAAGAGGAGACAAAAAAATGCATCTAACGGAAGACGCAAGTGATAAAATGTACTCAGCATCAGGGTACAACCCAAATGAAGCCACACTGCTAATTTGGGTATTGTATCCTCAAGATAAAAGGCCTGATCTCATTAGTAATCCAAACCAAGTGTTTGGACATCTTTTGGTCCACAGGATAGGGGACACTAACCCCATTGAAACAACTGAGCTAAAAATAAATGTTGCAAAATTCACTAAGGCACAGATTGAAAAACTAGTAAAAGAAAATGATAAATTAAGGAAGGAGGTGGCTAGTCATAGAGATAAAACATCTTCCTCTTTCATATCAGAATTGCATTCCCCATGGTTAGAGAGTGAAAAAATAATATTGGATGCATTAGCAGATGTAGCTTACTGGAAACATTGTCATCAGAAGTCTCAAGAGAAATGCAAGGAGTTGGAAACAAGAATAAAAACCACTAAATATAATATTGTGTTTGAGATAATCAAAGAAAGATTCAACAGGATGATGGATCGTGTTGATGAATATTGGAAATTTTTTAAAGAAACACACTCAACACTTATGGAGAATGAAAGATTGGAAAGACGAATGATTGACAAAAGGGAGGAGCTCCAAAATGATAAATCCATGAAAGGTCATACATTGCAGACATATAATAAGCTAGTGGAATCACACAAGTACCACAATAGGCTCAAAGAGGACCTTGACTATTTCAATTTTCATCTTGCAGTCCATGATAGCCTTGGCGATCCTAGGGAGTAAGATGATTGGAAGGTTGATCTCACCATGTATCTACATACTGCATTGTAAGAAATAAATGACGAAGAGCTGGTGTTACAAAATACACATAAACAACTTGAAAAGATGATGTATGTGGAATATGATATGAAGGGTGCAATTGCCAACGTGGAAACTTATGTTGAGGAGGAATACACTCGTCATCTCTCCGCCATCAACTTGTTCATCAACCAAACTAGAGATGCAACAAATACATAGGGGCAGCTATTGGAGCTTAAAGACCAGCCAGCGTCATAAGGAAGATACACTTTGCAAGTGGTGCATTATCATGGAGTAGGAGCCTTGAACAGATCTTAAGTGGTCATGGGCACCTGCTGGAAGATTAATGGATCAATGCCTTCATGTGTTGAAGTGTTATGTTTTCATTTATGTTAATTAACTATTTGTCATCAAACATCATAACTATTTGTTATAATGCATATTATTTAAAAGGCAATATAATGGAGATGACTGATTATAATTAGTAATCCATTTTCAATGTTCAATTGCTATGTCAAATTTTCATGCTTATTTATTGATTTGCTTTCTCCAAAGTAATCTTTTCAAGTTATTTAAGTTTGCAAGATTTATCAGGGCACATTTGTTGTTACTATGTGGATGCTTTGATTGGCTTCTGGTTAGGTGTGAATTAAAGTCCTTTCGAATAATTTACTTTAATTGGCTCCTATTAAGGATTAAAATTCCTTTTAGATAAATTGTTTTGATTGGTTACCATCAACTTAAGAATTAAAATTCCTTTCCTACTTCCATAATAACTTGAGGGGATAACACTGGGATTATTAAATAAGAGCACTATAATATCAATTAAAGCAATATAATGGAGAACATCTTATTATCAGAGATTCTCCATGACTGTGCTATCATTTTGTATTTTTCTTATGTTTTCCATACTTATTTATTCTTATATTTGAATGAATATCAGTTATTGAGCCTCAATATTGTGCTTATGTGAATGAATATGCTGATACAGTAAAGCATTTATTGTGGATGTTGGTAGAGCTGCTAATTTTTTTGAAAATTTCAGCTTATTTTGCCTTGTTACATGTTCAACATTAAAATGGAAACTATTTAAAAATAATAAAGTTAACTAAGTTGTTTATTTAAATTATTGTGAGTTACGTGCATTAATATTTTATTAAATTTTGTGTCTTCACGAACATATGTTGATACAAAATGAATGGAAGAAGCATCCAAGTAATCCTTTTTTTTTGCCAACAATGTATACCAAAGATTGAACAATTTAAGGATATTGCAATAGGTAATTTGTATTGACACAAATAATATTATTGAAGCATTTCAAAGTTTAGGCCATAAGAATCATCCTTTTTTAAACATGGATTGCAATTAATTCTGAAAATTTAGAAGTATTGGTCATTAACATTATTGTCTGCTACAATGTCATCCAGTGTATCATTTTCAATGTTCGTATGTTCTTTCAAGTAATTAATATTATCATAATCCTCATCTTGATTTGCATCATCTTCATCATCATTGAAATTTGACTATAGACCATCTATATTGTTACTAGATATATTTGGATCATCATTTTCTATACCATCCATAATGTTGTCTTCCATAACATCATCTAACTCTAGATTGTTGTCTTCTTGTGCCTGAAAATAACCATCTTCAACATCATCATGGATGTCAATTCTTCAATGTTCTCTAATCCCTCTCTCTCATTTTGTTAGCCATCATTGTTTTGCTTAGTATCCACTAATGCATCATCAAATACATGCCTTAATCTCGGATCATAATGTATGACAAACATCCATTTCAAGTCCAAAATATCTTCATAGAAAAATACCTGCACATGAACACAATACATATATTAGACGTATGTTATAATAATTTTACTGATTAATAAACACATGTATATATTCACAATAAACTATGAATTAATAGATAAATGATCACTACCACTTCTTGTTTGAGTTAAAGAAATACCTACTCATAATGAATTGGTAGAAGATAAGGCTCCTTATCCTCTAGTAGGAAGCATGAGGAATCTATAGAAAACAATCCACTATGGGTGTCATGTCTTCATGTCCTCTCAAATGCTTCATACCATCTACACTTAAAAAACAACATTTAAAAGAGCGGTAATCCAACTCAATAATTTATTGTATTTTCCCAACATATTGTAGATTTCCTTCAATTATATTCTTATCTTTTGAGCTTGATCGACTAGATTGCTTGAAGTCAACCATGATGCCATAATTGAAGGATAGTCTCTTTACATCTACACTTTCTACACGATAATGTCAACCATATGCCCACATTGTTGGATATTTCCTCACCTATGAAAGACCATTTATTTTAGTGAAAACAAATATAATGATGAATATTAAAATAGTTAATAGTGTCAAAACTGTACGGAAATAACATTTTGTAAAATTCCAACTATACCTTTCTTTCACATCCTCTAGACATGTTGATTTCATCTTCTGTTATGTCTGAATCTATACCTGCATCTTCTATTTGATTTTGAATTTCTTTAGTATTCCATTCTAGTGTGCAATCTTTGCCCCATTCCCCAAGTATATCAGTGGGAAGTGGAGTATTCTTTGGGTTCAATCTCTTAAATTGTCTCCTTGCTTCTAACACTTCTCTTTTTATCATACAAATCAGTCCATTTGTTCATAAAGTCCATGTGGTACAGAATGAACTTGTCGAGTATAGGACTTTCATCTACACCTATTACATGTCAACATGTTTATTTTAAACTCCAAATGTCATGTTAATTTGAAAAATAAATTACAGAGTAAATTAATGATTGCAAGAAAACAACCACACTAATCATGAATTTACTTACTAATTTGTACTTCAACACCATTAGATTGTGGTTTTTCTCCATCAATAATATCTAATTCTCATTCTTCATCCCAGATGTCTGGCCCATCTTCAAAATCCTTACCAAGGAATTCACACAAGAAGAAAAATGCTTCATTCAATACATACCCTTCAGCCATGCAACCCTCTGGATGTGCCTTTTGTTGGACATATCTTTTAAGAGTTTTCATATACCTCTCAAAGAAAAAAATCCACCTCATTGATAGACACCTGCCAATTCAATTTCATCGACTAGGTTTATAAGTAAATGGAATTGTAGGTCCATGAAACTTGTAGGGAGCTCCTTCTCAAATACACATACAATTTCTGCAATTTCCTTCTTCCACTTTGGCACTTCACATTTGTGGATCTCCTTGGAGGTCACCCACCTAATATAAGAATAGTAAATTAGTATGAATCTTTAGTCAAAAATTAAAATGCAATATAATATCTCTATGTCTGTCACACATGAACATTTCATATAACCACATACCTTGTAAATGTTGACAATCGACTTATGGTATTCCTTAAGTCAACTATAAGACAAGAATCCCCCCTAATTGCCAATGGAATGATATGTTATCAAACACATTTATGAAAAGGTCATTAGTAATTTTTTCTCACACAACAAAATATCAAAATATATTTAGAACTTAATCAATGTTACCAGTAAATGTTAAATGATGATATATAATACCTTCATAAAATTATGAAAATCATGTATTTTAAATCCTGTGATATGTCCATCAACTATACAAGCTTTAGCTAATGATGACCCATAACTAGTAGGTTTCCTTATTGAATGAATGACATTTTTTAGTTGGTCTAGCTCTCTTTTTTTCAAAATCCATGGAGCTTCTGCATATGTTTCATTTTCCCTGTTTAGCCACAAATGTTTTCTATCAATTTTGGTACGTGAAAGAGCAATATCTCTCCTCGAAGACAAGGTGTCCTTCTCTTTGCCTGATATATGTCAAAATATAGAATCTAGGACATTTTTGAAGACATGAATAGGATCTAATAGGTGAGATATTAATAGATCCTTCTAGTAAGGGAGCTCATAAAATATGGATTTCCTTTTCATTCCTTCTGGCATATTAACTAGAACGTGTTATAGTTCTTGAATTGAATCACCTCAATCAAAAAAATCCTCCCAAGCTTTCAATTCAGCATCTTCATACTTCTTAAGCCAATCACCTGGACCCATAATCATGGGAGGGCCTCTATTTTCAACTTTTCCATCAAATTGATTCTTCAGGCGATTTCTAAACCTATGATCTAGTGGTAGAAAAACCTTGTTGTTTGTGTAAATAAATTTATGTAGATCTTTATAATACCACCCTTGAAATTGTTCTACACATCTTGGGCATGCAAATATCCCCTTTGTTTGAAGCTCTACAATTCAACAAGTAATGTTAATAACATCAAAAAATAGTATAAAACTAAGTATGAAAGTTGGGATGAAAATAAATTATGAGTGTAAATACGTAAATATTTTATCTTACCAAAACAAACACCAAGTCCTGGGAAATCATGAATAGTCCAACATAGCACACCATACAACATGAAGGACCTTTTTGATGGAGGATGTGATATGTCATACATTCTTATGCCTTTCCATAATAGTTGTATCTCATCAATAAAAGGCACAAGATAAAAATCCATGTTTTTAACTTGATGTTTTCCTAGAACAATGAGAGTCAGCATAAGGTGCTCCTTTCTAACACTCATCCATGGGGGAATATTGTATACTATCAATCCAACTAGCCAAACACTATAATTTGAGCTCAGGAAAGAGAATGGGCACACTCCATCAATTGCAAGACCAAACCTAATACTATGGGGTTCATCTTTGAATTTTCTTGGCCATTTTTCCTCTATGTGTTTCATTGCTTTAGAGTCGGATGGAATTCACATGAATCCATATTTACTCCTATCCTTTGCATGCTAGTCCATCAATTTTGCAAGTTATTTGCAATGAAACATTTGTTGAAGTCTAGGTATAATTGACATATGATGTAAAACCTTCTTTGGAACTGTAAGACCTTGTACATTTGTACGATATCTCTTCTCTTTGCATACATGGCATTCTACCTTGTTCTAATATTCATCTCTATATAAAATGAAATCATTTTTACATTAATGAATTTTTTTATATTCAATCCCCAACTCAACCAACAACAGATGTGCCTCTCTGCAAGTTGATGGCAACACATTCTCTTCTAGGAATATTTTAGTTTTTAGTGCCCTATAAGATTGCTAGAGATTAAATCAATTGAATGTTTGACTTATGATTAACATGTCTGATATGTCAATCTATACTAGGACTGTTTATATACAATATATGGTTTTAAAATCCCCTTAAAGAAATATAAACGAAGTCGATGAATGTTTACGAATTATGTACACCAATTGACAATGGAAAGTAAGAAATAGATTTCAACTCACTTTAGTAGGGTAGTGAATCCTTTGTCTGACCAACCAAATAGTGACTAGATTTTTAATAATATTAATGTGCATGCCAGTTGTGAGGTTCTACTTGCACCCGATTTGAACACGAGTGTCTTCGCTAATTGATTGATGGAGTCTTTTAGGTTGTTATCATCAACATTACATTGGTGGTAATTACCCCTGATATCATCGTTAATGTCAGCCATATGATCATTATTGTCATCATTGTTTCCATCCCCAAAGAAACCTACAAGAATTTCATTCCATCCTTCTTCATGCACTACATTTTCACTATCATCATCATCATCATTAAGGCTAGGTGGCATCTCATCAATGTATGCAGATCTCATCAACTCTTCAAATTTCTCAGGTAGTAGTAATCTCTTCAAACTTCCTCTTTTCACCCTAGTATGGTTTAAAGGATGGTTTGGATCATCTCGTCCAAATCTTAATAACCTAGTTGGATCATGGGTATTAGTATGTGTTTCATCAACATATTCTACCTATCAACAAACACAAACATTATTTAATGTTTGGCAACAGCTGGATAAATTATAAATGTATCAATTTCAAAGAAATATAATCAAATATGGCTTAAAAATATAAATATAAATTGTATGAACATTATTTTATAGACTAACTTTTTTATACAATAATTTAAATAAAACACAATTTTGACAACATAATTTATAAAACATCAGTCCACACTCATTTATTATTCTTTGGTTTTCTTCCCTTAAGAACATCCTTAGGGAGACCTTGCTCTTCCATTTTCTTTCGCGCAGGAGTGCATTTTAAGAAGGGGTAATCAATCAATAACTCATCCCCAATGGTAAGGTCCTTAATCGCCTCAAGCATTATCAATCTATCAGCCTCTCTTTCCATATCTCCATCTTTATCATTTATAACCTCAACAAATTGACAATTCAGTCTTATATTAGGGTCCCTTCCCTTACTAATATTTATAAATCCTGCAATATTTTTGTGTGTGTATGCATGTCCATCTATATACATAAGATGACCTCTATTAATTTCTTTTCCACTTTCCAATTGGAGATGATGTGTATACATATTCGAATTTAGACCATATGTTGTGACATGCTACACTTATATTCTACTAGCCTTCTCCATTCACCACTGTAATATGATGGACTATAATATGGCATTAATCTCCTAGTGGTTTGTTTTGAATTGTTTCTATGTTTAGATCCCACATGTAAATTTTGGACAATAAAGAGGCCTAGATTCGATCCATGAATATTGGAGGGTCGTATCATGTAGTTTTTTCCCTAAAATTGAAACACCTTGTACACTCTAGGTAGTTATTGATCACTAGGCCAAGCACAATATAGTCGACGATCAAATGTCTCTTTGTAAATTGATCTCAAACTCAGGGGCAATTCATCATCTCCATCACATTCATTCTCATAGGGTATGTAGTCCACCTTACCCTTGTCTTTAAGCAAATTATGCATCTTTAAACCGGTTCTTGTTCTGTGACTTGTTTTCATCAATTCCTCATCTTCCAAGTTGGTATATTGGCACATATTTTTGTTAGATGTATCATCTGATAAATGATCATTGCCCTCTAGGCTGGAATTCGGTGATCTAGGAAACTTTAAACCAAGAACTTTATCCTACAAGTATCCATTGAGAAAAAAATTAGTTATTTAAATAATATAAAACAATTTTTAAACGAAGTATATATGTTATTTATATCAAATTGGAAAATTCCTTACCACAATTCCTATTGGATTTGAATCGATTGTATGAGGCATACTACCGACTGGAAGCTCATCATATATTTAATGTATTTGTATAATTGCTCGTTTGAATTGTTTCTTTATACAACATACAGAACATCCTCAAACAATAATTTTCTCAAATTATTCATCCCATGTACTATAGTCCTAACCAACCTCTTGTTTAGTGCAATCACCTGTTGTGTTTGGAAGATCCATTGTCATATCCTCTTCCACCCACTTTCGTTTATGTGATTTAACAGTTTTAGGCCCACGTCCACGTACTTATCTTCTCATTTTGCTAGTTGAAAACTCAGGCTCTACATTTTCTCCAATCTCCATCTAAAATAATCAACAACATGCATTAATTTATGTCAAGATTGGATAATACATTATAAATTTTAATAATACTATGAAAAAATATGGACGCATCACAAAATGCCATCAGATCATTTTTTCCTAAGTTAAGTCAAAATTTGAGTACCTGATGTCCCGCTTCATCCATTTTTTCCTCATTTGATATGACATGATCTATTGTCATGGCCTCGTCTCACCCCTATAATACACAACATAGTAAATAATTTTTACTACACCAGTTATATCATTTCAACAAATATGCTATCCAACACAAAACCTCACTTTAGTCATATATTTTCTCAAAGTATTCATCCCATGTACTATAGTCCTGACCAACCTCTTGTTTAGTTCAGTCATTTGTTGTGTCTACAAGATCAATTGTCATATCCTTGAACACCCATTGTCGTCTACGTGATCTAACAATTTTAGGTCCACTTCCACGTACATATCTTCCTCTTTTGCTAGTTGAACTCTTAGGCTCTGCATTTGCTCCAATCTCCATCTAAAATAATCAACAACATGCATTAATTTATGTCAAGATTGGATAATACATTATAAATTTCAATAATACTATGAAAAAAGATGGACATATCACAAAATGCCATCAAATCATTTTTTCATAAGTTAAGTCAAAATTTGAGTACTTTATGTTCCGCTTTAGCCGTTGTTTCCTCATTTGACATGACACGATCTGTTTCCATTGCCTCATCTCGCCCCTATAATACACAACATAGTAAATAATGTTTAGTTCACCAATTATATCATTTCAACAAATATGCTATCCAACACAAAACCTCACTTTAGACATATATTTCACACTTTAGATGATTCATCTAGTTTTATAGGGGTCATTTCTGAGTTCACAAATCTAACCTCTATTAGTTTTGCAACCACAAAATTAACATGGGATAAGGAATAGATAAAATAGGGAACCATGATTGCTCCCTTGGAACATATGAAGATGAAGTCATTAAGGATCAATTTATTTATCAACTTCCAAACAAAATGCATCATTTTGCACTACTAGGTGCTAAATTAGGCGCATTTTGCACCACCTTTTGCATCCCAAACATATTACATCTTTTGGCTGAAAGGCGTTGCTAAATTAGGCACACTTTGCTACACCGAATAATGTTTCGACTATTGAACCAGGAACAAGAATTTAAAACTTCCCATGTCAAGAAGGAAGAGATGACACGAGAAAAAATCCGTCCAAAGGAAGAGAGGACAAAAAAGGGAAAAATGGTGCGAAGGAGGGCTACAAGCAAGTAGATCATAAATTCGATTTAGTTTGCAACACCATAGGTAAGGTTACAATTTATTTTTTTCGTTCCCACAAATATTTTATAGAAAAATGAGCTCATGGTTTCGAATTCATTGTGCGAACACATTCATTTTCTTTCTAATCAATGGATGTGACTCAAGCATGGGACCTATCTGTGTTAACTCTCAATAAAACCACACTTTGCACCCTTTCTATCCCCCAAAGATTACCATTCTATACAGGTGCGCAAGCATTGATTTTTTTACAATACATTTGTTTCATTTTGCATATATTTATATCCTTTCAAATATATTTATATTCTATACAAGTGCGCAAGCAATTTATTCATAGGTGTTTAAATCTAGAAAGAGAATCATTCAAGGTAAAACTTTCATACCACAAACTAGACGAAAAATTTCATACATGATAGTGTGTACTTTGTTTGCCTCCACAAACTGGATGAAAATAATTTTCCCTAGGTTACCTCAAAATGTCAAGCGATAGAGGGAAGAGAACAAAGGGAGCAAACTATGGCCATGATGAGGTAATTCATTGTTAATTTATAGATTTGTAAATGTTTCCCTTGTTTCTTTCATTTTTAATTTTTAGCTTTTTTATTTTTAAATTTAAAAGAAGAAATTTATTTTATATATATATAGGGACATGTGACTAAAAAAGAAAAAGAGGCATTGGCTTCCATGTTGGGGGCAGAGGCAGTGAACAAATTGGATGATGTGCGTTGGACAATGATTGTCAGATACATAGAAAACCGATCTAGTGAAGCCTCTCAAACATTGCAACCAAATCAACTATGTCAAAGGGAATCAATTGATTCCCCAAGTAGTCCTGGATTGAGCAAAATATCCAAGAGGAAATCAGTAACAGTAAACTCTAGGAATGTAGAATAGTGAGCAGAGGCTTCCACTATCCCACCCACTCCTGGGACACAGACTTCTTCCACCACAACAAGTTCTTGCATTGGTACCTTCAATAGCAAGATAGAATACGATGTGGTTTCAGGGGAAGTCCAAATGACAAATGCTAGAAAAGGGTTTGTTCATAGGTTGAAGGAATCATGCCTTCAACGGTTCAAAGTCCATCTACATTTTCTATTCTCAAAGATACCCATACACCTACAAAAAGAAGTTATCAATGACATGGAGACTGAATTTGGCACAGGTCGGTCTGTGAAGAAGGTAAAGCTATGAATTGCAAGAGATTTCGATGCAACCAAACAAAGAAGATAAAAAAAATCCCTCCCGAGCTAAGGCTCAAAAAAAGGCAACTTGATGTAAGTGTCAAAGTATGGAAAGAGCTTGTAAAATAATATGAGAAGTTCGAAGCACAGAGGACGTCCAGTGAGGAGAGTACGCAAGTATTTGAATTTTCTCATAAGATTATATCAAATTTATTAAACGATTTTTAAATATTATTTGTGCATAGTTAAATTGAATTAGTATATGTTTCAGAACAAGGCCTCCAAGGCGAGGCTTCAAAAACTTTGTGCCACGCATCACAGTGACCAAAAAGGTTTATAGGCCTTGACCTATAAAATTGTAAGTATATTTAATATGTTAAATGATATTTTTTTTAATTCCCTAGGAAAAAGTAAATGATTACATATCAATTAGTTTAATTAGTCCATGTGCCATGTTTTGATAGGAGGAGAAATATGGCCGGCATCCAGATCAATTTGAAAAGGAAAAGTTACAAAGTAAAAAGTGGGCCGATTTTTTAATGTGGATGGAGAATGAGGTATCAATAGTTGGCTTTCAGTTTCAATAACTTAGTTGGATATTGTTGTGTTAATATGTCAATTTGCATTTCTTGTGTTGAGTTGTTTATTGATGTGTAGGATGAGTTCTAAAGTGCTTCTCTGTTGGCCCTAGATCTCACTCAATTGTCCTATTATTTCATGTTGAGGAAAAATATATTATTTTCCTTAAAGGGTAGTGGGTGACATTCATGCCTTATTTTCATCGCATCTTGTAATTAATGACCATTGTCTTTTAATATCTCTTAAGTGTCCTCATTTAAGTTATGAGTTGTATCATTTGAGTAACTTAGTCCCATGTTGATTTGATTTATCTTCTTTTCTCTCAAACATGGTATCTCAAGGAGTGCTTACGCGGTATCTCAAGGAGTGCTTCCTTGAATTCATGTTTCCATTCTACTAAGTAATCCACATGCATCTTTTCCATCCTTCCTCACGATGTTGCCATTATTTTAACATGTAAGAATGTTTTGATGCATCTTGGTAGGCATCCTATAGATCTAACACATCCTTGTAGTCTACATCACTTGGCGTAGCTAACCAGACACTTAATTTTTCCATCTAATTTTAAAAAAAGGTAGTAAATTTCTATCTTCCAAGTTTAAAAAACTCCATAAATAAAGAAATCGGCAGTAAAAAACATGCAACCTAATTTGATCAACATAGAGAAGTGTGTAATACTAGACTTCTTAACATTCAAAAGATAAATGGAATGTCCTTAACACCAAGTAGAGCTATCCAAAAAAGCTAACTAAAAACACAAACATGCTCTTGCATAGAATGGCCTAATGGTTGGTTGTCATAGAAGTCAAACTACCGAACTAACAACACTGATCAAGTTAATATATATGCATCATTTGCATAAATAGATGAACCATTTATGTGCATGAATAAATAGCAGAAGGATGTAGATGAACTCAATTCATCTGAATTTATGCCTCTTGGCAGACATTCCTCTTGAATCTCTAATATCTAGTGCCTGAGACATCCCTGTAGCTTTTACCTTTCATCGTCGCCTTTCCTCTTCACTATCAGACTCATCTCTTTTTTCCTTATCTGCATTTTTGTCTTCGGCTTCTAATTCATCCCATGTTTTACCTTCCTCCCCTTTAGAGTCTTTTTCTTCTTCTTTTTCCTCATCTAACTCCACAAGAGATTCATCTTTTGAACCTTCCTCATTTGATTCCAATTCCTCTTCTACATCAAAGGGTTCATATCCTTGATCTGACTCTTTTGAATTATCAGAATCAAAATCACTTGCTTCCATATTAAAAAATTCCCAACCACCATCTTCAATAAATTTGTTTGGATCATCAGTAATAGTCTTCAAAATTGGTCGTCGATTCAAGTTAATTTTTCTTTCATAATACTTTATATCCATGGAGTTCAACCATTCCTTGATTCCATCAAGCGAAGATTGAGGAATGGTGTCAATGCAGAGTACATCCCACTTGAAGTCTTTGAAAACAATAGCCATATCAAATGCCTTTTACCCAAGTCCTACTCTCTCAAGGTTAACAATCTCAATCTCACTAATAGTGATTACTAAGAAAGGTAATTCCACCAACTCTACCAAACAATTTACCATAGGAACAATAAAAGTAGAGGCTTTGAAAGGAACTCCATGAAAACCAAGCTCTCTAAATGGTACATCAAACTCTAATTCAAAATCTTTTAGATGAGGCTGCTCCCATAGCTCTCTTGTTGGCTTGACAAATCCTTGAAACTTTACATTGATATTATTTTTCATGTCCCTCTCTTGTTGTTCTTCCTCAATTTCATTAGGATCATGCATTGACCTTCTTGCCCCTCCTAAATTTTGGACCACATTCATTACCTCCACATAAAATTGGACATCCTTGGTCTTCCTCATTCCCACACCATGATATGGTTATGCAAATGAAAGTGAAGCAAATTAATCATCTCCTTCTCCACTGGTTGGAATAATGCATGCTTAATGTTCTGATACATGATATCAACTCTCTCTTCTGCTCTCATGGTTGAATATCAAAATCCATTATGGTGGCCCTCTAGAGTTCCAGTCATCTTTCTTCCTCTTCCACAAAATGCTAGCCTGATCCACAAGTCTGCCAGCCTAATTGGCTTTGTTTTTTAAAGCTAAAGTTTCTCCCAAGTCACCAATGTAGCTCTCCATACCTTTTCAAAATCTTTCATTGCTACAGATTGTCTATGGGATTTAATAATTTGTACCACATGGTTGATGTGCTTTGAATCCTTGGATCTAAAGGAAATTTCCTTAACATAAATACTACTAGGGAATTTCAATGTTGGCATGTAGTTGGCATTAAAGTTGATACATGGAACAATGAAAATTATCCTTATATAAGTGTAGACATGGAAAAAATACAATTCAATCTGACACACTGGATCTTGATTTACTAACACCATTTCATCCTAAATCATCTCCTTTGCTAGAAATTTAATTGAATAATTTGTATTTGATTAAACTCATCACTCTTCATCTCTTAATTAAATAAATCAACTTTATCTAATCAATTCATCATCTCCTATTAATTAAATAAATCAATTTTATTTAATTATTTTTGTAATCACCCTTTTAATTAAATAAATCATTTTATTTAATTAATCCCTAAAGTCATCTCATTTAAATTAAATAAATCTTTATTTGGTTTAAATCCAACATCATCCATCTTTAATTAAATAAATCAAATATTTATTTAATTAAGTCTTTAATCATTTTCCTCTCATTTTGATTTAAATCAATCCTAAAATCTAAGTCAAAATAGTCAAATCATCTAATCTCTCATTAAATTGATCAAATCTTGATTAATTTAATCTCAATCACTAAAATCCTCTAGAGAATGCAACTTGCACAATAAATCAATTACTTTGATTTATTAAATTGCCTATTTTATCTCAACATGGAATAAAGGAGGAATATTCCTTCAAATTTGAATTCAAAAATCCAAGTGGATGGCTACTTCCAACAAGGCATTCACTCCTCTTACATGTCCTTGTGCATTGAGCCAAGTGACATTAACTCCATTTCTTTCTCCCTCCAACATGTCACATTCAAATTTCAAATTTGAATCTCATGGCATTTATCATGCACATTGACCAAAATGTGCTCATTCCTCAACCATTCACATCTTGACAAGTGGCACATATCCATTGGATGTTGAATGATCCCACATTACTCAATTCAACTCTCTTCCATTTTGGAAATCTATAAATGAGAGACTCTTCCTCTCATTCTATCATCCACAATTTGAGTAAACTTATTATACTCAATTTCATCTCTAAGTATAGCCATCTTTATCTATTTTTATCAAGTTCTTAGCTAGGTTATGTAGGAATTCAACCATCAAGTGGATCAATCATCATCAAGCTTACAAAGGAGTTGGGAAAGGGCTAATTTCGACATATCAATTGGCACCAACTCCTCCATGGGATCAAGAGTTTGCATTTACTTAATTTAGGATTTCATCTATATTTCATGTTTCTTCTTGTTTTTCCTATTTTGAGTATTTGTGAATGGATTTCATGGGGAATCCTTGTTTCATCTTGCATTTTGATCTAATAATGTGTTCGTTTGTGGCATTTGTGCAGGTATGAAACAAGGGTTCACAATAAGAATTCCCTCCATCTTGTTGGCTTGTAACACTCTTGATGGTGGCTACATGAAATCTGATTTTGATTCATCTTCTACATCAGAGGTTTTATTTCCCTTGATCTGACTCTTCTAAATTATCAAAATCAGAATCACTAGCTTCCATATTTAAAAATTCCCAACCACCATCTTCAATAAATTTATCTAGATCATTATTAATAGTCTTCAAAATTGGCCACCAGTTCAAGTTCATTCTTCTTTCATAATACTTTATATCCGTGGAGTTCAACCATTCCTTGATGCCATCAAGCGAAAATTGAGGAAGGTTGTCAATGGAGTTCAACCATTTCTCTTACTAGCTTGACAAATCATTGAAAATCTGCATTGATTTTATTTTTCTTGTCCCTCTCTTGTTGTTCTTCCTCAATTTCATTAGGATCATACATTGACCTTCTTGCCCCTCCTAAAGTTTGGACCACATCCATTACCTCCACATAAAACTAGACATCCTTGGTCTTCTTGGCTCCAACGCCATGATATGGTTATGCAAATGAAAATGAAGCAAAGTAATCATCTTTCTTCCTCTTCCATGAAAACCAAGCTCTCTAAATGGTATATCAAATTCTAGTTCAAAATATTTTAGATGATACTACTCCCATAGCTCTCTTACTCACTTGAAAAATCCTTCAAAAATATGCATTGATTTTATTTTTCCTGTCCCTCTCTTGTTGTTCTTCCTCAATTTCATCAGGATCATACATTGACCTTCTTTCCCCTCCTAAATTTTTTACCACATCCATTACCTCCACATAAAACTGGACATCCTTGGTCTTCTTGGTTCCGACGCCATGATATGGTTATGCAACCACAATGTTAGTAAGGAGCAATGAATAATTTCGTGTTTGGGGTTACCAGTCTGCAACCACAAATTATGAAACCCAAGTGATACATTAAAAGCCATTCCAACCTTCATAAATTTTTCATTTCTTGAATTCAAACTTAAACTAGACTCTCAAAATTTGATCCCTATTCCTGTTCCTACAAACTTTGTAAGATGAGGAAAAAGTTCAGGGCCATCTCCTTGAACTACCTCCATAGCTGCCTTATATAAACATACATGAACATGATATGATTATATACATGAAAATTTCACTTAAAAATAGTATAATAAAAGTACAAAATATCCTAAAGAACTATTCATGGTTATATCGGCCCATCGGGAGAATTCCATAATTCGTTCCACCGATGTTTATCTATTACAATGATGTGTTTACTTTTGTTGACTCTATCAGTATATTGGGGAGAGCACCTTAAGATTCAACCCGATAGGGTATTGTTATTTTGATACTAGGTTGTGAGCTATTTTCATCAGGCCATCGATAGGGTTGTGATGGAGCTTCCGCCGATGAAGCATTGTTAGGCCGATGGTATTGAATTTCACTAGGAATGGGGGAAAGACTACAGGATTTCAATTTTATGGGTGCAATGGAGGCTATAATATGGATTTGGTCACACAAATTTCTACAATTTGTATTGATCATAAAATTAAAGTGTGGTGTATTTTTGTGGTATATGGAAGGTAGGTGAGGTAGAGGCTAGTGGAAAATGCAAGATTTTTCCAGTCCCAACACCTTGAAACTCTGCATTGATTTTATTTTTCATGTCCCTCTCTTGTTGTTCTTCCTTAGTTTCATCAAGATCATACATTGATCTTCTTGCCCCTCCTAAGGTTTGGACCACATCCATTACCTCCACATAAAATTGGGCATCCTTGGTCTTCTTGGTTCCCATGCCATGATATGGTTATGCAAATGAAAGTGAAGCAAAGTAATCATCTCCTTCTCCATTGGTTGGAAGAATGCATGCTTAATGTTTTGATACATGATATCAGCTCTCTCTTTAGCTCTCATGGTTTAATACCAAAATATATTATGGTGGGCCTCTAGAGTTCCACTCATCTTTCTTCCTCTTTCACCAAATGTTGGTCTGATCCATAAGTCTGCTGGCCTAATTTCCTTTGTTTTTGAAACCTGAAGTTTCTCCTGAGTCGCCAGTGTAGCTCTCTTTGTCTTTTTAGACTCTTTCATTGCTATAGATCATCTATGGGATTTAATCATTTGTACCACATGGTTGATGTGCTTTGAATCCTTGGATCTAAAGTAAATTTCCTTAACATAAATACTGCTAGGGAATTTCAATGTTGGCATGTAGTTGGCATTAAAGCCGATACTTGGAACATTGAAAATTATCCTTATATAATAATTCCCTCCATCTTATTGGCTTGTAACACTCTTGATGGTGGCTACATGAAATGGAACCATGATGCCATATATGGGTACCAGAACAACATCATTTTCCATATCAACTTGAATCATGAGCTCTCTAGAAACGGGGATATCATCCACATTTTTACGAAACCATCTCAGTGGATGGCTTGGAAGAGCCATGTCCATCTCCTATACCAATGCCCCCTATAGCCAATCTTCTTAGAGTCTCCTCATTCTTTTGTAGAGGGTTGGAACTTAAGGTTATGTAATAGAATTTGCCGTTGATAGCTAAATTGTATAACAATATTTTTTTATGATCTTCACTAACGTTTATTAGAATTATTACATGTTTTACATCATTGTAATCACATATTAGCTGTAACTTTTCTAAATTTTTATTATAGTATGTGAACTTTGATATGATGTAATATGATTATGGTTTCGTCTCATATGTTTCAATATTAGATATATAATAGTAAAATAAATTATTGCAAGAAATAAATAATAAATTTTCATTTTAAATGTTTTTTTTGTAGAACACGAGTCTTCCAGAAGATCAAGATGATCCTCATCAGGATATAGATTGAAAAAATATCGTTTCTGCCGGTACAGATCACATGGTAGAGGATAATGATGACGCAAATATGAAAGACACCGAGGTCAATGACAATGATGATGACGATGATGATGATCATGATCACGATGGTGATGATGATCACAATGGTGATGATGATGATAGGGCAGTTGCTGGTAGTACCCAGCAACATTCATGATCATATAGGATGCATCATGGATCATTACTGGTACATCGTTATGATCATGATGATCATGATAGTGGTGATGATGATGAGGCAATTGTTGGTAGTACCCAGTGACATTCATGATCATATAGACTACATCATGGATCATTGTTGATACATTGTTATGATGCCCCTTTTCATGGTTACTATCATATGTATCATTTCCACGGCCTACAGTACCATATTATTGAGTTGTATCATATTGACATTTATCATTTTCACTTATATCATTTGGACATGTATCATCTTGAATTGTATCAATTTGAGTTACATAATTTATCATTTTTACTTATATCATTTGTACATGTATCATTTTGACTTATGTTGACTATTGGACATGTATCATTTTGGCAGTGATTTAACTAGCAAAAAAATAAAATAATTATCTTGTTATTTAATCATATGGGTTAAATAATTAAATTAATTACTCTATAATCATATGAGTTATTTAAGAGGCATCATATATTTAACTAATTAAATTGAATTAAAATATATTAAATTAATAAATGGAAGCAAAACAAGAAGCATTTTTAGAAGCAAAAATGGAATCCAAACTAGAAACAAACCAGAAGCAATCTTGGAAGAAAAATTGGTAGCAAAATCGGAAGCAAACCTGGAAGCAAAACCCGAAGCAAAACCGAGAGCAAAACAAGAAGCATTTTTTAGAAGCAAAACAAGAAGCATTTTTAGAAGAAAAAAAGGAAGCAACATAGGAAGCCAAACTAGAAGCAAACCAAAAGCAATCTTGGAAGCAAAATTGGAAGCAAAACCAGAAGCAAACCTGGAAGAAAAATCGGAAGCAAAGCGGGAAGAAAAAATGGAAGCAAAACTGGAAGAAAAATTGGAAGGAACGGAAGAAGCAAAACTGGAATCTCGACGTTAAAGAAGACGCTAATACTGGCACCAAATTTTTGGCATAAAATCTGGTGCTAAAGTGGACGTCAAAGTCGATGCAAAATCCGGCGATGAAACGAAGAAACGCTTCTCTGCCAACTTTTGCACCATGAGATAGCTCCAATTGATGGACTCAAATACACTAAAATTCGGTGCTAATTTCTTGTTGTGCTATTGTGAAGTGAAATCATAAGTATTTTACTTGATTTCAATAGAAAAATTGATGAGCTTAAGAGACAAAAAGAGTTTGACCTACAATAGGAGGAGTGGGCTAATCAAGCCTATTAGGGGAAGCAGTGTCGTTTCTCACAACGTGATGAATTTTCCATAAAGCTCATTATTCACAAAAACAAGAATTAGAAGCTCAATGGAGGTATGAGCAATAGTTGGAGGCACAAAGAAGGCAACAAAAATAAGAGTATATAGCAAATGATGTTGTTGCTAGGGAAGAGCAACTCAAACTTGCTCTTGCTTTAGCTTGAATGCCCAAGACTCAAGCAACCCTTTGTGTGCATAGTTTCAAACAAGCACCTCTACCATTTCAATAATAACCTACTAAAGAGGAGGTAAGAAAGCATAAATTTGTAAGTTTTAGGAACCCTAAAAAACCTCTTGAAACTTTTGTTAGCCCTCCTTTTGTTCCAGAACAACCTATTGTGCAAGAGGTTTGCAAGCACAAAATTTTTAGTTTCAAAAATCCCAATCATCCCCTTGAAACTACAATAGAACCTCATGTGCCATCAAGTAGATCTTCTATGTTGGAGACCCTAAGTTTTGTGAGCCTCCATTCCTCACATGAACCCATCCTTGATGACGCTCAACCTTTTAATCCTATTGAGCATCCTCTTCCAAAGCTTCAACAAGAGTTTCAATGCCCTTTTGACCATTTTCCTCCCTCTTTTCCTATTTCAATCTTTAAAGGTGGACTTGTGGTATGGGATCCTAATTGGTTAGAAACAAAGGAAGGAGAAATTTTGGGCTAGGAGTGAAGAGGTTTCTATTGTGGAGCCTTCATGTGCTCTTGAAAATGAGTGTCTTTTCTCTGTTGCAAGAAAAAAATTGGAGATGAAATAATGTTGCAACAACAAGGCATTAAAAAGGTAGAAAAATTTGATATAATAGAGGAATCAATCCTCCCGTTTGATGCCCTTCCTTATTTTGTTGAAGATGAGGAGGATAGATTAGCTATACCTACATCGGTTGAATCCTTTGAATGGCTTGGTTTGGGCTTGATGGTTGAAGATAACTCCATGGTTTTGGAGTAGTAGCAGCAGATGTGTTTAGCCCCTATTATAGTGGATGAAGATCCACGGTCTATTGAGGTCTACAATTCTTAGGCGGAGGATCTCTTTTACGATGATTTAGAATATTTTTGCAAAAGCTTGGATGCCAATCTTTCAAACCCAAAAGAGAAGCTTTGTGGGAAGCAGTATAAGAATGAAGAAGAAACAGAGAATGTGGCAACCATTACATGCCATGAGTCTAATTTTTTTGCAGATCGTTGCTAAGAAAGAATTAAAACCAAGAGGCAATTTGAATAATTTAGTTCTTCATTTGAAGTGTCTCAAAAATTTAAGGTTTGTATTGCTGAAGTGTGCATCAATACAAGTGATTTTGTAGTTTTTGAGCAACCAAATATTTTTTTAGAGAGTGATGCTCCCGTTGCTCAGTTTGATAGTATTCCTGAGCTTCAAAGTTTCTCATTTGAGGTGCATGAAGAAGAGATTCGTTGTGCAGATCAAAATTCAATTTTGGCATATTTTGCATCACCATGTGAGTTGGAAACTTTCTCTTTTTGTTTCAATTCATGCTTTGAGGAAGTCAGCATTGATGACATTGGATCAACCTTTTCTGAGGTGAGTACTCTTCCCTCTATAGAATGTTTTCTCTTGGATGTTGACCTATCTTCAAAAAATTCCTCCCTTGTTGTTGTATGTTTAGCTGAGACACTCATGTTAGATGAACCTAACACTTACATCATATGGCTCCCTTGCAATGGAAAAATTTATAGTGAAGTGATCCTTCACCTTGCAAGTGTTTTGTGTGGTTATATGCATGTTGGCAGCAATTTTCAATGGTTACAGTTGGGTGAGGTTTGTAACTATGGTTTGAGAGAGATTATCTCCTTCAAAAGGTTCATTTTTGATAGAGGCAAGCTTCCATTCTCTTCTTTCTATTAGTTTGTGTATATATTGTAAATATCTTGCTTTCCATGAAGTGAATTTGCACACCCTACATTCCCCTTAAGGCAATGTATGTTCTAGCTTTCATGCTTTCCTCCAAGTGTAGCTAGAACATGTTTTTTTCCTCTAAGGAGGCCCAACTATTGGAGTTTTACCCTCATGACTTCATGCCCAATGGATTGATAAGGCCTCTAAATCCCATGATTATCAAGTAATCATCTCGTTGAGGTCACCATTAATGTTGACATTTCATGCCCCTCTTTGATGTCTCATCATTGATAATCAATCTGAGAGATTCCCCATGGGCCATCTTGCATGTTTTCTCCTTGAAGTTTCCTAAATTTTGCTATGTCCTACAATTTTGAATTTTCAGGTTGTCTCTTACTTGCTTCCTTCATGCCTTCTCCATCACTCTTTCTCCTTCTTCTCTTCCTTCCCTTTTTTCTTCTAAGTGTTTTAGGTATCGGCCTTCGGCCTTACCCTTTACCCTCAACTGATCTCTAAAGGTAAGCCTCATGCCTTACCTCTAACCACCGAAGCTTGATAAGGTTTCAAGATTTTTTTGTCTTCTGTCTTGTCAAAATTTGGGGGTTAACCTTCCCTCTTTCCTCTTAAACCATTTTCACTTCACAAGGCATAAGCCTTCCTCCCAATCTCACTGATGCCTTGATTCCAAAATTTGACTAAGTGACGAGGTTTTGGGTTTCGGCCTTCGAACTTCCACTTCACCTCTTAACATTCTTCGGTAAGAGGTATCTCATCTCCTTTACTTCTAATTTGTAGAGGTGAGCCTTATCTCTTACCCCTGATGTTTCCTTTGAACTTCGCAGTTCCTTCCTCCTCTCTTCTTTCCTTTAGCATCAGGTATGTTGTAAGGATGACGCCCAACTCCTGACCGCTCGATCACCGACGTCTGATAGATGCATTCTTCTGAGCTCCAAGCCATTTAATTCATGCTTTTAAAGGCTTCCTTTTAGGCTCGACACCCTAACCTTTCAGCGTTTTGGCATGTTTTCTAGGTGACATTTTTAATGCTTGATTCAACTTTTGAGCGACCTATCTTGGTTCTTGGGCTTCAAGGACAACATTAATTACTCTTTTGACTTCTCCAAGTGGTTTCATGGGTTTCCATGCCCATTCATTGCTTTTGTTTGTCCTTTCTAACAAATCCCATACCCAAATCACTGATTTTGTGGAGTATTTTGGACAACTTTTCCTGGCAAATCTTTACGGTAGGGTGGATGGTGTGCTAGCTTTTTTCTCTCCAAGCTCTCTTGGCATGGTTTTCATGAGAAAATATTTCTAACTGCTAACCCTAGCTGGATTAGGGTTTGAGTTGTATTCATCTAAGTTATTATTGATCTATAAAAGAAACACATGTATATTTTCTAAGGGTTCTTCCTCTGACTCCTTTGGGATTTTTCTTTTGCAGATATTGTATTTACACTCTACCATTGTAAATATTGGCTATATTCCTTTGCATTAATGAAGTTGATTATTTTTTTTGGTTCTCTCCTCTTTTATGTATGAGTAATATTTTATTACCTTCATTTTAGAGTGTTTGTTTGCATTTTTATGTATACATGTTTGAGTTAAATTGTTTGCAACTATTGTGTTGAAAAATTATCTTTCTTTCCAATGCATTGTCAAACCCTAACCTCCATATTTACCTCTAAAATTAACCAAATAGATATTTGTGTGAGTCCTTTGGTCCCCTTCTTTGATGTACTATACAATCTTGGCTAGGAAGAAACAACCTTTCCATCTTGGTGTATCACCTCCATCTTCCCTTTCATGCATTCTTTCTACCCTTTTCCCTTGTCAGTTGTTAGAGTAGATTAGTGGTAGGTTTTCATGTGTTGAGTTGGACCAGCACATTGCACTGGGATTGAAAAAGGAAGTAGGCCTTCTCTGAAGATTTGACCTCATACACGCAAAGATCCCACACCTTGAGTTCGTTTCCATTGTGTCATTGGAATGTTGAGCTTTGTGCTCAGTAGGGTGCAATTTCATGTGACAATAGTAACTGGCACTGAAAATGCATGTAGGTTGTGGCACCATAGATTGGTGAAAGAGGTCTTAAGACCATTCTTAATAAAAATTTAATTGATGGCATTTATATTATTCTATTGGAAAAATGATTTATGTGAGCATTGTGTGTTTGGTAAATGAAATAGATCATCATTTCCTAATAGGACTAATAAGGAAAAGAGATTATTAGAGATTATTCATTTGGATGTGTGTAGACCAGTGAATGATGACTCTTTGGGTAAATATTGATATTATGTATCTTTCATTGATGATGTCTCAAGATACACATGGATTTATTGTATGCATTCTAAATCTAAAATTTTAACTAATTTTAAGGAATTTAAGGCCTTAGTTGAGAAGAAATCAAATTATAAGATAGATGAGCTATGTAAGCATGTAGGTATTGTTTGATAGAAGACTACTCCTTACGATCCCCAAGAAAATGAGATAGCAGAAATAAATAACCAAACCTTGATGGAAAGAGCTAGGATCATGTTAAGTGGTACTAAGCTTGATAGATGATTTTGGGCAGAAGCAATTTGTACTGCTTGTTATTAGATCAATAGATCTCCTTGTTCAAATATTGTTGATAAAAATCCTTATGAGGTGTGGATAGGTAGAAATCCTTCTATTTCAAACTTAAGGGTCTTTGGTTGTAAGGATTTGTTCATGTTCCTGAAGAGAAGTCATCTAAAGTGGATCCGAAAGCACAAAATTGTATCTTCCTTAGTTACAGCAGGAATGTAAAAGGTTATAAGCTTCAAAATCCTCTAACCTATAAAAAGTTCATTTTTAGAGATGTGACTTTTAGGGAGTTTATAGCTTACTCAAGATAAGAACAATCAAAGGAGAAAGATAAGACAAAGAAAACGCACTTTGAGATAAAGGTTGAAAAGAAGGAAGATGCACATGTAGAAGAATAATCAGATGGAGAAGAAGATGGTTCATATTTTTTAGAGGATGTGTAGGATGAGCACATAGAAGAAGAGGAATAGGTAGATCCCATTACTCCTACCTTTAGGAGATCCACAAGGCAATAAAATACAATTGACATGTATAGACCACTTGATTTATGTTGTGTATTTACTTTGTTGAGTACTAACAATGAACCTAGATCTTTCAAGGAGGGTCTCTCTTCAAAGGAAAGTGAGTCTTGCTTGCAAGCCATGCAGGAGGAGATGATGTCTTTGGATAGTTGTGATACTAGGGATATTGTTAGTTTTCCGAAAGGAAGGAATCACATTGATTGCAAGTGGGTATTTAAAAATAAATTTGATGTAGGCAATTAGTTAGAGTAGTATAAGACCATATTGGTGGCTAAGGGCTACTCCTAGAGAGAGAGAGTTGATTTTGGTGAAATTTTATCTTATGTTGCTAAATTTAATTCTAGTAGATTCATATTATCTATTGTTGTTTCTTGTGATTTTGAGATAGAGAAAATGGATGTTAAAAATACTTTCTTGCATGGTGATCTTAAGAAGGACATTTATGTGCAACAACTTGATGGTTTTATTGTGAAAGGAAAAGAAAATTGGTTTGTAGGTTGAAGAGATCTTTGTATGGTTTGAAACAATCGCCCGGGATATGTGGTACTAAAGTTTGAATTTTTTTCATTGAAGTTGGGTTATCTTAGGAGTGGGGAGGATCATTGTGTTTATATTAAGGTTATTGATGATCATATATTGATTATTATCTTTTATGTTGATGATATGTTGTTTATTGGTAACATCAAGGTGATGATTAGTGAGCTCAAGATACAAATTTATGGCACATTTGATATGGACTTGGGGGCTGCAAAATATATTCTTTGGATGGAGATTAGTAGATATCAGGGTCACATAAATCTTTGGTTAAGTCAAAGTAAGTGTTGCAATCACATGAAATTGCACCCTATTGAGCACAAAGCTCAACATTCCAATGACATGATGGAAATGACCTGACCTCAAGGTGTGGTACCTTTGCGTGTATGAGGTCGAATCTTAGAAGAAGGTTGGCTTCCTTTTTCAATCCCAATGCAATGTGTTGGTCCAACCTAACACATGAAAACCTACCACTAACCTACTATAACAACTCACAAGGGAAAAGGGTAGAAGAAATGTATGAAAGGGAAGATGGAGGTGATACGCCAAGATGGAAAGTTTGTTTCTTGTTGGCCAAGATTTCATAGTACATCAAAGAAGGGGACCAAAGGACTCACACAACTCTCTATTTGGTCAATTTTAGAGGTAAACACAGAGGTTAGGGTTTGACAAAGCACTGGAAGAAAAGAGAATTTCTCAACACATCAGTTACAAATAATTTAACTCAAACATGTATACATAAAAATGAAAACAAACACTCAAACATGAAGGTAATGAAAGATTACTCATACATAAAAGAAGAGAGAACCAACAAAAATAATCTACCTCATTAATGCAAAGGCATATGGCCAATATTTATAATGGTAGAGTGTAAAATACAGTGTCTACAAAAGAAAAACCCTAGAGGAGCCAGAGGAAGAACCCTTAGAAAATATACAAGTGTTTCTTTTATAGATCAAGCATAACTCAAATGAATACAACTCAAACCCTAACCCGGCTAGGGCTAGCAGTTAAATAAATATCTACTCAAAGAAATATTTTCTCATGAAAATTGTGCCAAGAGATCCTAGAGAGAACAAAGCCAGCACGCCATCCACCCTACCGTAAAGATTTGCTAGGAAAAGTCATCCAAAATACCTCATGAAATCAATGATTTGGGTATGGTATTTGTTACAAAAGAACAAACAACTGTAATGAATGGGAATGAGCACCCATGAAAAGAACTTGGAGAATTCAAAAGAGCAATTAATGTCATCCTTGAAGCCTAGGAACCAAGACAAGCCACTCAAAACTCGAATTGAGCATTAAAAATTTCACCCAAAAAATACGTCAAAATGTCAAATGGGTCAAGGCATTGAGCTCGAAAGGAAGCCTTTACAAGCATGGATTAAATGACCTAGAGCTCTGAATAATGAATATGTCAAACGTTGGTGATCAGGAAGTCAAAAGTCATGCATCGGCCTTACAACTTACCTTATGCTAAAGGAAAGAAGAGAGGAGGAAGGAACCATGAAGTCTAAAGGAAACATCAAGGGTTTAAGAGAGAATGATTATGAAACCTCGACAATTAGTCAAATTTTGGAATCAAGGCATCAGTGAGAAGAAAAATGGAAGGAGAAGGTCAAAGAAGATGAGACTTTGGAGGTCAGACCTCGAACTATTGAAGGTTAGAGATTGGGAGGAATACTTACACCTTGCAAAGTTAAAAATGGTAAGAGGGAAGAGGGAAGGCCGACCCTTGAAGTCTGACAAGACAAAAGACTTAGCCAAATCTTGAAACCTCATCGAGCTTCGATGGTCAGAGGTAAGGCCTGAGGCTTACCTTTAGAGATCAGTAGAGGGTAAAGGGTAAGGCCAAAGGCTGATACCCGAAACACTTAGAAGAAAAAAGGGAAGGAAGAGAAGAAGGAGAAAGAGCGATGGAGAAGGCATGAAGGAAGCAAGTAAGAGATAGCCCGAAAACTTGAAATTTTGGGACAGCAAAATTTAGGAAACTTCAAGGAGAAAACATGCAAGATGGTCCATGGGGAATATCTCAGATCAATTATCAATGATGGGACATCAAAGGGGGGCATGAAATTTCAACAGTTACATTGGCAGAGTTACATGTAAATAGAGGCATTTATTCTAAACAAAGTCCCTATCTAAGATCCTTTAGCTATCACCAAACTCTCTCTTACCAACCAACAACTAGACTTCTCAAATGTCACATTTATTCTAGAATCATTCAACTTGGATACTAAAAGTAAATTTCTCTTAAGTCTTGGAATATACAAAACATAATCAAGAGATTTAATCCTCCCATTTTTGAAACACAAATTTACCTTTCCCTACCAACAATCTTCTTAGTGTTTTTATCACCAAGGAGAACATCTCCCTCATCATATTCTTTGTAAGAAGTAAACCACTCCTTGTGAGGATTCATATGTCAGGAGCAACCTAAATCAATAATCCAATCATCATTACTAATAGAGCTAGCTGAAATAAACAAAGCATCAGAATCATCATCAGAGGACTTTTTCCATTAAGGAATCAACATTATTTTTCATGTTATTACACTCCTTCATATGCCCTTTTTTTTCATAATTCCAACACTTTACTCTGATATGTTTGGGGGTCTTATAATATTCTTTAGACATGCCCCTCTTTTTATCCCCTTTAGGCCCTTTCTCTTTGAACCTACCTCACACATGCAAGGAATCATGGGAGCCAATGTTCATAGAATTTCTCCCCATCTCCTTTGATAGAAGTATGGAAATCATGTTATCCATCTTTGGCTCTACATTACCACTACTTATGGCAACAATTAGATTTTCCCAAGATCCAACAAAGAATAAAGAAACAAGATGCATTTATCTTCATCTTCTAATTCAACATCTACTGATGCAAGTTGGTTTATAATCAGATTAAAAGCATTCAAATGGTCTGAAATAGAATCACCATCTTTCATTTTTAAAGAATATAACCATCTTTTGAGATACAACTTGTTAGAAAAAAATTTAGTTTGATAGATATTACCCATCCTCTTTCACAACTTGTATGTGGTGTCTTTTGTGGAGACATTCAAAAGGATTAAATTCGTGAGACACAAGAAAATGGTTCCTTGTGTATTCTCGTATATTTTTCAATCTTCATCAAACATTGCAATTAATTTACTTTCTTGTGAAATTGGAAACCACTGATCTCTCTCTTCAAGGAGATCCCCCATCTTTAATTTACACATCTCATAGCCTATTCCATTGAACTTCTCAATATCCTGGCAAGAGGTAGAAGTCATGGTATACAATCCTTTCACAAATCTTCAATATACCACAAGACAAAAACTCCCACTACAACCAAAAAAACCTTCAACACTTAAGAGAAAGGGTATCCCCTTCTTACTAGAATTGTTAGCTCTGATACCAAAAGTTGAAAACAAGGTGAAGTAAAGCTGAAATATTAACTTATGTAGGTGAATTCATATTTGAAAATAATATTACCAAATCAAATTTAAGTATGTGATTGTAACATTCATCACAATAGAAAAATCAGCTAACAAAATGTGACATCAAATTTACGTGGATAAACCCTTTCAAGAAAAAACTCCACGCAAAAAAAGAGTGCAAGTATATTATTAATCTTCAAATGAGAGTACACAATAATACACTTCACTACTAATCTTTGATCATCCTGGCAACACCCTATTACCTGCAAGAACTCAACATAAAACTATCATCCAATTGTTCCAATTTATAGAGCTTGTGGTAGGAAAAACCACGATGGTGAACAAAAACAAGAGGTACAAAACCACCTGCAAAAACCCACAACCACTTCTTGGAAAACCAAAATCCATGATAAATATTAAATGAAAATTACAAGGCTCCAACATGGGTGCCTAGAGCATAGTCTATCTAACTCCTAACTTTTTGGATGCTCTAATAACTCTTCAGCTTCCTGATGGACCACCAATGGACAACATTTATTCTCCAATCTTGCGCGCCCCATCCATGACCTTTCAAATTCTCAAATTGGATGCCTAGGAAAGATACCTTATCCATTTTCATGTGCAACCTCCACCAAAATTAAATACTTTGTTTAAAATTTAATTACAACATTCCAATATTTAATGAGTTTTACTCATGTCCCCTAGGACAAAGTCCAAGGAACATGGAGACATATAAATGGCATAGGATTACAAGGTTAATGTCACCCATCCTAACACCCTTTGATGATGTGGAAAATATATATCACTTTGTTATTCATTCACTCTCCTTGCATACTATTGTGGATAGTTCTTCCTATAACACTCTTTAATGTGTTAAAATTGATTCCATGGAATGGTACTCACATATATTCAATTATTTGAATGATGGTACATTCAAGAATAATTCTTCCAAAAGTGCTTGCACTTGAATTCAAAATCTCGTAGCATGTTATATTATTCTTTCTAATGTCTTATACCATAGATCCTATAATTGTCTACTTCTTTGTTGTCCAACTAAATCCAAAATACTAGTTTCCCTTCAAGAGTCCCATTTGAGTGCTTGTGGGAGCATTTTGGATGTAGATCCTTAGTACAAAATTTTCTTCACATAGGGTCAAGAAATGCCTTTAATGCTAACATCATAGCAATCTTATTTGAGCTCTTTTACAAGAACTTCATTCTCAAAACTCGTCTTGGTCATTTTACATGCAAGGATCAGATATAATTGGTAAGATTTCTCCACCTTCTTCTCAAGGTCATGTATTCATTATCATTACTAAAGAATACTCTATGAAACATGTTGAATTTGTTCCAATTCAATCCATGACTACTAAAGTAATTTATAGATTTCTTCTTGATAACATAATTTCTCACTTTGAACTTCCTTCCACTTTTGTTCCTAATAATGGTTTCTCATTAAAGAACAAATATGTGATGCAAATACTCTTTAAATTAAGCATGCAAACTCAATTCTCTACACCTTAGTACCCTTAGTCTAATGGTCTTGAGAAGAGACCTCAAATTCTTTGCAAAACTATAAATAAGCGTGGTAAATATTGGCACACAACTTTTGTATGCATTATGGGCCTATTGCATGAGTACTTGTAAGTATACAATTGTTACCTCATATAATCTCATTTATAGTGTTGATGTAATCATGTTGTTAGAGTAAGAGATTCTATCTTTGTGGGTTTCACTTCAAGGGACCATTGATAACATGTATCATGAACAATGCTTACAATATATTGAAATGCTTGAAAATGATCACATTAATTATCTCAAACACCTCCAAGCTTATCAAAAATCTCTCAATCATGCTTTATAATCAGCATGTCATTCACCATTCTTTCCTAGTAGATTATTTGATTCTCTATGGTAATCAACGTAATGTAAATTCCCTAGCTCATTTTAAGGGAAAATTGGCTCTAATTGGCTAGGCCCTTTTATCATCACCTTTTTTTATGGCTCTAGAGATTATACTCTATATATAATGCATGATAAGCCTCTTAAGGAACCCATAAATGCAATGCATCTTTATCATTTTCACACTTGATTTCTCTCTTTCATGTGAAATTTGTATAACACCTCCTTCTTATGAGTTTGAAATTATTTATCTTATGTCATTCTATCATTGACACAACTCCTTTGTGTTATGATATTTGTTAGTAGTTTATATTATATAATAATATAATATTTGTATTCTTAAAACACAATGCATCAAATTGTTTGGTGTTTCCCAAACTTTGGTCACTTGCATTCTTTTGTTTCTATTGTCAACATGAGTTTTGTTGTCTTGAATTATTTTTGTAGTTTTCAATTAGTTATAATTTAATTACATCATTTTTATAATAGATTGTTATATCATTTAATTACATAGATTTTTATTATATAATTATATTAGTTGTATTTGATTAAGCAATCTAGTGCTTTATTGTGTCATTAGATCTTTATTATATTTCTTTAAACAATTATGTTTCAATTATTTGATTAGATCATTATTATATTTAATTAAACAACTTTTCCCAAGATTATGTTCTTACATCATAATTGCACTTATTTTAAAATAAATAAATAATGCCATCACCTGATATTAAACATAGAAACATCCATAACATATATATATATATCACTAAAAAAATAAAAAATCTTGTGTGTATATATTTATCATATTTCTTATGCATATAAAAATCACCATTGTATAAAAATGGTGTAAATATATAAAAATGATAATCATCATTGTGGCCTCTCCTCTCCTAGCACTCCACCTTATCTCTCTATCATTGTGGCCTAATAGTAGTTTTAGGTGCAAGGTCCTCCTCACTCTTCTCCTCCTCTTCTCCACTCTCCTCTCTTGGATGTAAATGGCTCAAGATCTTCTATGAGGGTGTTCACTAAATATATCAACACTAGCTAAGATTCCTACAATTAGGCAGTGAACCCTATGGTCACCTTGACCTCATCTACATTCAATTCATACATTTTTCACCCCCCTCATTATTTATGTAATTCATATTGATGTCTACAACTTTGGGTCAAGGTTGATCCTTGAATCTCATGAAACTACAGTGAGAACACATGTAGGTGGATACAATTAGTCGAATTTATTACACTTGGTTGAACTACCTCACTAGCCACCTACATGGTAAAAAGGGATGATAATATGATCAAGGAGACTAATCAATAGCCAATCCTATTGCATCCTCACTATTTGGCAAGCTCTCTCATGCCAAATTGGAATTTTCCTATATAGACTCCAAACATTATCTTTGTTGGGAATCTTATCAAGAGTTTTCTACTAGAAAAGATCTCCAAATTTCCATTACCTCCTCAATGATTATCTATGTGCCCTAATGTATCCCATTTGATTGTTAATGGATGGCCAATTGGTTATATGCAAGTGATGTGCTTAAAGGCCCATACATGAAGGAGTGTGTACATAAGAATATTTCCCTTATGGTGTATTTAGTGACCTAAGTCATGGTAAAGATGAGAAATAATGTTTCATCCCTACAAAAACATGGTCCTTGTCTCCTCCATCACCTAAATAGTATAGATAAGGCCACCATGTAAGTGTGTGCATTGCTCATCCTACGTGATGCACATGATAATGGTGGACATCATGATGCCTCTCACAAGTGGGATAGGCACAACTCCTACTTTAGCTACCTCATTATATGTGCCTCAATGTGTCCTTAGGATTAATTTAGTTGATCATGCACATATATTCTACTTGCATATACATGAGAATGATCACAAATTGATAATTGACACATAATGACTTCAAATGAGAAGTCTCAAGATGTGGTAATGTTTTCTTGAGTGTCACCATCATCTCCCTAGCGGACAGATGGAATACCAAGGCTCTACATCGTATATCTCCATCAACATTGTTGACACCTCATTTTTATGTCTAATATGTTCTTTGTTCTACTCCAAAGGTTATGCATTTGACCTTATTCACCCTCTGTTGATAACCAATCTAAGAAATATTTAGTTGAATCCCTTATGTTGATTAATTATCTAAAGGTATTCATTCAAAGTGTTTTTATCAAATATCCTTAGTAAAATTTTCTAAGGGGTAGCTTTGCCATTAGTGCCTTGTAATTTATCCCTTTTTAAGGTGATTTTGGTAATTTTTGGAGTTTTAGAGTTTCTCATCCCAATATCCAGGCTATCAAACCTATCATCCTTGACATACCTTTCCCTCCAATTTCGCTTTTCCCATCTTATCTCATTTTTATTGAATTTTAAAATTCTAGGTTTGGTCATACATGTATTCTCTTGTGAAATGCTAACTTTTTCCCCAAAAATCCACTTTATAAATTTTGGAGTTTCAATGTTTCTCATCTTAGCATCCCTCTCTAATTTTTCATCTCTAGCATGTCTTTCCCTCCAATCCCATTTTCCCCTCTAATCCCCTTTTCCTTAAATTTCAAGATTCTAGGTTTGTTCATCCATGCATCCTTTCCTCAACTACCAACTTTTTTACCCAAAAATCCACTTTGCAAATTTCAAAGTTTCAAACTTCCTCATCTTGGCATCCCAGATGGACCTATCATCTTTGCATGTCTTTCTCTCCAAGTCCAATTTTTTCCTCTAAGTCCCTTTTCCTTGAATTTCAAGATTATGTGTTTAGTCATCAATGAATCCTTTCCTTAACTGCCAACTTTCCCCCCCAAAAATACACTTTACAAATTTTAGAGTTTCTCATTCTAGCATTCCTTTTACACCTTTAGGGTATTTTTCTCCTCTTCCCCCTTTGGCATGCAAAGTCTCAAAAATTCATCATTCAAAAAAAAAACCTTATCTACCTCCCTGTATGACCCAAGATGATATTATTGGTCTCAAAATGAATATGATTCAACATAAGAGGACTCTCAAATGCATCTTGGTACCTATGGGACCATATAAGACATGAATGGTGTAAAATTTAAGCATATTGTTGTTGATGTAAAGAACATAGTTTCAAGTGTTTTTCCATGTGAAATTGATACAAGAAAACATGGGAGACATGTACAATTATGAACAACCATGCTTCTTTCCCCAAGATCTCTTGATGGTTTTGGAAGATGTATATTTTCCAAATTGAAAAAAGAGAGAGAGGGAGGGAAAAGAGGAGCAATTACAAAACTAACAAGAAGAAAATATTGCAAGAAGCCTTAGGGTTTCAATTTATAGTTCTAGGTAGTATTAATTTGAGGTTGTATTAATGTGGGTATGTTCAATCTATAAAAAAAATATTTATAACTTTGAAGAATTATTGTAATAGTAGACTTGACATTGTTTGAGTGTCTCTAGGAGTTCCCCATGCATTGTCTTGATAAGTTCTTAATCAGTTTCTTAGCTAATAGGCCGTAAAATTGTTCCAAATATTTTGTAATGTATCTTCTCAAGATTAATAAATAAATGCACATGTTTATTACTAGATTATTAAGTAGTCTCTTATAAAGTTTTGTAACTTCCATTGTTTATTCATTTGCATGTGTAGAACCTATTTTATGTGTGTATTTGAAGAAATAGTGTTTGGGTATATCTTGGTTAAGGTATCCTATTTTATACTAAATATTATATTTTTTCATAAACTCCATACTTTGTGCCCAACTAGATATATGCACTAGTCTATAATTTATTCCTCGTCCTATAACTTCAACACATTTTAAATAAATTAAACATTAAATAGATTTGTATTTGTGTTGTCTTTCTAGCTTCCATGTTGTTGTAAAACAAGGTGAAGAAAGATTGAAATATGAACTTTTTCAACAATAATTGCAAATATGAATCCAAAGATTAACCCTTAATATGAATGTCATTGCAGAATCAAAACAAGAAAAGAAAATCATAACACATGAGACCAAATTTACGTGGAGAAACCCCTAAGGGAAAAAAAACTCCACCACATATAGAGAGAGGTAAGTGTATTACTAATCCAAGATATATTACAACAACAATACACTTCTTTAAATAACTATAGAATCTGACAGCATCCTGTTACCTGTAAAACTAAATGAATAACTCTAACTCAAGGCCCCAAATCATAGAAACTTGTGGGGATGAATACCACCATGGTATCACCAAACAACATGCAAAAAAAACACATGGAAAAACCCATGTCTACCTCCTTTCCAACCACCAAATACACCCAAAATAGAAACTTACAAATTATCCTATAGCTGTCATAAGGCATCTCTCATGCATGGGCACCTAGGGAAGGAATTTATCATAAATACAATTATAAATGGTGTCATAGTCATCATAGAAGCTTATGACAGTTTTCATAGTGTCATAGATACTCTTACAACTTATGACAGATGTCATAACCCTCCAAAAATAGGAGATTCCAAATGGGACAACTAGCTATTTTGTCCTTTAATGGTAACTGCAACTCCATCTTTACATGAGCTCTTTCACCACTCTTGGTTAAACAGTTTCACCTCTTATGGGTAATTTATAAAATACATTAGGAAAACAATTAATTAAAGGGTTTACAAGGTTTATGTCACCTAAATCCTAAAATTCTCCCACTTGACATCATACATTGTAAATTACACCCATAGAGATACATCAACATGAAATTAAGTACAATGATCAAGGACCATGGCCTTTCTGCACCAAGACAACTTATCTGTGGTTACTGGCTTTGTGAGAGAATCTGCAACATTATCCAAAGTGTCAACTTTTTCAATTAGGACATGTCCATTCTCAACCATTTCTCGCACAAAGTAATACTAGACATCAACATGCTTAGTACACGCATGATACATAGGATGTTTAGCCAAACATATGACATTTAGTGTAACATATGATCCTCACTATCCTACAATCAAAACTAATACCAATACCAAGTCTTTGTAACCCAAAAACCTCCTTAGAAGCATGAGTAGTAGCCATATACTCTACTTCACTGGTGGACAATGCAACTATAGGTTGTCTTTTACTCATCCAACTCACTGCACCTCCAAACAAAGTGAATACATAGCCACTAGTGGACCTTCAACTATCCAAGTCACCTGCCCAATCTACATCAACAAAACCCTATATTCCCAATGACTTATCCACATTATTAGTACCATGATAAACCAAACAATAATTAGAAAGTGCCTCACAAGTACCTAAACACCCTTTTAACAAAAGTCTAATGCTCTTTACCAGGGTTAGACATAAACTTGCTTAGAACTCCCATTGCTTGGGCTATATTTGTCTAGTACAAACCATTGCACACAATAAACTACCAACAACACTATCATAAGGAACATTAGACATCTCTTCAATATAATCTTTAGAATTAGGACACATGTCTAAACTCAACTTAGTACCAACCAAAATTGGAATATTTATTGGTTTATAGTCATGCATATTAAACTTTTAAAAAATAGTATCAACATACGTACTCTAACTTAACCAAATATTTCTATGAACCCAATCTCTATTAATCTCCATTCTAAGAATATATCTATCAGCCCCCAAATCCTTCATATCAAATGTGCCAGAAACATGAGTCTTAAGCTCCCTAATCATCACCTTTATGTTACCCATAAACAACATGTCATCAACATACAAGATAACAATTAGTATATAATCATCAATAACCTTAATGTAAACAAACTGGTCCTCTTCACTTCTAAAAAATCCCAGCTTCGAAGAAAAGGAATTAAACTTTTGGTACCACATCCTGGGTGACTGTTTCAAACCATATAAAGATCTTTTTAACTTGTAATCCAAGTGTTCTTTTCCTTTCACAATAAAACTGTCAAGTTGTCACATATAAATTTCTTCCTCAATATCCTCAAGCAAGAAAGTTGGTTTAACATCCATTTGCTCTATTTTAAAATCATTAGTAACAATAATAGATAATAGGAATCTAATAGAAGTTAACTTAGCAACAGGAGAGTATTTCACTAAAATTAAATCCCTCTCTCTAGGAGTATCCCTTGGCCACCAATTTGGCCTTGTACTTCTCTAACCGACCATCTGCTCCACATTTCTTTTTAAATATAGACTCACAACCAATGGGCTTCCTTCATTTGAGAAAACTCACAAGATCCTAGGTATCACAATTATCCAAATCCATCATCTGATCTTGCATGCCTTGCATCCAAGACTCACTTTCTTCTAAATAAAGAGCCTCCCTGTAGGATCTAGGTTCGTCATCAATACTCAAAAAAAAAAATACACAACAAAACTTGGATGGGTTATACTTGTCAACTAGATTATGTTGTCTTGTGGATCTTCTCAAGGTAGGAGTAAGGGGTTCTTGTTGTTTTTCTTCTTCTGTATGCTCATCCTGCACATCATCTAAACTTTATGAACCCTCTTCTTCTTCTCCATCATCTAATCCATTTGATTTTTCTTCCACATGTGCATCTTCCAACTTTTCAATCTTTGTTTCGAAGTGTACTATTTTTGTGTTAACTTTCTCTTTTGGTTGTTCTTCACTCAAGTATGCTCTAAACTCCCTAAAAATCACATCTCTAGAGAAACCATTTTACGGGTTAGTGGATTCCAAAGCTTATAACCTTTTACATTCTCACTGTAACCAAAAAAGATGCATTTCTATTCTTTTGGATCCAATTTAGAATGCTTCTTTTGAGGCGCATGAATAAAAGCATCACAACCAAAGACCCTTAAATGTGAACAAGAGGCTTTCTACCTATCCACACTTCATAAGGGGTTTTATCAACCAGAGATAAACAAGAAGATCTATTAACCAAATAACATTTAGTACTTATAGCTTCTACCCAAAAGCATCTATCAAGCTTAGCATCATTCAACATGATCCTAGCTATTTCCATCAAGGTTTGGTTCATTCATTGTGCTACCCCATTTTTTTGGGGAGTGTATAAGGTGTAGTATTTTGCCTAATAATACTTGCATGCTTATAGAGCTCATCAAATTCCCTAGGACAATATTCACCCCCATTGTTAGATCTCAATGCCCTTATTGTATAATCTATTTGCTTCTCAACTAAGGCTTTAAATTCCTTAAACTTAGTGAACTTCAGATTTTGCATGCATAAAATAAATCCAAGTGTATCTTGGCACATCATCAATGAAAGTAACATAATAAGGAGATTTTCCAAAAGAGTCAACATCCACTGGTCCAAACACATCTGAATGAATGATCTCTAATAATCTCTTAGTTTTATTAGTCCCATTAAGAAATGATGATCTATTTTGTTTACCATACACACAATGCTCACAAAAATCATTTTTACCAAAACAATAATCAAAAATACCGTCAACCAAATTTTTATTTAAAATGGTCTTAAGACCTTTTTCACCAATGTGACCCAATCTATGGAGCCACAAAATACATGTATTTTTAGTGCTAGTTACATTGATAGAGTTACAAAAAGTAGACGTATTAAGCCTAAACAAAGTCCAAATTAGAGATCCTTTAGCTATCACCAAACTCCCTCTTACCAACCTACAACTAGACTTTTCAAATGTCACATGCATTCCAGAATCATTCAACTTGGATACTGAAAGTAAATTTCTTGTAAGTCTTGGAATATGTAAAACCTGATCAAGGATTTTAACCCTTCCATCACTAACACACAATTTTACCTTTCCCTTACCAACAAAAACTACTCCCCCATCATAAGTTGAATATGAAGTAAACCACTCCTTATGAGGAGTCATATGGTAGGAGCAACTTGAATCAATAAGACAAGCATCATTACTAATAGTGTTAGAAAAAATAAAAAAAGCATCAAAATCACCATCTTCTAAGGACTTTTTCGTGGAAGTATTTGAACTCTTTTTCTTCTTTATGCACTCCTTCACATGCCCTCTCTTACCACAATTCCAACACTTTACTCTACTCTTCCCAAGGGTTTGATAATGCCATTTAGACTTGTCTCTCTTCTTGTCCCCTCTAGGCCCTAGTTTTTCTTTGGACCTTCCTCGCACATGCAAGGCATCTTGAGAGCCCAAATTCATGGAATTTATCCTCATCTCTTCTGAAAGAAGTATAGAAATGAGACTATCCATTTTCAGTTCTGTACCACCACCACTTATGAAAACAATTAGATTTTCCCAAGATTCGAGTAAAGAACAAAGCATCAAAATACATTTATCTTCCTATTCTAACTTAACATCTATAGATGCAAGCTGACTTATAATCATATTAAAAGCATTTAAATGTTCTACAATATAATCACCATGTTGGATATTGTGGTTTTGTTTCTGATATGTGGTTGTCTTTGATGTCAACACTATTAGCATAAATGGATTGAAGGTTGTATATGTCGAAGATATTGAGAAAATTGCAATAAATATATTATAGGCAGTATGTGAAGCTGATAAGGTCAGAGTGATGGAAAGTTATGCACATTGATGATCAGAAGGCGTGCATTAAAGTTTTTTTTGCTGAGCCTATCTAGTATGTTTTCTAAAAGTTTCAGAGGTGTGCATCAAGAATTGAGAAAGTTATGAAGTTTTGTGTTCCTACAGTTATTCAATTACTGTAGTAGTTGTTTCTAGAAGATGTAATTGCAATTTCAATGAATTTATTTGTTGCGTACATTCCTAAGATGTTCAATGATGTTTCTAGATCATGATCTATCAGTGTGGTGCATCCGTGTGGATTGGTGTGTTCGTGATCGAAGATTTTCCTTTGTGTGTTCGAGGGTTTTATGTTCTCGGCCGACATGATGGTGGTAGCGTGTTGCGGATCCTTATGGATTAATATTTTATTGTTTGGCATGTTCAAGGATGTTGAATTAGGTCCTCACTATGTTGTGACCAACTTAGGTTGGTGCACATTGAGATTTGTTCATGTATTGAGGCCGACAATTGTAATGTATTCTTTATTTTGTGGCCGATGAAGTTGTTGATGTAAATTCATGTAGCGGATATATAAGAACAATTGTTTTCTTCATTTTGAAGTATGCTCAGTGAATGTAAGAAAAATGTGCAAATAAAGATCAGATCATTTGATTTCAATGAAGAGTGTGAAGAATATTGAGCGAAGTGTGAAGAAGTGTTTTTGTGCCTAACCGGAACTATCATCAAGCTTTTTTAGAAGCTAATTTCTCAATTCAACCTCATCAGATGGATTTAATCTGATTTTTTTATGTAAAGCAGTGAGCCTTCCCTTTGAGTAGTGAGCTCTAGGTAGTGTGCTTGAATGCATGTGCATTCCCTATTCATTCTTTCATTATACTTCTAACAAGGTATAATCTTGTGGACTAACATCCACCATGTTTTTTCCCCTAACATGGTTTCCACGTATAAAATCTTGGTGTTCATGTGTCTCTGATGTGTTGTTGATTTATGCTTTCACTGTTAATTATTAGATATGAGATTAAAGTTTGATTAAATTTGAATAAGTGTAAATTTTGTAACAATTGATTCACCCCCCCTCTCAATTGTCTATCCTTGTTTTTCCAACAATTGGTATCAGAGCTAGTTCCTCTGAAGAAGTGTAATAGCTTGAGGTGATCTGAGATGGCATCATATAAGAAGGATAGTCCTAGATTCAATGGTACAAACTACTCTTTATGGAAAGTCAGAATGGAGTGTCATTTGAAGTGCATTGGTGAGCCTTTCTGGAAGATTACAAAGAATGCATATACTATTCCTCAGAATGGTCCCTCTACTGCTGATGAGATCAAAGAATGAGAAACTAATACCTGGGCTATAGAAGCATTGCTAAGTGCTTTGACAGATTCTAAGATGAAAAATGTGATAGGTCTGAAGATTGCACATGAGATCTGGAAAAAATTGGAAACATTGTATGAAGGAGATGCATTAGTGAAAGTTGCTAAGCTACAAAGTCTGAAAGGTAAGTTGGAGAACATGAAGATGAAAACATTTTTTCTTTCATGCAAAAGGTAAATGAACTAGTGATGAGCATTAGATGTGTCGGTGGAATCTTGGAAGAAGATGATATTGTGGCTAAAATACTTAGATCTATGCCTACTTCTTACAAAACAAAAGCTCATGCTATTGAAGAGCTCAAGATAGTAACAAATGTAACAAGAGACATGCTAATTGGAAAACTTGTTGCCTTTGAGTTGAGTGAATTTGGTGAATCTTCACCTAAGACAGAGTCTTCATTCAAAGCTACTACATCCAGAAAAATCCAACAGAGATATGATCTGGGAGAGAGCTCCAAGAAGACATTCAAGTATGAAGATGAAATGAAACTGATTGAAGATGAAGAAAGAGAACTAGAAGAATTGGAAGCACTGATTGTGAAAAGAGAAGACAAAGGCAAAGGTAAGTACAAGGGAAAGTTACCTATTAAATGTTTCTCTTGTAGTAAGATAGGTCATTTTGCATCAAGGTGTCCTGAAAGAGTTTCTAAGTATAAACCTGATAATACTAGATTTCAAAAGAAATGTTATTATGTTGAAGGTGTTACTGATGATGAATCTGATAAAGAAACTGGAAATGAAGATGAATGGGTACTCATTGCTATCAAGGAAAATGGTTTGGTGTCCACTGAATCAACTAGTAATCATAATATTGAAAAAGCTCTTGCAGACAGAATTGATGAGAAGGATGAGTGGGTGATTGATAGCGGATGCTCACATCATATGAATAGTGACAAAAGCAAGTTTTTAATCTTGGAAAAATATGATGGTGGTGTTGTAAGATTTGGAGATAAGAATGTTGGTGTAATTTGTGGCAGAGGCACTATTTATCTTAGTGGTAAATGTAATACTAATGATGTCCTATATGTTGAAGGTTTGAAGCACAATTTGTTGAGTGTTGGATAGATGGTTGACAAAGGTTACAATATTCAGTTCAAAGATGGTAAGTCAGGATATTGGGAAGCTCAAGAAATTTGATTGCTTCAAGTACAAAGACAAGAGGCAATATTTTTCATTTAAATGTTGCTAGTGAAAGTTGTTTTATTGCTCAAGTTGATGTAAGTTGGTTATGGCATAGAAGACAGTGTCATGTAAATTTTGATAACATTGTAAAAATAAGCTCCACACAAGCAGCCAAAGATCTACCTAAGTTAGTGAAGCCTACTAACACTATATGTAAGGAATGTCAGATGGGAAAGCAGACAAGAATTTCTTTTAGGAGAAAACAACATCATTCCAATGGAGTACTGGATTTGGTACATACCGATCTATGTGGTCCATCCAAAATCAGAAGTCTACAAGGAGAAAGGTACTTTATGTTGCTTATTGATGATTATTCCAGAATGGTATGGGTTGCTTTCTTAAGAGAAAAACATGAGGCATTAGAGAAATTCAAAAGCTTCAAAGCTTTGGCAGAGAATGAGACAGGTTTGAAGATCAAATGTTTGAGATCAGACAGAGGTAGTGAATTCACTTCTCGGGAGTTCAATTCACTTTGTGAAGAGCATGGAATAAAAAGATAGTTATTTGCTCCCTAGACCCCACAACAGAACAAAGTTTTTGAGAGAAATAATAGAACAATCTTAGATATTGCCAAAACTATGATGTTGGAAGGTAATGTTCCTCATTTCTATTGGAGAGAAGTTGTAAGCACTATTGTGTATACTATCAACCGGGTAAATGTCAATGGTAATTCTGGTAAGACTCCTTTTGAGCTATGGTTTGGTTATAAGCCTACTATTAAATATTTCAAAATCTTTGGAAGTAGATGTTTTATTAAGAGAGATGAAGATATTGGCAAGTTTGATGCTAGAAGTGATAAAGGAAATCTTTCTGGGTTACTCTACTAAGAGAAAATAATATCGGTGTTACAATAAAAGATTGAAGAAAATGGTTGAAAGTGCAAATGTCAGAGTTGATGAAGATACTGTTAGATCTTCCAAGTATTGTGGATATGATTCAGATGACCAAAAAGATATCACTGATGATGGAAATAATGCGCAGACACATAATCAAATTCAAAGTGTTCAGGTGGATCAAGAAAATCATGAAGGAGAAGATAGTGGAAATGCAGAAGAAAGAATAGAAGAACCCAAAATTCCAAGGTATGTGAAGCGAAGACATTTTGAAAGTCAGATCATAGGAGACAAGAACAAAGGTGTGCATACTAGAAGAAGAATTGTAGAAGAATATTGTTTGATATCCAAGACTAAACCTAGCAATATCAATGAAGCATGTAAAGATGAATATTGGATGGAAGCAATGAAGGAAGAACTGATGCAGATAGAGAAAAATGATACTTGGATTCTTCTTCCTAGACCTCAAGACAAAAATGTGATTGGAACCAAATGGGTCTTTCGGAATAAGTTGAATGAGCAAGGTGAAGTAGCTAGAAACAAAGCAAGACTAGTATGTAAAGGATACTCACAGATGGAAGGTATTGATTTTGAAGAAACCTTTGCCCCTCTTGCTAGAATTGAAGTTGTAAGGTTATTTCTTTCTCATGCTACTTTCAAGAATTAAAAATTCTATCAAATGGATGTGAAGTCAACATTCCTAATAGTGAATTAGAAGAAGAAATTTATGTTGAGCAACCAGATGGATTTCAACTGATTGATGAAAAATACATGGTTTTCCGATTAAAGAAAGCTCTATATAGACTTAAACAAGCTCCTAGAGCATGATATGCTAGATTGGATAAATACTTATTGAAACTTGGATTCAATAAAGGCACTGCTGATAGCAATCTGTATTTCAAGCTAGATCGGGATAAAGAATTGATAATTGAAGTCTTTGTTGATGACATTATTTTTGAAGGTGATGATGACTTATGCATGAAGTTTGTTGATGAAATGAAAAGTGAATTTGAAATATCAATAATAGGAGAACTGAAACTCTTTTTAGGATTGCAAATGACTCAGTTAGATGATGGAATCTTTATTTCTCAGTCCAAATATGTAAAAGAGTTACTGAAAAAGTTTGGCATGGAAGACTCAAAGCCAGTTGGTACACCCATGGTAACCAGATGCAAGCTAACATAGAATGATGATTCTCCTAATGCTAATAAAACAAGATATAGGTCAATGATTGGTGGATTGTTATATTTGACTCATACCAAACTAGACATTATGAATGTTGTGTGAATGGTTGCTATATATCAAGCTAATCCAAAGGAATCGCATGTGACTGCAATAAAGAGAATTTTTAGATACTTAAAAGGAATAGTTGTTTTTGGTCTTTGGTATCCTAAGGATGATGGTCTTACTATGAATTCCTTTATATATGCAGATTGGGTAGGGGATGTGGATGACAGAAAAAGTACAAGTGGTGGTGCATTCTTCCTAGGGAAGAAGTTGGTGTCTTGGCTAAGTAAAAAGCATAACTCTATTTCCTTATCTACTGCTGAGGAAAAATATATTGTTGTTGCAAACAACTGTACTTAAGTATTGTAGATGAAGCAGATGCTGAGAGATATCAGAGTTGAGTATGATGAGCCTATTGCCATATTTTGTGACAATTTAAGTGTCATAAACATTTCTAAGAATCTGGTGCTACACTCAAAGACAAAAAATATATCTATCAAGTATCACTTTTTGAGAGAAAAAGTGAGTGATAAAGAGGTCAGATTGGAATATGTTCCCACAAAGGAAAAAATTGCAGACATATTTACTAAACCGTTGCCTAAGGATACTTTTGATTATCTCAGAGGCAAGTTAGGGGTGATTTCCCCTCCTAATCTGAACTAATATGCAAGTCTTTGCATCAATCCATGCACCTACAATCATATTTTGTTTCAAATTGATGTTATGGTGGCTTCTACTCAAGGGGAGTAGTCAGATGATTCAGATGATATGTGGTTCAGAGCTTGTGTACCTTTTCCATTAATGTCAAAGGGGGAGAAGAGAAATGTGAAAAATATTTGTAGAAGAAAGGGGGAGAAGTGCAATAAGTAATAAGAAGGTGGAAGAGCAATAGAAGAACAGGTTGAGAAGAGTTAGTTGCGTTGATGGTATTTTTCACATCATGTGTTGCCATCAATGACAAAGGGGAAGATTATTGGATATTATGGTTGTTTTGTTGATATGTGGTTGTCATTAATGTCAACACTATTAGAATAAATGGATTGAAGGTTGTATATGTTGAATATATTGAGAAAATTGTAATAAATATATTGCAAGCAGTCTGTGAAGCTAAGAAGGTCAGAGTGATGGAAAGTTTTGTACGTTGATGATCAGAAGGAATGCATTAAAGAGTTTGTTGTTGAGCCTATCTATTATGTTTTTTGAAAGTTTCAAAGGTGCACATCAACAATTGAGAAAGTTATGAAGTTTTGTGTTCCTACAATTATTCAATACTGTAGCAAGTGTTTCTGGAAGATGTAATTGCAATTACAATGAATTGAGTTGTTGCGTACATTCCTGAGATGTTCAGTGATGTTTCTAGATCATTCTCTATCAATGTGGTATGTCCGCATTGATTGGTGTGTTCATGATCAAATATTTTCCTTTGTGTGTTTGAGGGTTTTATGTTCTTGGCCGACATGATGGTGGTAGCGTGTTGCAGATCCTTATGGTTAATATTTTATTATTTGGCATGTTCAAGGATGTTGATTTAGGTCCTCACTATGTTCTGACCAACTTAGGTTGGTGCGCATTGAGATTTGTTCATGTATTGAGGCCGACAATTGTAATCTATTCTTTATTTTGTGGTCCACAGAGTTGTTGATGTAAATTCATGTAGCGGATATATAACGATTGTTTTCTTCATTTTGAAGTATGCTCAGTGAATGTAAGCGAAATATGCAAATAAATTTTAGATCATTTGATTTCAGAGAAGAGTGTGAAGAATATTGAGAGAAGTGTGAAGAAGTGTTTCTGTGCCTAACCGAAACTATCATCAAGCTTTTGTAGAAGATAATTTCTCAGTTCAGCCTCATCAGATGGATTTAATCTGATTGTTTTATGTAAGGAAGTGAGCCTTCCCTTTGAGCAGTGAGCTCTAGGCAGTGTACCTGAATGCATGTGCATTCCCTATTCATTATTTCATTATACTTATAACAGGGTATAATCTTGTGGACTAACATCCACCGTGGTTTTTCCCCTAACAGGGTTTCCACGTATAAAATCTTGGTGTTCATGTGTCTCTGATGTGTTGTTGATTTATGCTTTCACTGTTAATTATCAGATCTGAGATTAAAGGTTGATTAAAGTTGAATAAGTATAAATTCTAAAACAATTGATTCACCCCCCCCTCTCATTTGTCTATCCTTGTTTTTCCAACACACCATCCTTCATTTTCAAAGAATACACATCTTTTGAGATATAACTTATTAGTTAGAATTTTATTTTAATAGATATCTCCTATCCTCTTCCACAAATTATATGCGGTAGATTCTTCCAGAACATTGAAGATGATGGAATCTCCAAGACACAACTGAATGGTTCCTCATGCCTTCTTGTCCATTTTGTTCCAATCTTCATCAGATACTTTTTTTGGTTTCCTTTCATTCAAAACTGCCAACCATTGATCTCTCTCTTCAAGGAGCTCCTCCATCTTCAACTTCCACATCTCGTAACCAATTCCATCAAATTTATCAATGTCTAGATGGGAGGTAGAAGCCATGGTTTACAATCTTTCACAAATCTGCAAAAACCCCACAAAGTAAAAGCTCACACTACAACAAAAAAACCTTCAACACTCAAGAGAAAAGCGTTCCTTTCTCAACATAACCGTTAACTCTGATACCAAATGTTATAAAAAAATGTGAAGAAAGCTTGCAATATGAACTTTAATAAAAAATAATTGCAAATCTAAATCCAAAGATTAATCCTTAATATGAAAATGATTGCAGAATCAAAACAAGAAAAGAAAACCATAACATATGAGACAAGATTTACAAGGAGAAACCCATCAGGGAAAAAACTCCACCATAGAAAGAGAGAGGCAAGTATATTACTAATCCAAGAGAGATTACAAGAAAAATACACTTCTTTGAATAACTCTGTAAAATCTGACAACACCCTGCTACTTGTAAAATTGAATGAATAACTCTAGCTCAATGCCCCAATTTATAGAAACTTGTGGGGATGAATACCACAATGGTATCACCAAACAACATGCAAGAAAACCACATGGAAAAACCCACTCCTACCGACTTTCTAACCACCAAATCCACCCAAAATAACAACTTACAGATGCTCTTACAATTGTCATTAGGCATCTCTCATGCATTGGAGCCTAGGGAAGGAATATATCATAAATACAATCATAAATGGTGTCATAGTCATCATAGAATCTTATGAAAAATGTCATAGTGTCATAGATACTCTTATGTAACTTATGACAGATGTCATAACCCTCCAAAAATAAGAGATTCCAAATGGGATGCCTAGCTATTTTGTCCTTTTCCTAGAAGACAAATGGTAATTGTAACTTCGTCTTTACATGAGCTCTTTCACCACCATTGGTTAAACGGTTTCACCTCTTCTGGGTAATTTACAAAAGACATTAGGAAAATAATTAATTAAAGGATTTACAAGTTTGATGTCACCTAAATTCTAACACACATGTATAAGTGCATAATAGAATTAGGGTTTACTATATCCATATTTTAAGACACTCTACTTGGTAAGCCTTTTCTATTATATAAAGGTGGAAAATTTTGTATTTTCAAACCAACACATAGGTATATTATGAAAAAAAGAATAATGGTGCATTGCATAATGGGGATGGTTTGTAGCAAGGTCATTATTCAATCCTTAATAGTATCATATAATTTATCACCATAGTGAAACCCCCTTGGTATTACAAAACCAAAAGTGGAGGTCTTACCCATCTCAATAAATGGTCCTCAGTTGCTCAACCCAAATATAGATTTTGTGGTATTATGCCTAGGTTTGACAGCCCTAGCACTCAAGAGACTATCCTACCTTAGGGGTTTGGGACATATAAATCAGATCACCAACAAATGAAATGAGTATGTGATCATGAAATCACATCTTTAGCATAACATATACCCAATAGATACCCACCTAGAAAAGTAATGCAACCTCCTAGTGGGATAGAGCTATAAGTTAGATCCATAGCAATGCAATAATTCCCCCTCTAAAATTATCTAACATAGTAGGTGGGTCTTGCAATCACAAAAACACTTTGTGTTAGTTTCATGCAACATAACAATTAATTGTCATTCAAAAAACTTTAGATTTTAATTTATTTTGATAAGATGCTTATGCCACCTAAACACTAGTGTTATGGGTGCTCAAAATTTCTAAATATAGAAAATAAAAAATGAATAGTAAATTTGAATTTTACTATTTATAGTAAAAAATAAAAATTCTAAAGCACCTACTACAAAGAAACCTTCATAAATTCTTCATATGAGCTCAGATTTTTGCACCATTTTCTTCATATAGATCCTAGCTTCACCTCTTCATTGTGATGTATTTTTATCATGTCATTATCTTTTGGAATAAAATTTTGCATCATACAAATGACAACATGAAGCACATAAGTTTGCACAACATATTGACATTATGGATAGTGAGCTTTAGCTTTTGATGTCAAGTTTCTCATGTTTCTCTATTTTATGTTTTGTAATCTACTTCTATAGATTATTATTTCATTTTGTAGAAAATAAAATTTTAGAAATCCTTCTTATGCTTTAGCTTAATAAAATATTTTCATTTAAAAAAAAATCTTGGGGTTATTAAAATTATTTTTCTCTTTCTATATTGGCTAGAGGCAGAGTGATTTTCATTTATAGTTAAATAATCCTAGAAATAAAATAAAAGTCATTTACTTAGAAAACTAGTGTCTTTTAAATAGATCATTTTTTTCCTTTTACAATATGATGTTGTTGAACTCTACTCAAGTATTTGTTGATTATCAAGGTGAAGAAAGATTGCAATATGAACTTAAATAAGTGTATGCAAATCTGAAATAAGTGTATGCAAATCTAAAATAAGTAGATTAACCTTTAGCCTTAGTGAGAGGAAAGAATGAGAGAGAGAGAGAGATAAAAGAATCATAACACATGCAACAATAGATTTACGTGGAGAAACCCTGAAGGGAAAAAACTCCACCACCGAAAGAGAGGCAAGTATATTACTAATAATCTAAAATATTACATGTAGCAATAGACTTCTCTTATCAATCTCTATAAAATTCGGCAGCACCCTATTACCCTGCAAACCTGCAAAACTGAATTGAATAACTCTAGCTCAAGGCCCCCAATTTAAAGAGATTTGTGAGGATGAAAACCACCATGGTTTCACCAAACAATAGGTACATATACCACCTAGAAAAACCCACGCCTCCCTCCTTGAAATGGTCAAAAAATACCAAAAATAGCCTCTTACAGATGCTCTTACAGTTGTCATAAGGCATCTCTCATGCATGGGCGCCTGGGGTCTAAAAATAGCATATTCTGTCATAGGGAATCTATCATACTATCATAGCATCTTATGAAAATTGGCATACATTTCATAGATTCTCTTACAACACCCTATGTTGACCCAATAACCTCATTCTAGAAGATTTAAAAGTGGGATGCCTAGCTATTTTGTCCCTTTCCAAAAGGACAAACAATAACGGTAACACTGCATTTACATTGTCTCTTTCACCACTGTTGGTCAAACGGTTTCACCTCTTATGGGTAAATGTACAAAACACTTTAGAAGAATAATTAATTAAAGGACTTACAAGGTTGATGGCACCTAAATCCTAACAGTATTATCATGCCAATGTCAAAATATGTCACAATCAAATCGAGAATCCTAGGCCTAATTGATGAAGATGACAATTTAGAACCTTGTGGATATAGATGTAGAACATGATCAAAAGAAAAATATGACTCATCCAAATTTTACTCAAGGATCTCCAAGACAACAAAAAATTGTGACAAATTAATAGGTAGAGAAATAACAAGATGGTGTAAATATTCTCTCATGACATTTGAAGAAGATGATGCAACTACATAGGATCTAATGTCAAAGAGTAAATGAGAACCCCAATGGTTTCCTCCAAAATTAAAAGATGAAACACAAAAAAAACCTACAATGTCTATAAAGTACTCATTCGAAGGAGTTATCTCTAGAAGGAAATGTTTTGGTCCTACTACAAAGAATTAGTAGAAGCCCCATTCCAAGCAATGTTGAACTTTGAGAAGCGAGAGATGGAGATAAGATATAAATGCATGTCATCCAATTTTATTTATCATATTTGAATGATATTTCCACACAAGATGATTGAGTATGAAAACCAAATGTATCTATTTATGTTGAAGTAGATGAATCTAGCAAATTGATGTGATTATCCCAAATAAGATACCTAAGTTCATCAATTTGCTTCATAAGATAATTATCTTCATTGTGATTTTTCTTCCCACAGTAACCATATTTTTCCTTACATGATTAGAAGGATTATGTAGAATACTTAAATGGAAAAGTGAGAGAGTGAGATACATGATTAGCTTCCCCAAGATTACTTAATTATGAATCTAACAAACACAAATTCAAAATCATGCAAGATTATCCCCCACCCAAATATTACTCAGTCATGAGAATCCCCTAGCACAATATGATTTGGGCACTTTATATTTAGTGCAAGTACAATTTACACAAACAAATATCATCAAGTTGACTTGATCTCAATGGTTTACAAATTTCAAAAAGAGGCTCAAAATTAAAAATATAGATTAGGATTTAATATAAAATAAATGAATAACACCAATGTGTAGAGCTTAAAAATTATGTAATTTTAAAAAACACACCATAAAAGGAGCTTGTATGAGCCCAAACAAGGTCGTAGAAGGTCCCAAAATGATAATTGTATAGCAACACCTATGATAATCTAAAAATTCTAGAAAAATAATATGAAAATTAGAAAATAACTATATCATTGCAAAGGGGGCAGGGGGCCTACCTCAATTGGCTAAAGCATTCTATTGAAGGCAAGAGGTCGCGAGGTCTAGTCTCCCTATGTCCCCATGCTACCAGAGGGTGTGTCATGCCAGTGTCACTGGTCACGTGATTTATTTTTTAAGTTAGGTGCACTGCAGTTTATAGGGGGCTACCTGATTCCTACAGTCTAAAAAAAACAATATCATTGCAAAGTAAGTGAAAAAATAACCCAAATAAAAAATGCACTAAAAAATATAAGGGGGTAGATTTGAGAGAAAAGAAAGGTGATGTCATGCTAACATGATGTTAATAAATTAGTAAGGGAATGGATAAAATATTCTCTCTGCCAAAAATATATATATTTCTATAGTTCAAAATCATCTTTTTTTTACAAAAACCACTACTTTTAAATCCAAAATTATCAATTGTACTTTAGAAAACTACTAACTAACAAGAAAGGGTGGTTTTAAGGTGGAAAAGCTATGTAAAGGAGGTTGCACCACTAGTTATGAGGCGGCACAATTACACGAGTTATGCTAGGGTTTTAAATTATTCCTAAGTGTAGTGGTTGTTGGTGACTAAGATATCAATGGGCATAACTTATCAATAATCTTACCACATGGAGCCTACTATGTGGGATATATACCTACTACAATAGGTTTGCACAAAAATTTAATTTTTTATTTGAATCTAATAAAAATTATACCTTTGTACAAATAGCACAACGTTGACACCTAGGAGATTCTAACTATGTTAGCAAATATCCTCACAAAATATTTTGTGATCCACACGGTTGAAGAGGGAAACTTTTTTCTTTGATGAATCCAAGAAAAGTGCTCAAATTTTGATTATTTGATTTAATTGATCTTTATGTTATTGGGCCTTCTTAATATATGGCACATTAAGTTTGATCCAATATACTCCAAAATATTAGTGTACCTAATAGATCTAGCACATACCTCCCAAGACCAAACCCTTGTAGATATTGCCTCCAATATCTAATTTGGACACATCAAAAGGTAAAAATGTTTTTTTTGAACACCTTAAACTCAATGGTGAGCTCAGATTTACTCCAAGAATCTCACAAAGTAACTTGTAATACAAAACTACAAAGAGAAACCCCCCCAAATTTGGTATTCAATCATTTTTTTATTCTCCACATGATCATTTGATACAAGAGAAGAGCATACTCAAATTTTCAAGACAATACAAAATCTTCCACCTAAATATCACAAAAGACTAACAAGAAACAATCCCATAGGCTCCAATACCATGCAAGAGTTGGTATAGAATACTCTATACAATGAAATATTTGGCTATGGAGATATTTGCTCGAGCTTTAGGAGCTTAAATGAAAGCACGTGAGAGACCCAATGTGAGAGAATAATTAGATTTAAACAAAGAATGAAAATATATAATAAGAATATATTATTGAGATTACAATGAGAAACCCTTGTATATATAGACATGGGTGAGACATAGAACAACACAAGATTATGCCATGTGTCTTAATCATATGGTTTGAGACAAAGTGAAAACTTCCTAATGAAATTTAGGTAGACAAGTGTGAAAATGACCAAAGAGATAAACCAATTGGATAATATACCCCATTCACATCTATAGCCTCAAAAATAAAAAAATATAAAGAAGCTTCATTTACATTTTTCTTTTAGTAATACATCTTATTGATGAGTATAAAATTATACTAAGAGGGGGGGTGAATCAGTATAAGACTATCTTTTACCATTTTTAAATTAACAACCACAATAACTTCAAATACACAATGTCAACAAATAATACCACATGAGGAGCATAGAATTTGTGTGAAAACCATTTTGGGAGAAAAATACGGCAAAATATTGCTTATATAAAAATGTTACAAATTTTGTAGGCACCAACCTACTAGAGACACCAATCCCCAACACTTGAGCACCAAATCAATATGAGACACCAATCTCTTTCAATAAGAGGCACCAACCTCTCCAATTTGAGGCACCAACCTCTTGATAGATAAAGTTGTTTTTCTTGATACTCTTCCTTCATTTGCACACTTTAATATCAAACTTGGGTGCTCACAAGGGGTCACCCCTTTTGGAAAATAAATAAATTTATTTAAAATTTAATTTTAAGAAAAATGGGCACCTCTATAAGGGGGTCGACACATGCATAGAAAAAATTATTTATTTATTTTATTCAAAAACTCAAGAAGGGAGCCAAGCATGAGGGAGTAGACTATCATAAGGATTAATTTAATTGTTGTCTTGTGAGAATAAAAAATGTCTTGAAATGATTGCAATTTCTTCTACTTTCATTCTGATAGGTCATCAATGTAAACTTTCCATCACAACAATCTCCTATACGCCTTTGACATCAATGACATTAATTCTAACAACCTCCCCCTTTATCATTGATGACAACCTTGCATAAAATAATTTGTGAACATATTAATCCCCTAACTCTATTACTCCCCCTTTCACTACTTCTCCTCCTTTGACATCAATAAAAAATAAATCCTCAAAGTTGTAATATAGTGCAGTGATGATCTCTCCTTGCACACCATCCCCCTAAATAATGCATTTCATCAATGACTAGATGAAGAGGATATCACTCCCAAATTTTGTCTGAGATACTCAAAAGTCTCTTTTGGAAGAGGCTTTGTAAAGATGTTTGCAATTTGTTCCTATGTAGCAATATACTCTTAACTTCACTTGTCAGTCTTCCACCCACACCCTTAAGAAATGATATTTGATTGGAATGTGTTTGGGTTGGGAGTGCACCACGGGATTCTTTAATATATTGATTGCGCTTGTATTATCACAAAATATGGATATGGAATGATCATATTCTACCTTCATGTCACTCAATGTTTGCTTCATCTAGAGAACCTAAGTGCAGCAAAAGGTTGTTGCTTTATGCTCTCCCTCAAATGTAGATAAGGATATTGAAGCTTGTTTCTTATTCAAGCATGATACAAGATTATTTCCTAGAAATAATGCACCTCCACTTGTTCTCTTTTTGTCATCAATGCTACCGGCCCAATCCGCATCAATGTATGCTACTAAGGTAAAATCTTCACCTCTTTGATACCACAACCCAAAATCCAAAGTTCCTTTTAGATATTTAAGGATCCTTTTAACCTCCTACACATGGGTTTCTTTTGGTGCAACCTAAAACCTTGCTAGGTTAGGCCAAGTGAAGTTGTCACATATAAAAAATCCCAATCATTGATCTATAAAGAATTTGATTAGCCTCAAGGGATTCATCATCTTTACTTAACTTGCACACTGTGACCATGGGGGTACCCATAGGTTTTCAATGTTCCATACTAGATTTATTCAACATATCCTTAATATACTTGGCATGTGAGATAAATATTTATTTTTCTCGTTGAGAAATTTGTAACCCAATGAAGAAGGACAACTCACCAATCATAGACATTTCAAACTTCTTTTGTGTGTTCATGGAAGAATATTGGTACATTTTATCATTACTACCCCCAAAGATAATATCATCCACATAAACTACAAAAATCAACTGATGAATACCTTCAATTATAATGTATAGATTGTTGCCAACAATACCTCTTTTAAACCTTGGTTGTTGTAGATACTTATCCAATCTTGAGTACCAAGCCCTAGGGGCTTGTTTCAATCTAGAAAGTGCTTTCTTTAACCTACATACATAATCCTCATTTTTTGATAAGATGAATCCTTCAATTTGTTCAATATACACCTATTCTTCTAATTTTCCATTAAAAAATGTTGATTTGACATCCATCTGGTAGACTTTGAAATTCTTAAAACTATAAAACACTAAGAACATTCTTATAGCCTCAAGATGAGCAATAGGGGAAAAAATTTCTTCGAAATCAATACCTTTGACTTGAGCATATCCTTTGCACACTAACCTTGCTTTTTTCCTTATCTTGTTTTTGAAAACCCACTAGTGCCAATTACATTTTTATCCTTAAATCTTAGGACAAATTCCCAAATTTTGATATTTTCAATTTGGTTCAACTCCTCTTCCATGACACTCACCTAGTGTTTGTCTTCACTTCCATAATTATTTTTGGTTTAATTTTAGAAAGCAAGGACAAATTTGCATGTTCAGGTGTAATAGCCAATCTTCTCCTTGTTTGAATTTATGTATCTTTGTCATTGAGAATTAGATCTTCTGGATGATAACTTTGAACAAATATAGATGGTGTGTTAGATAGTGCCTTTGATGGTGTATTTGTGTCTCTTTTCTCAACTACCTCATGTTTAATTTCTTCCTCCACTTATTCTTCTTTGCAAATTTCTTCCTCTCGACAATCAATTTATTGTGTCATTTTTCTTTGATTTATTTCATCATCCACTCAGACATTTGCACTTTCAATAATTTTGTGCAACCTTTTATTGTAACACCTCTAACCTTTGCTCCTTGAAGAGTAACCAAGGAAAATTACCTTCATCTGCCCTAGAGTCAAACTTTCCCAAATCTTCATCATCTATTCTTATATAAAATTTACTATTGAATGCCTTGAAATACTTTACTATTGCAAGCATACCCTTCCATAGTTCATATGGTGTTTTGGAATTGTTTACTCTGATTTGTCCCTAGTTCAGAATGTAGAGTGTCGTATGAACCACTTCTCTCCAAAAATTGTCTAATAGATTGGACTCATTTAACATGGTCCTTTCTATTTCTTGGGAAACTCTATTATTCCTTTTCACAAGTCCATTTTGTTGTGGATTTCTTGCAAAAAAGGATGTCTCCTTATACCATGTTCACAAAATTCTTCAAATTAATTTGAAGTGAACTCTCCTCATCTATCTAATCTTAGGAATTTGATTTTTTAGACCGGTTTCATTTTCAACTAAGGCTTTGAATACCTTAAAAAATTTAAAAGCTTCATATTGTTCTTTCAAAAATGTAACCCAATTCATTTTTTAGTAATCATCAATTAACAACATGAAGTGACTCTCACCTTGCATACTTTTTTTTTTGTTTTGGTTGGCCCACATAGGACGATATGGATAAGTTCCAAGGGTTTAGACGTAGAATACTCCTTTTTCTTGAAGCTCACCATTGTTTTCTTCCCATATTGGCATTGCTTGAAAATGGTATTTAAAGGCTTCAAAATCTTTGGCATGTCTCTCACTACCTACTTATTGTTGATTTGACAATATTATTAAAGTTTATGTGTCCCATCCTTATGTGTCATAGCCAGCTCTCATATTATTCCCCCATATAACAATTTTTATTTTTGATTTCACTAAGGATGTAGAGGTTATTGATCGTTCTACTTGCATCTACAATCAATTTCCCTTCCTTCTTTATTTCACATCCTTTAACAGGAAATGTGAGTGTGTCCTTAGTCACACATCTGACTCACACTTAGAAGATTGTGCTTCAACGCTTCAAAATATAGAACAAAATCAAATTTTTTCTTTCATTATCCATGCTAAGAGTACCTTTTCCAGTTATCTTTGTTGTAGCATTGTCCCCAAATTTCAATGTTCCTCCATTTTCTTCCTTCAAAGTGAGAAATCTACTCTTGTCACTAATCATGTGAGTTGAGCAACCACTATCAATTTACCATTTGTCTCTCTTGTTTTGAGCATGTGGGCCAATTTGTACAAGCATGGGCATCTCCTATTCTTTCCATATTTTTGTGTTTTCCTCCTTTTGCTTTGCCATAATATCCTTCTTCTTGTTTTGTTTGGGAGTATCTACAATACCACTTTTACATTTAAATGTGTTGTGTGCCCAAAATTATTGCACTTATAGCATATAAAATTATAGTCTACTAGAGGGGCAAAAGAGTTATAGTTCCTATTTGTGAAACAATAAGGACTTCTATTCTTATTCCACTCAATATTTCTTGCACAAGTCCTAAAATTAATTGCTTTATGACCAAATTAATTATACATGAAAAATAACCAAAGAAAGAGTGTTTGAACCTATTCATGTATATTTTCTTCAAAGGAAATGACTTTCAAAATTTGTCCTTGCACTCCTTTTGATGGGACTTTTGAGAGCATTAACATAACTCTTTGGTTTTTCCTCATTGGTCTTCTTTGATGGATCTTTGGAAACTAGATCTTCCTTTGCTTCATAACCAAGACCTGTCTTTATGAATGGTGGATTTTTCTCATTTATAATATCATTCAAGATCACGATACTCTTTTCAATTTATTGGTTGCCTTTTCTAGTTCCTTTCTCAAGGAAACAATTCCATACTCCAACCTTCCACTACTATCTTCCTTTTTCTTCAATTGGATTCTTACCTCCTCTTCAATCCTTTTTCCTTCTTCCATTTAAATAGTTAGATTGATGATCATCTTTTCAAACTCTTCAAGACTTTGTGATAAATTTTCCTTAGATTCACTATCCTCTTGAACTTGTAATTTTTGCTTCAAATTCTTCTTAAGTTTCTTAATTTCATCTAGGGCACAATTAGGTTCCTCTTCCAAATCTACTTCCCCATCTATTTCATCATTATCATCCTCTTATGTTTCCTTCTCTACCTTTTCGTTACTTTCCAAGATATCATCTTTTGTTTATGTCGCCATGAATATAATCTCTTCTCTATCACTGGTGGATAAACTCTCTTTGGATGAGCCACTTTCCTCCTTGGAATAGAAGTTTTTCTTGTTTTTGTAAGAACTATTCTTTTTCTCAAATTTACCATGTTTGTAGCCCTTTTTATAATATTTTATATCTATCTTCATGTTATGCTCTTCCTCATCATCGCTAATTTTACTTTCATATGAACATTTAGCACCAACGTGTCCTACTTTTCCACAATTGAAGCATTTAAACAACTTACCTTTATACTTTTCAGATCCTTTCTTTAGCTTCCTTACAAAATGAGCTTCCTCTTCATCTGATTTGTCATCGGCACTATTGCTTGGATTGGACTCTTTTCTCTTCATTTTATTTGAGGCTTTGAAGACTGCCTCTCATTTAGATGTCTTCTCTTTTTCGATCCTCATCTCATATGCAATAAGGATCCCATGTAACTCATCAATTGTTAGGGCATGCACATCTTTCATTTCTTTGATAGCGAAGACTTTGGCATCAAATCTCAAAGATAACTTAATACTTTTTACACAATTATTGCATCCTCAACCTTGTCTCCAAGACCTCTAATAGTGTTAACAATCTTATTCACGTGAAGTAGATGTGTTGCTATATTTTCCTCATTTTTCATCTTCAAGCTCTCAAATTTCCTTTTATGGGTTTGGATCTTGGCTTTATTGACCTTGTCATCTCCTTCATAGGTCTTTTGAAGTTTGTTCCACATATCTTTCACCAATGTGCAATGCATCACTTTGACAAATTTTGATTTTGATAGACCACACAAAATTGCATTTATGGATTTTGCATTATTTTTGCTTGCCTTCTTTCCCACCAAATCTATTGGTGGAGATGATGGTGCAATATAACCATCCACAACTGATTTCCAAATATCAATTTCAAGAGCCATCAAGTAGGTGTGCATTCTTACAATCCAAAAAGCATAATTTGTCCCATCAAACAATGGAGCCTTGTCAAAAGAGAATCCTTTTTGGAAGGCCATGTATGCTCTTAAGATCTTCCTTCTAGAGGTTAAGCTATACTTTGAAGGAACCTTCTTTGATACCAATTGACGAGCACAAGCTTATATTAAGAGGGGGGTGAATCACTATAAGACTATCTTTTATCATTTTTAAATTAACAACCACAACAACTTCAAATACACAATATCAACAAATAATAACACAAGAAGAACACAAAATTTATGTGGAACCCTTTTGGGAGGAAACCACGACAAAATATTGCTTATATAAAAATCTCTTACAAATTTTGTAGGCACCAACCTACTAGAGACACCAATCCCAACACTTGAGAACCAACTCAATATGAGACACCAATCTCTTTCAATAAGAGGCACCAATCTCTCTAATTTTAGACACCAACCTCTTGATAGATAATGTATTTTTTTTCTTGAAACTCCTTCAAAAATTTGCCTTTGAATAGTCTTCAATTATTTTTTCTTCACATAAATATGTTGGTGTATATATGATTTATCACTTTGTCTTCCACACACACCTTTCTCGACACTTCAAAATTTCCTTTTATATCTATCCCAAAAGAAGCAACCTTGCGAATGGATGTGATGTTTAACAAAGGAGCCAACATTTCTTCTTTATACAACCTTTCATTTGCACCTTTTACTATCAAACTTGGGTGCTCACAAGACATCAAACCCTTTTGAAAAATAAATAAATTTATTTTAAATTTAATCTCAAGAAAATTGGGCACCACTATGAGGGGGTCAACCCATGCATAGAAAAAATAATTTATTTATTTTATTTAAAAACTCAAGAAGGGCACCAAGCATGAGGGAGTTGACCAACATAATGATTAATTTAATTATTGCCTTGTGAGGATATAAATTATCTTAGAATTATTGCAATTTCTTCTACTTTCATTGTGATATGACATCAATGTAAACTTTCCATCACAACAATCTCCCCATATGCCTTTGACATCAATGGCAATAATTCTAACACTTATATTAATTTTATTTTTTCTAACAAATTTGTAGGAGGAGCTTTCACCATTTCATTTATGAGTTTTTTCAAGGAAACAATGACTCAATATCTTTAGTACTCCACGATTTACCCTTAATAAATAATGCTTATCTAAAACATGACCCTTGTTTCCATACATATCCTTTTTTTCCCTATATAAATAGTACTCATTAGGGATTTTGTAAAACTATATTCTTTTCTTCAAATATAAACCCTTCATTATAGGTCTCTAGATTCCTTTGTGAGTCTTACCACTTACCAAGAACTTTTATATATCAATGTAAGGATTAATCTCTTGAGTAAAAAAATGTGTCATTATTTGATCATATGATTGAAATAGAAGTGCATTCAAATGGAAAGGGTATTTATGGGGTGATCATTTCAATGAATTTAATTGCTAAAGTTTGAAATATTGTATATCATACAACATTGTAATAAATTACATCAAACCATATCACAAATGTTTATATAGCTCCAACATGATTGTGACAAATATGACTTGCTTCCTCCTATTTTCTTCAAATCTAAACCCTTCATTATAGGTCTCTAGATTCCTTTGTGAGTCTTACCACTTACCGAGTTGTTATTTTTATACATCGGTGTAAGGATTAATCTCTTGAGTAAAAAAAGGTGTCATTATTTGATCATATGATTGAAAGAGAGGCACGTTCAAATGGAAAAGGTGTTTATGGGATGATCATTTCAATGAATTTAATTGCTAAAGTTTGAAATATTGCATATGTCATACAACATTGCAATAAATTCCATCAAACCATATCATAAATGTTTATGTAGCTCCAACATGATTGTGACAAATAAGGCTTGCTTCTTCCTACCACTTTGCTTCATTTAATAGTCTTTGATCACTAAAAATTATATTTAAATACCAAATATGATTTTATGGTTTGTATTGGTTCTATCTTATTAATTTTGTTAGCTGAAACTATTTATTTATTCTAGTAAAGTCAAGAATGTTATTGGTTTCAAATCTTTGTTCTTTGCTCCATTTTATGAATCTCTTTGACTACAAATATATCAGTATTATACTTTACGTCGAATTTTAGGACTTTATCTTTGACTATTGAAACATTTGTTTTAAAAAAACTTAAAATAATTTTGAAAATCATAAAATGCTAAAATAAAATCACACAAATTAAAAAATAAATATAATTAGACTATATTAATGAGGCACCCAATTTTTTTATTAAATATCTTACTTTTATCTAATTAAAATTACCCTACCTTTCAAATCCCTATCAAAATATGCATTACAACATAGTAATTTTTTTTATATTGAATCAAACCAAATTACAACCAATAAATCAACATAGTAATTTAAACATAGATATTTATAGGGCACGTGTATATATCCTAGTCGTTTACTAAGGGTTATATTCAAAAATGGACATAAAGCACTTTGAGAAAGGGGAATTGCTTGCTTATCTCTCGCGTGTACATCACCAACACATCTTGTATTATTTGTGGAGGAGCCTTAAAATTAATGTGGCCCAATGACCATAATGGTGGGCCCACACTTATTTTAATTTCATTGTGATATGAATGAAAACAATATCTTTTTATATTAATTAATTCCTTAATTAATAATTAAAGATAATTATTAACTAATTATTTAATTATAATATATGGAGGAAGGGTGTAGCGGCTCATGCGTTGGCATATACGAATCTCCATTGTCTTGTTCAGTAGTATGATCAAGACATACTTCCATGTTTTGCACGCATTGCCCACCGTCCATCGAACTAATTTGTTCTATATTAAAAAAATACAATCCATATTTGGCTGTCATAGTTTCAGTGTAACTGCCATTATTTGTATTTTCTGCACATTCTATCTGTAGATTTAGCGAGATTTTCAATCTGCAAAGCTGAAATTTTGTGCAGTCACTGTGTTTTCTATCTTTTATAACAGAGCAGTTAAATTGCGTGCTTGTTGATGGTATTATAGATCTTGAAATGTCGAGCATGGCCTACGCTTATCTTTTCAAATACATCATCATAGGCGACACAGGTGACATTCTTTTTCTTTTTCTTTTCCTTTTCTAAATTGAGGTTTGATTTGATTCTTTTCTTTATCGAGGTTGGATTATTTTGTAAATTTATGTGTTTGTGTTGGATTGTATTTTTAGCGAAATTGTTTTTGTTATTGTAGTAGAATGATGGTTTTGAGATAAGGACTTCCAAGATTCTACTTTATGCTTGTTAACGCTATAATTGTTATTTTTGTTTTGGGTTTCGGGGTTATGTATTTTTCAGCTCAATTTGGGGTTGTTGTTTGTTTTCTACTCAATTTTGATTTTTTTCAAGGCAGTCATGATTAAGGGTTTAGAACCTCATCCAGCTCATTTGCTACAGCTTTATCTCTTTTGCCGATTGTGGAGAATATCTGGGTTTGGCTCGATCTTCTCTTGGAATTTTAAGGGATTTGGTTTAACATGAAAGTTCGTTTGTGGTTTGTTTATAGATGTACTTATCTTAAATGGCCGTGTATGTAGTTTTTATTATAAATGACTTGAAGTTTTTTTTTTGTTTTGGGGGTGTGCAGGAGTAGGAAAATCATGTCTTCTCCTTCAGTTTACAGACAAACGGTTTCAGCCAGTTCATGACCTGACAATTGGTGTGGAGTTTGGAGCTCGCATGATTATGATTGACAACAAGCCCATCAAGCTGCAGATCTGGGATACAGTAAGCATTCTATGCTTTCTCTAAGTTTATAGGGTAGGGTTATAGCTTTTTCAAGAATTACTAGGATATTGTAATAGATGATTGATTGGTGGAGTGGGGTAATTTGAATTTAGTTGGATGCAATTTTCGGTGGATAAACATTTATAGTTTAGAAGGCCATGCCAGACTATATGCAGTCAAGAGTGACTCAAAAGTGAAAAACAGCCTTGTTGTTCTATGAACAAAATCTAAAAGCAGCTAGTATGATTTTTAACCTCTACTGTAACTGATAGACTGTAAATCCATTATATAGAGATGATGTCAAAGACAGGAACATAATTTTAAAAGCTAGCAAGCTTTACTTTGCTGTAAGAAAAACAAAACTGTGAAAATCGCTTGCAGGTGTCTGCGGCCTCATCTGTGTGACCCAATGTTTATGAGACTACCATATCTTTTCTTTGTACTTTTAGTCTTTTGGCTATATGAAACTGGTTCTCTTCATGGTCACCCAGTCTCCACCACTTTATCTAGCATCGTTGGTTTCTTGAACTCTGTTATTTCAAAGAGAAATCCTTCATAATGATATATATTTTCCAATGTGTAAATCAAAACATTTAAGAAGTCATATTAAACATGCTTGACAGTGATCTGGTGGAGCCTGGATTATCACACAGTCCAATTTGCAGGGAAGTTAGATGATCCTTAGCCTTGCTCTTGCTGTTGCTGCTGTTTAAAATACCTTCCCTGCTCGTCCAGTTCCTCTCCATGCAATTGTGCTGCTCTTCATCTCCAATGTCTATCCTCAACATCTCTTGAAATTCTGCCACTCAATGCCCATGGTTTCTCGTCTCCTTCTGTCTCTCTTCCCATCACTCTCATCATTTGGGTTCTCCATTCTGCTGGTAGATTGCACTTTTATCTGCACTTTCTGTTGTTAAGCCTGAGATTTTCTGCTGTCAAAACAAAATTATCTCTGCCGTATTAATCCATGAAAAGATTATGGATACTGCAACTCTTGGGCCTGGGAAAAGTCTTATGATACTAATTCCCAACCTGCCTCTCCTTAACCACATCTGCTTGGCCATTAACTCCAAGTTTCCTTCTAGATTCTTGAAATTAACACCCAAATTTGCAGTAAGATTGGCCACCATGTTCTCATCACCATAACAATGTTTGAACCTGATAAAGTAAACTTTTACCTAAAATGATCCACCTTTATCAACCTGATAACAATGCTTGAACCTGATAAAATAAGATTTTACTTACAATGATCCACCTGTATTAACTCCTTCAATCATTAGGAATATTGGTAATTGAAATTCTAAGTGACCAATTCATCTTAAAAATCCCCTGGATCTGGGTCCAGTTTTTCCCCAGACTGGGACTGTGGTCCAGTCCACTGCGGGTGCAGACTGAGCACAGCCATTGGGCTCCTGGTTCAGCCAGGCACACCTAGTGCTAACCTGCAAGGAACCCAGGCCATTTTTTTTCATCCAATGCCCATGCCATCATGTGGAGCAGGTGTTCATTCTATGTCTGGAGCAGGGTTTCTTGTCTACACTGGCTCGTGGGATGTGTGGATGAAGGTCCAACATCACACTTCTCTACTCACCTGCATATGCCTGCACTTGTGTTTCTGGTTCCAGCTTGAGAGAGAGGTTGCATGGAGGGTCATCTTGCTTTAACCAATCCAAGGAAGAGAACTTATCCTTGTTGACCTTCAACTTAAGTGTGAACCTCATTTGCCCATTCCAAACACCATCCATGGCGTGTTTGGGCCTTGAATGGCAGAAGCATAAGTTCTGGTGTCCACTGCATCCAGATGACATTTTTTTGCAAAATTTTTGGAAACAGAAGGACTGCCCAGATTGGTGTCCATGCATATGACCATCATGGGTGCTGCATTTCTCTACAAAAATCAATTGTTATTGGCTTCACATTATTAAAAACGGCATTCACTAAAGGATTTCAAATGATTGAATACTGTAGGGCATGAATTCATTCTCAAGAGCTTGGAATGCCTGTCACATGTATACCATCCCATGCAAAAGGTATTTGAGGCACTTTAGGTAATTCTATTAAAAACTATACATGTTTTAGCAACTTTAACTTTAAGTGTCCATACAAAGGGGGTTACAGCTTTTAGTATTGAAGTCCATACAATCTTTAAAAAAATTATGGTCGTTTTGTTTATTTATATTATATCAATATGTATATGTGGTATTCTGAACTTCAACTTAATTCTTATTTATAGGCTGCAAATATGTATATATTTTATGATTTATATATGTATTTTGTATGGACAAACCCAACCACCCATTTTTTTTTATGTATCTGCATACTCAACATGAACCCAAAATCTAATTGAAATTATATATAGGGTGAGGGCAGTATACTGCAAGGATGCATCCCTAGCATTTTTCCAATATAAAACTGGCGGGAGACAGGGGAATGGGGACACAGAACATCTGCAAAAACATTGATTGAAATCTCTAGGACCATGGAACGTTACCTCATCTGGGCAACATTTCTGAGGGCATCCCCTCTGTGATGCAGGATTTTTGGGAATGGCCTGCTATCCCTGTGATGTCCTCAGGATGTCAGGACATCCTCTTGCTGTTACTATATGAAAACCAAACAAAAAAAACTAAAAGAGAAATTAAAAAAACCTAACCTTTTATGGGGGAGCCACATTCACACTCAAAAATTGTTTTGGAAAGAACTGGAAATTCTTAGTTATATTAAACTAAAAAAGAGGTTACAATATATAGAAAATACAAGTTACTGTAGATATTAAATATCTACCTACAATCTATCTACCAGATATTGTAGAACAGTAAATCTACCTAAACTAAATAAATACAATGATATTGACCATTAAAGAGAATAAATATAATATTCTAACACCCTCCCTTAATGGTCAATCGGTCAAAAACACCAAGTTGCTCCCTGAATCTAACAAACTTATCCGGGCTCAGAGACTTGGTGAGAATATCTGCAGTCAAAATAATTTTTCGAAGTGATTTGTTGAGTCAAAACTTGAGTTGACTTGTCTGGAAACCCTAGCCGCCATTAGAGCTCCAAAAATTTGCAGAAATCAGCTCGAAAATCCACAAAATCGTGGCAAACAAAGAGCAAAAAAGAGGGCAAAACCCAAGGCGTCACTGATGAAGGCAAAACATGACCAGAAGAGGTTCAGCAAACACCACGAAATCGTTTGAAAAAAAACGTGTCCAGCAAAGTTTCAAAAAACGCGAGTTCTAAGAGACAAAATCCGCAGCCAAAGAGCTTCTGAAAAGCGTGGCCAAATAAAACAGAAAATCGCGCCAAAGACCATGATCACATAGGGCTCTGATACCATGTTCTGGAAATGGCACAGGTGAGGTTGCCGCGAACCGGAAACCAAGGGCGTGCACGGGCAGAGAGGCGTCTCAGAAAGACGTCAAAAAAACGCGCAGGCAGGGAAGAAAAACACGCCCAGGAATAACGCGACTTGCAGAAAAGGCAAACGAACTCAAAAAATCGCGCCTTGCCACAATTTTCCAAAACCCTCGATTTCTTCCCTTAAAAAAAAAACACGATTTTTATCAGAAGGTCCACGATTTTCAGAATTCAAAAAGCCCACGAATTTTAGAGCAAGAAAAATTGATCTTGAAAAATTTCATTCAAAATTTTTAGAAAAATCAATTTTTAAAATCCTGGGCTTTGATACCATGTTCTGGAAAGAACTGGAAATTCTTAGTTATATTAAACTGAAAAAGAGGTTACAATATATAGAAAATACAAATTACTGTAGATATTAAATATCTACCTACAATCTATCTACCAGATACTGTAGAAACAGTAAATCTACCTAAACTAAATAAATACAATGATATTGACCATTAAAGAGAATAAATATAATATTCTAACAAAAATGGCACATGCCATGAAGTTTCCTATGGCCTTGAAGACCTTAATTTGGACTTGGTGGCAAACTGCCTCTTAAACCTGTAGGGAGAGCTGCCTCTAGACTCCTGCTCTAGTAATTGGATTCCATTTATACTTTTGGTTTGGTGAATTAATTCCAATTCTGACTAATTCTTTTATGATATAAACCATTCTGATTATCTTTAAGATTTATGATCTGACAATTGACATTGAATTATCAATTATCAGCCCCTGTTCTCAATTAATATACATAAAAACCATAATTTATTATGATCCACCACAGATACTGTCCCCAAAATCTGGGAAAATTTTTGGCTTCCTCAAAACCCTGCCCCCCCAACGCCAAAAACTTGGAGAACATTGGGTGAGAACAACAAAAGTCATAACCTTTCAGCTTCACTGTTCACTTGACCAGAGCTTTCTTTTAAACAATACACAGCATGTGACTTACATTTGAATTTGGTCCCACAAGACCTTCTAGTGTCCTCACTGTTCTCTTAAACTCCTCACCCTTAGAAGATGATAACGTTTCATGTATCACTATGCTTCAAAAGAACCCAAACTTGAACCCTTGATCTTTCGATTGGCATCTGGACTTTTGAAATGTTCTGGCCTAAAACATACTGAAAGAAAAAAACTAATAACAGAGATTTTTTTTTCTAATTTATTCCTTGAAGAGGCGTACATTCAATACAAAGAATTATTCTAATATAACTCACAGGACTGCCTAGCATACCATTTTGGATCATGGAATGGAGCTGAATGCCTGTTGATCTCAAAAACACACTGTTCTATCCTGCCGTCGTCTTGCAATAAGGTCTGTTGCTGAGGGTTTTGTCCTCCAGAACTTGCTGTAGAAATACCTGTTGGTTTTCATCCCATGTGCCCAGTTTTCTGTAGCAGTATCACATTCATAATGAAGTTTGTTTGTTAATTTGCCAAGAATGATCCCTCTACATTGCCTTGGGTGCTCTCTATACCCCAAATTGCAGCAATCCCCTACTGGAATTCAAATCCATAATTAGTGACATCTAACTGATGAACAACCCTCCAGCAATTCTGGCAGTTAAATAGATAAAAATCACCATAAAATCCTGGCAATTAAGTGACCTACACTATCATGTTCTGCTGATGAAGACTATAGGTGCATACTGCTGCGGGGTTAAAACTTATTGCAATTGCAGCATCCCTTATTTTTATTTGCATCTAATAAACTAGCCGATGAAGCCACTTTAATGGAAAGACTCATTACTACAGTCTAACTGAAAGACCTACTATTTCTAACTGCCAACATTGAAGGATCCAGTCAAAGCCTAATCCTGTCAACTACCAACCAGCTCAGTGTTTGCAGCTCAAAAAGCATTACAAGTTTTACAACCTTCTTCTGGTTGCGTGACTCAGTGGGACCACAAAGTACCACTAGTTAAGATGTTACATGCAAGGGGTGCCATTAAAGTATCCTTAGAGAAGAAAATAACATAAAAGACAAAAATAAACCAGTTTGTTTACCAATAGAAAACTTGTACCAAGCCTTGGACAAAATGCAATCCAATAGTGTCACCCCAAGTTAGTGAATCCCAGAATCTTTGTTTGCTGTGTAGTCCCCTCAATGAGGACTGGTTTGGTCTTTGAGGTGCTGATGAAGCTATTTTTATTTTTATATGTTCCTTTTCCCCATTTTAGCATTTTACTATCCAAACATGACCATCTCTTAGAGGAGGCCAAAAAAGGGATGATACTGGTCTCCATTCTGCAGATTTGGATGGGATGAGATAAGGTCTGCTTGTCTCCATCATCTGGATACATGATCCAAGGTTTGAGATTGTCAAGCAAGTTCACTAGTTATTTGTAGAAGAAAATGAACTGTACAGAGTCCACAATTCCATTGAAACCTTGGTTTTTTCTGTCACAAGAAAGTTTGATTATTTCTAGCTCCTTTCTTAAATCTTGTAATTTATTTGATTGGGCCTGCTTTGTAATCCTCAGTGAGTGTAGGGACATGAGAACCATTACAACGGAAGGTTTCTTGATTTTTGCACCAACTATAGGGCATGGAAACATATTGGATGACTTGCTTAGCTAAAACCAATCATGTGAAATCTTGATAAACAGTTTGATTGTGTCACAGTCACATTACTTTGTACCAGTGTTCCACGGGGATGCGTACCTCCAAAAAAATCCTGTGTTTCTGGGATGGGAATGTTTCCAGGACATGGGGACTTGGGGTAAATGTCCCCCTGCCACACTGCCACGTCCGCTAGGATGCTAGGGACGCCGGGATGTCCTCAAGACATTTAGGGAACTCCTAGGAGTCTCCCAACCATCTCAGGGACGCCCAGACATCTCCCATGACCGGATGACGAAAAAGTAGTTTCAAAATAAAATAACATAAATTTTTCATTGATTCCAACACCCAAGGCCAAACCCTAATGGCCAATGGGCCCCACCTAAGCCCCACAAACCCTATAAAACACCCTCAAATCCTCATTTTAACTCAAACACAAATCAACAGCAAGCTAATAGGGCCTAGTCCTAGTTGGGTTGGTTGGCTCCCGATCAATGAGTTAGCAACCAACCAGATGCTTCCCCCCAATGGATAATGAAAAGAGGGGCAACTATAGTGGAAGGGAGAGAGTGAGCCCTACTATAGATAGGCAAATAATGGTACCCACCGGGGTGGGTGTGAGAATGAAGTGTTGCAATTGCAAGAGGGTTGAGGAGGAGCAAGAAGAAGAGGAAGAAGAGGAAGAAGAGGATGCTACACAGGCAAGGCTGGTTGGTATTAGTATGAAGGAGCTTGACCATGTAGAGTTTAGCAATTCTAGTGATGAAGAGTTTGGGGATGATTAGAGGCCTCATTTCACTCCATTTTGTTATTTTGAACATTTTTTATCATCATTGTACTCATTGTAATCATCATTATGAAATCTTGAATATAATATAAATTTTGAAATCGACATTTTCATTGTTCAATTTTAAATTGTTAATGTTCACTTCAAAGTTTAGTAGCTTCTAAGGTTTACTAGTTTGCCAAAGTTTAATTTGTAATTCTCTTACTTATACATCTTTTTATAACTATTTTTTCAAGTACTATATGTATTTCAGCACCACCCCCCAATGTCCCCCTGTCGTCCCCAAACTTAGGCCCTTGGTCCCTCCGTGCCCAAAATCTGTACCCACGTCCCCATGTCCCCCTGTCAGGAAACTTCGTGGAACTATGCTTTGTACTGAGACTTTCTTTATATGTAACAGTTTTGCTAGTATTTTCACTCTGAACTTGCTTCTTCTGGCACCTTAATGACTCTACAATAGCACCATCACTCCTGCTAGGAGCTATCCTGTGTGGTTGTTTGTACTTTGTATGGCTACTTTTACAATAAACTATGTTTTATTCATGCAAGTTGGTCTGCCTTAACCTTTGTTATGTTCCTACACATTATATTTTGATACTCTTGGTCAGATAAATGAATCATATTATCCGAGGATAAATGTCAAATTGATATATATTAGTTCAATAATCACATCCTCCCCGGAATATCTGTTTCTATGAGAAAAGTGAAAACAAATAATAGTGGAGCAATGTGCCTTCTCTGCAGATCTCAACATTGCAAAATACCTAGAATTTGTAATTTCCAAAGGGCATTGCAAATATTTTCCTCTGTACATAATGTAATATTTCATTTCTTCCAGAAGACATGCATCACTAACACGTAACTCCCAATTCTTGATATGCATAACCGTCTAGGTGTCCAGACCCGACATACCTCATTATTTAGTTTCCATGCTTCATAGCTTAAGTTCTAAGCTGTCACGAAGAGCTTGAATGGGCTAAACTGAAAGCACAAGTCATTCCCAATATCCGGTAGTAGATAAGTAATTTTACTTGATCTATGTTAGTAGTTATCTTTGACCCGTGATTGTAAATCATGACCCAAGAAACTTGCTTCACTACCTATTTTTAGCAATTTTATCTCTTCAGCATTCTGAGCCAGTTATGATAATAAGAGGTAATAAGAATCTCTACTCTAATGGCTACACCCTTCATTTTAGTATGTAACGATGCCTGTTAAGATCCAAGTAGGGTGCTCGATGACCTGTTCAGCTTTGTTCAAAAACGTAAACAAACAGAATGAAATGAACTCCAATATGGACAAGTCCGTGGATAACAGGTGATGGCATTTCTCCCTCTTGCTATTTATATGCGGTATAGGAAATTTCTTCAGGTGGTAAGAGATTGAGAGCTGCTATCATTCATCATGCCATTTGTTTTTACGCAAAAATTGTTTGACCCTTATTTCCTCCTTGCATGTTTATTTCTCATCTGGTAAATTTGAGTAAAATCTATTGATTTTCTGTTATTTTAGGCAGGACAAGAGTCTTTCCGATCAATAACTAGATCATATTACAGAGGAGCTGCTGGGGCTTTGCTTGTATATGACATAACAAGGTATATCTTATTCAAGCATTCACATGGTTGGATTATTTCTCTTTATTGTTATCATAGTGGTTGGATGTTGAATATTCTTATACCTTTTAGAATTCCATGTGAGTGTATTTTCAATAATTTTATATATGGGCTGTCGTATTGTGTCATAATCTCATGTTTAACCTTTTATAATTACTTTCAGGAGAGAAACATTCAATCACCTCGCAACCTGGTTGGAAGATGCACGACAACATGCAAATGCAAATATGACAATAATGCTTATTGGAAACAAATCTGATCTAGCACACAGGAGGGCTGTCAGCTTTGAGGAAGGACAACAGTTTGCAAAAGAACATGGACTAATATTTATGGAGACTTCTGCAAAAACTGCTCAAAATGTTGAGGAGGTATTAGATGGTTGTTCACATACTAATATTGTTGTTTACATTATGCATCCATATGTTCTTTCCTCCTGAGAAAGCGTAACCTTGTTCATTTCCTCATCAGGCATTTATTGACACTGCATCAAAAATTTATCATAAGATTCAGGATGGTGTATTTGATGTATCCAATGAGGTAAGATTTTGTTTCATGATGTTATGAATCTTTAAATTTATCACGCTTATTTTTACAGAATAATTTTGATGTTCCACTGTAAACTTCCCAGGCAAATGGTATAAAAGTTGGATATGCTGGTGTTGGACAAGGTGGAGCAAGTAGAGATGCACTCTCTACCCAAAGAGGAGGCTGTTGTAATTGAGTACTTGATAGTTCCAGGGAAATGTGCATATTGGAGTTTGCCTGTAATAAGTGGATTTGCTGTGTTGTATTGTGTAACAAGAATTTTATATATAAGAAACTACTCAAATATTCAGTTTTTATATTACTTTGTTTAGGTGGCAAAATATGCCTTTGTATTTGTTGTATAGAGGTCGATTTGTACCCAGCAAAAGTGATTAATTTTTGCAGGAATTGCTGTTACATTTGTATAATCCTGTAACTTCCAGTATCTTAAATGGGAGAATTGTTTTTGTTTCGAGAGAACAGAGAATTTTATGTAAAGTAACAGTACCTTTTGCGTGATTGAGAATTGGAATATAACGCTTAACACCATAAAAAAAACGGCAATCAAAGGCCGTCTTAGTATTATCAAGGCTCTTCACTGCTGCATGGATGGTATTCTCTATCTTGATGAAGGTAGTGTTGTAATTGATCTGGCCAAAGTTTTGTAAGATTTTGTGCAATAGCCCTGTTTATATGATAGGCAAAGCAGCGCTTGAAAGAACAAAAAATTTACAAAGCGAAGTACTACTCTTTTGCATTGGTCTCAAATTAGGGAAGAAGATCGATTGCTAAGTATTGACAATTGAGTCGAACAGCAGTTCAAATATTTTTGGGATAGTAAGATACAGATGCCATTTTTGATTGCCTATATAAATGCATTTGCTTGTCGATTTAAAGATAGAGAGTAAATTTTGTTGTCTGAGAGTTACCAGCTATTATTTTGTCTTGTGGAAGGACCTATCTTATTAGGTAGACATAAGGAATAAGAAAATTTCTACACTGTTGTTGCATGCACAAGTGTTGAAAAAATTATAATCTGTTTTTTTTTATAAATGATCATGTTTGACATTATATTGAGAGGTGTTTTACAGTGGTTGTAAGGAGTTTCATGTTGTAAGCATGTAAATAAAAATTCTTTAATTTAAAATTTAATACATTTACATGTCAAATATTTAATATTTAATAATAATATAAATTTAAAAAGTTATATATAAGAATATTATATTTATTATACTCTTAAAAGTAAAAACAAAAACAAAAAGTAAAATTAATATTTGCATACAAAAAAATTATCTTCAAATGAAAATAAAATGAACAATGTAATAAAATAAAATAAGTCTTAAAAGCATATAAAAGAGTTATAGATTGATATCTCAAAGTTTCTTTAGTGTAAAATATATACAATCTTGTTTGTATTATATACAAAATGCATGTAATACATATTTGGAGATTGAAAACTAAATGAAAGATTTGCAGCAAGTTTAATTGTGATTTGCAAAATTTACAAGATACCTGTATTTACATATTTGGAGATTGAAAATCGAATAAAAGATTTGCGGCTATTTCAACTATGATGATTTTGCATTTGATGATTCCATGTGCTAGTATGGAATGATCTAGTACATACTTTTTTTTTGTCTTATTTTTTTAAAATTTTCCTACACAGTCAAAGAGTAAGTTAGCGGACTCACATCATAAATGCAAAGCTGGCTTTATCTAAACAATAAAAATTGCATTAAAAGTGAAAGTAGTTATTGGTCAAAAAAAATATATCAGTAGCATGATTGAAGCAATTGATGCAGAAGTATACTAATTTAGAACATCCACTTGCATGTGATGCAATTGTGTGTAAATATACAAATAGTAATATGTATTATATGAAGATGATAAAAAAAACAAATAAAGTTTATGCAAAGAAGGGTGAAATTCCATGTGTACTTAAACTCATCATAATGAGAGATGTAGTTGAAACTCTTCTTTTTTCCTAATAATTGTGTACGGATTATTTTTCATTCTTGAATATCGATCAAAGGAAAATGGTGGATCTATCTTAAGGCCATGTATTGATTTCACTCTAGATATAGTTGTAAAAGTTAAGCCTTCTCTTTCTTTCTTACCTATATCAATTGTTACTTTGTTGATTGTTCATCCTTGGGATTTATGTATGGTAATTGCCCATGCCATGCATAGTGGTATTTGTCTACAAGTACCTAGAGATATAAATGTTATTAGTATAGTTGTTGAGGCATTTACGTTCCAAGCTGAGCCATTGTAAGTATCAAATTTTACTACTACATACAATGGTAAATCTGGTGGTTTAGAGCTAACTATGTAGATAATATCTAAAACCTCTCCAGGAGACCCATTGACAAGGCTTGTTTGAATCCACAAGTTTGTAGTTAACATGATGTGTTGGCCTCTACAAAGCAGGCGTTCTTGGGGAAGTTGGTCAACATCATTATTGATGTTTGATTTTGTGTGTGTTTTTATTGCCACACTAAGTGTAATATGAATATTTAACAATTGAAGCATTTTTTTGTTGTGTGTTCCAACTAAATCATTGGTAGGGAATAGGTGCATCCATTGGTCAAAAGTTTTTTTTATCATTGTTTAATAGCAATGTGTTTGTGCGATTCATTAGTAGTTCCTAGTCTTGTTCAGTTGGTTCTGCATTACAAATGTTTTGTAGAGTTTTTCGAAAGTCAATTTGAGCTTGAGTGTCCCCTTGTTGACGAAAAATTATTTCTAGTGTAACAATTATAGTGAATTGTTCCCATAGGTCTTTCACATTTGAGTGTGATGCGTAGATAGGTTTGTCCATAACAGGGGGCAGTTGTGCCAAGTCACCTACAAAAATGATAGATGTCCCATCGAAGCACAAGTGTTGTTGGTGGGGGAAAGCTTCACATAGCCTAGTATCTATTTTCAAGAGTAATTTTGGGCCTATGAAGCTCATCTCATCAATAAGGAGGTATTTTATGTGTCTCATTTTTTGTTGAAAAATTATAAGTGACTGGCCCTTCAATGGTTGTATTTCCTTTATTGGAATCTTAAGGGTTGAATGTATAGTCGATGCATGTATGTTGAATGTTATGATTCTTGTAGGAGCAACAACAAGGAGTGGGCTATACTATTTTGATACTAAACTGTAAAGGGAATGTCTAATTCAATGAATAAGATAGGATTTTTCTGCACCCATTGTTCCTTGTATGATCATGTGCAAGTGTTTATCAAATGAATTATCATTGTAACATTTTAGAACAATAGTAAGAGTGAGTTGTTTGGGAGAGAGTGGATATGGGAGATCGTTAAGCTCAAATGTTGTTTGGGCATCTTGTTGGGACATCTTGTTTGTGCTTACGAAATGTTTTGCAGTGTCATGTAAATTTTCAGGTATTGTACACTCATTACACTGGTTGCTATTATCAAAGTCACATCTTCTAAGCATTTCAAGGGAATTAAGATTTCCACCACTAGCAAGGCCCATTTGTGATAACAACTCCCATTCATTCATTTGTATTGTATTTCCTATATCTATTTCTTTTTCTATTTCCTCTTCCTCTTCATGATTAACCTCTATATCAATTACGTGGTCAATATGCCACACATAATATTTAAGTATATTCATTTCCTTTCAATCTACAATATTTTTTTCTTTGTTGACACCTATGTCTGTGATAATGTTATGAAAATGCTTGTATAGAAGTAGTTTGCTTCAACAAAATGTCTCAAAATGTTCTAAATCCTCCTTTGGAATAGCACTAAATTGGGGAAAGACACCAATAATTGCCTTTTGTTTCCTTTCTTTCCACTTGCAACCTTTGTGTTTGGATAAAAATGAGAATGATTGTGCAGATGCAAATAGTGTTATTGCCTCCATTTGAAGAGGATGTTGTATGTACAATTGGAGATAACTCATCTACAAAGTATTTTCATTTGGGTTTGTTCTAATTCAATGGAACACTTTTTGACCAACATTAAGTGACATAAACTCATGATTGCATACAGCAAGTGGTAACTTTTGTAGCATGTGGCATGTTTCTTGTGCACCTATATCACGGTCTACAATAATCTCAAACATGAATTTTATGTATGTTGCGAGAGCTTGGTCTTTTGATGCTTGATTTCTACATATGCATGTCAACATATCAATGCAACTTTTAGATTTTCTTTATGCTTTTGATGCATATTTTGCAATGTATTTTAAAACAAACATTTTTGAAATGGTAGGTTGACAATCCATATTGGCTCTCCATATGAAAATCATTTATAGACTATGTATATTCAACCTATCATCATTACATGCAGGGGCAAAGGCTTTTTTCCCATTTTCATCATAGGACAAGGAAGAGTTAGCACATTCGGGCCAAGGAGCCCTATAATGACACTCTAGGTTTCTGCCTTTTTTGCGAAGGCACGTTGATTCAAAGCATTTGATGTGTCTTTGGACACGATTGATTAACTCTTCGTAGTCAACAAGCGTATTTGTAGAGAATATTTCAGGTGTTTTTAGTAAGCATGAATCATCTTGCGAAGATCAATGTCATGTGTTGTTTCTGTTAGCTAGAATACGAGGGTTCCATGCACTGACATATTTGTCAAAGAACGATTTTTCTATTTCTACATTTGCATGATTGCTCCAGTCAAGTTTGTCCATGTTTGGTGAACCTTGAAGCAAAAGGAATCCATGTACATGTGCAGACCCTTGATGTTGCCACTCATATCTATACCAATAGTCTATTGCACAAAAAATCTTCTCTAAGACTTCTTCACAAAATATTGTGAATAGTTGATGCAAGTATAAGGATGTGGTATGTGGGTTATTAATAATGTTTTTGAAAAGTTAAGCAACATTTACAAGGTGTCATACCCTTCACAAAGGGCCGAAAAGGCCAAAGGAAAACTTAGTTCAAACAAAACTTGAAATATAGGCATAACCAGAAACAGCTGTCGAAAAACAAGGACATTAAACAATCCCAGAACCAGAGGGGTCCAGGCTGACTCCACGAGACCTGGGCTGGGAAGCAGCAACAGATAGGTGGGAACCCTTCTTCTTCTGAAGGACAACCGACCAGGGAGGCCCAGAGTCAACAACCACCAGGGAGGGAGAGCGGCTCCACCCTAGGCACCACAGGAGATCCACCAAGCAACGGAAGCGGAGCAACAGATAATGGATCATCTAAAGGAGCATAAGAGGTGTCCAACAGAGGACGGACATAGACAACAGAGTCAACGGAATGGACAGGCACAGTCTTACCAACGTCAACAGAATGCTCCAAAAGAGGATCCATGGAAGGGAAGTCCAGGAGAGGATCAGAAGTATGTTCATCACCCCCCATCGAAGAAGCATCTGAGGGAGAGCCCACCGTGAGGTGATCCAAGAGAGAATTCTTCCACCAAGTCACAATGCCCTTGCGATGGACATGAGGACAGGAAGAGGCCAAATGACCCACCGAAAAACACCTCTGACACCGAAAGGGGAGACCCTCATAGTCAAGGAGTTGCTTCTACGTTCTATCCTCCACCAGCAAAACAACATCCCCATGGAGAGGCATGAAGATGTCAATATCAACTAACAATCGAGCTACAGTGGTATGCCCAAACTCCCTAGTTGTAGAATCCACCATTAGAAATTGACCAATAGAATTGCCAATGGCCTCGAAGCATGATTCCTCCCAAAACTGGAGAGGAAGGTTTGGCAAATGGACCCAGATAGGTCTAGTGTTCAACGGCTCCGTAAGGGGGTTGAAAGAATGAGACAAAAGGCCTGATGGCCAGAGAATGAATACCCCACATCCACCCTCTGTCCAAAACAAAGTTTCGCTCAAGTGGGGAGCCAAATGTAGCAATAAAGAAGCCCCTAGTGCTAGGGTAGAGTTCGATTTCCCCAGCAACCAAGGGCTTCCAAGAAGCCGCCACCTAATCATGGAGATCCGAGAGGGATGGCCATAGGCCATTGAATCTGCAAACCACCCCTGTTTTCAAATAATACTCTTCATTTTCTACAATCTCTGGACCACAAACCACCACAGGGATGTCCCGGGCACAGGGTAGAGATCTATGAGGAGGAGGTCGAACACCCACCCGAGCAACATCAGAAAAGGACTTTACCTTCCCCACAAAACACCCAGCAGCAGGAGAACGAGGGACAGGAGCAGAGCCCCCAATCCCGTCAACAGGACCAGCCACCAGTGTCGAGGCAGGGGAAGGATCGGAGCCCCCAGCATGAGAGAGACCGAGGACACCATAAAGTAGAGAGGCAGCCAGGGGCATTGAAGAGGTTAGAATCGACGCAGGGCGAGCCAAAGCAGGGCACGTAACAGATGCAGAGTGTGGAACGCCACTGGAGACACCACCCAAATTGGCAGCAAAGTCATCATCGCCACCATGAGCAGAGAAAACACCAACCACGCCCCCAGCTAGAAGCACGCAGTCCCTAGCCGAGTCAGCCATCGCACCCATAGCCACAGGCGACCATTGCAGAGCAAAAACGCTCACATTCTTCCTCTCGTCCACGCATATTTCAAAATCATTATCTATATTAATAATGTTATCTATGCAGTCTTTATTAGTTTTTGTTGTTGATTTTGTGCCCTTAAAAAATAGTTGGTGTAAATCATGCCATTTAGTATTTGCAACACTTAATTTGAAGAAGAGCATGGGGGAACCTATTTGGTTGATCATGTTTGAAATTTCGCCATGACACTTATTCCAATATACTCAGGTACCTCTTAGGTAAGATCCAAAATGCATTGACTGTTCAGCTAGTTGAGTTTCAGGCAATTGTTGTAGATGGAGATGAAGATCGTCAATGGTGGTTGGTATGCAATCCTCTGCATTTTTCTTGACAAAAACAGAGGCAACACCTTAGCTTTGGTGGCACATCAAAAGGTTCAAAACAAAATATCTAAATATTGGATGGCTTCCAAATCTATTATCATGAATCCTCATTAAGTGCAACACATATCCATGCATTTCAACTTGTCTATAATGAGGCTACAATTTTAGTGCAATAAAAGAGTGAAGGAAAAGCCTATCTAAAAGGCCCTTAGTATTATATTCATTTACTGGAGAAGAGTCAAGTTGTGGCCAATCAATAATGGTGTCATTTTCATCTCTAACTTGCAATGTTTCTTTGATGATTTCTAGCTCATGGCATTTATTTGGTAATTTAGCCATAAATGATGAGCAGTAAGTTATTTTATTGTCAAGTTGATCCTCAAATAACATAGATGCAATGTTTGGTGCCACCATATTTTCATTTTAGAATTAATGGTATGAAGCATATTGGAAACATATGTAGTTGTATCAAGGAGTTGTTCAAGCGATGCAAAATCTATCTCAACAGCTTTGTAGTAAGGGTCATATGTGATTTTATATTTTAATGCGGCCCAGACACAACTTCTACTTATGTAGCAATCATAATGGTTACCTTTTGTATGGATTCTTCAAACCACAAACACATCCAAGTTTGCAATTTTATGTGGAAGGTATTTTTCTATTGTTTTGATATCTTGTGGGAAACTAATTGTGTGACCACTACATTTGTATTGGCCTCCATGAGCATGGGTTACTTGTATTACTGGATTAACTTGTGCTATAAGCATTTCTTCCACTTGTGTTATTTTTTAAACTCGTATGGTTGTACTCCTAGTTCCATAAAGTTAGATGGTGAGAAACGATGTCTACCTTTCTCACGAAAGCATCTAATACAAATTGGACCACTATTTGTTGAAGTGGTGTGCATTCCGAGGTAGCATTCACTGCAAATTGTGCAAGTTGGCAAGTTTGATAGTTCATCTATTCTAGAGTGAAATCTTCTAGAAGCTACTATAAAGTTATTGTTGGATTGTGGTAAGCTTGTGGATTGATTTTGAAGATTATGTAGTATTTGTTGTGAACCCATTGATGAACATTAGGCAAAAGGGTGTTCAATTTGGGATGTTGTAGATTCATATGCTACATTGTTGTGATGGTTTGACGGAATAGAGGTTGGTTCGTTAGATTGGATTGTCTATTTTTTCTATGTGTTTCATATAACGACGAATACTTATTTCTTCTTTATGTTGAATATAGTAGTCATGACTTCTTTTACGAGATTGCAAGTTTTTAGGGTTAGAGCTCGTCATCTATAAAGGAAATAAGAACTACCATCATCACATGTGCAATTAAAAGCAACATATAGAATTAAGGAAGATAAACATGAGTGGGGAAAAAATGTCACTTGTATTGAATGAGTTCTTCAAGCATTCTAATTTGATAATTATTTGAAATATGATTAGTATGCTATATAAAGAAATAATTTGATGGAAGATATCAAACTCATTATTTTCATAATAACAATATATTCAAGTATGTATACATGTGACTTTCAACTGGCATACATTCAAACAAAAGTATACAAAGTATACTATATAACATGTTACAAAATTGTATGTACATTGCATAAGAAATCAACCTAGATTTAACCACTATTATTATTACACATATTAGTGAGTCCACCCAACATGAAGGAATTTTCTCCAACAAAATCTAGTTGGTCAACCTTTGTGATTGTTGATTTTACCTATCCTTGAACACCACTTGAATCATATGAATTTGTGATGGTGAAGAGAAATTGCTTAAATAAAACTCGTTTGATTATGGTCTCAGCTTCAATTTCTTTTTCATGATTCAATTGTAGCATATATAAATCATCTGCAGACATTCCAAGAAGTTTCGTGGCCAGTTTTTCAAAAGAAACAACCCATAAAATTCTTGTATGATCTGCTAGCTTTAGTTGAAGTATGTATCTATAGGTACAATTGGCAAATGTAGCTTTGCACTTTGAACAGTACCATGTTTGATCATCATTTTGCACTACGCTTTTTTTTACATTGTTTTCCATCTAATTCAAGGGGACAAAATGGATAGCAAAATGAACTTGTTTTTATGAATTGCATTGTTGCTTTTAGAGTGCATTGGACAGTTTGTTTCCCGTTGGTAGTTTGCTCTTCAATATTAGCTATTTTTTTTGTAATTAGGAGAGGTGCATCCAAAGGTTGTGTATTTGATGGTATAACATCATTCTCATTTTGTTCAAACCATTATTTTAGTTGTTCTACCTCCTCTATGCTTGGGTTTATAAATAGGTGGGTACTTGCCAAAGTGCTTATGACCTTTCCATTAAACTCAATGACACGTCCATTTTTTATTGTACGTACAACATGCTTTAAGTGATACATCTCTTGGAGTTGTTTACCTTCCTTTTCAGTAGTTGGACCCCATAAAGTAATATTAATGGTAGATGAAGACATATCAATAAACTTGATGCTCTTCTGAAGAACTTCAATCCCATCCCTCCTCCTTATGGTTGAGCTCGGGTCCACACATATGACTATTCCAATAATATAACAAGGATATTATTGGTGATTTCGCTACTATCCTTGAAGGCCGTGAAAGAGAACTAATGTTTTGGAATTGCAAGGTCATCTTCGAATAGAGAAATTTTGGAATCGTCCACTAAACAAATTTCAAGATGGCTATTAAGTTTTTTGTACAACCTATTAGTTCCACTAGATATTGTATATACTTCTCCAACCTAAACATTCATGTAATGAAGGTTTACAACTTCATTAAAGAAAGTCACATGTATTTCAGTGCACTCACAATCTATATAATCAAATGAAAAGACCTGCTTTTGTCCCTTTTGTGTGTTGAATTGGTGCATGTTTTCTTTTCATGGTAACACGACCCTTTATAAGCCACCTTGTCTAAAAAGGATTCAAATTTCTAATAGGATTAATATTGGAGGGAAGGTCTTTCCTTTGCAGGGACAAACATATTCCAAAAAGTGCCCTGCAAGAAGGTGGTTGTGTTACTGTAACATTGTCATCCAAACTTGTAGATGGATCAGTTGAGCTCGTAGCATGTACTTGTTGGGCTTGTTCTTCAAATAGGTAGGTGGATTCACCAATGGTATCATGTTGCAAACATGTGATTTCTAATTTGGAGATGACAGTCCACCTATAAAGGTACAATGAGTAAGTATTATGAATAGGAACAAATGTGACATAATGGGATCAAGAATGCTAAGCTATAAGGTGTCAATTGGCATTTTGTAGAAGAGAATTGAAACATGGTGGCTCACCTTGCATTGCAAATAACAGGGCAACTATATCCTATGAGTTTAAGTATAGCTCCCTCTTAGAGTTCTTTAGAAGCTATGTAGTGATTGTATTTTTTGGAAGTGTAGCCTTCTACTTATGAACCCCATCGGAGAGCTCTACTCTATAGTGATTGGTTGATTTGAGGCCATGCCCAAACATTGAAATATCTAATGCTTGTAGATGGGACTATAGGTGTAGGTTTCCATCATTGATCATCTTGATTGCATTCTCAGTTAAAGAATACATTGTCACAAGACAACGAACTAGTCCTAGCAAAAGTAAATTGCAAGTGACATCTATTATTCACTACACATGAAATATACAAGCATAATTTATGAAATAGAAATCGAGTATGTAGTTTAAACAACATACTGTAGCTGACTAAATTGCTATTAAATGAAAAAGACAAAATCTAGTTTATTCAAACCATGCAAACACTAGCTAAAAAAATTAAGTGCAGTAGTTTTACATAGGATAGAAGTAAATTTTGAAGAATACCTATCAATGTGATTGTGTTTAGGTTTGTATATCAAAATAGTGGCTTGTGGTAGTTAACTTGCTGCATTTTTAAGAACAATAAGAAGGAAAGGTAGTGAGCAACAAGAATATACTAATTTACAAAGTATTATAAGTAAATTGGAAGTAGTGTAGATGTTGGAAAACATACGTTACATTTATAAGTGAACCATGCAAGTTAAACCTATGTAGGAGAACGCACAATACAATTGGATTGTGTCTTGGTCAAGGAAGTAAAGGGTAATAACCACAAAAAAATAATGGCACGGAGTAGAAATAAATTATATACCCATCATCAAGATTAAGTAAAATATATGGTGTTAAATTTATATTTTGAGTGAAACTTCATATGGGAAGATGTGTTGTATTTTTTATGCATTTTATTTGTTATGTTCATTTAATATACTTTACTGTGATATATTTTTAAACATGGAAATTTGTTTAAACTAATGATTTTAGTGAAAAGGGTTTGGGGTTTGAGGAAGAGGAAGAGATTAAGATTTTATAGTTCTACTAACTTAACAAACTATAAGGAATGCGGTTATAAAAAAAAAAAATTATTTAAGGAGACATACAACATTCATTGTCGGTATATTTTACACAATAATTTTAACTTATATGATGTGAACAAAATTGTTACATGATAATTAATTCAAATGAACTGTGAAAAGGATTGTGATACATGTGAGAGATAGAACTATTTTTTATTCTATATAATCAAAGATGCCCTTTATTGTTGGAGAACAAGTAATGGAAATGTAATATATGAGGCAAGTAAAGAGAGAAAAAGTAAAAGTAAAAGCTAAGAACAAAGTTACAATATTATTACAATAATAACACATAGTATATATATTTCTGAAACAAAAGTGTATTGCATGGTATTCTAGTAGTTCTGAAAAATGTTTTTGATGCAAGGCAAACTGCCTTGTTTGTAGCATTGATGAGCTTACATTTCTTGTAGGGATCAAAAAAATAGCCAACTATGCATAAGTTGGTAGAAGGCGTAGTTACATTTTTTACATCACATACTATATACATATTTATAGAGAAAAAGTATACTAGACATCACTTAAGTAGTTCTGAAACATTGCTTTAATGTAGACAACACCGCATTGTGTATAGTACTCATCAGCTTGTAGTTCACAAAGGAAAGTGCAAAAGGAAGCCAACTTCTCACAAGTTGAATGGAACTCATGTAATGTTATTTCCATCGATTGAATTTCATGGTCCTTCGCACTCTACACATTTGGAACAGTGGTCTTTGCTTGTTGTAGCAAGTTGAGGCAACTAACTGTAATGTTACTCGCAAATTCCTGTATGGGACTTGTAGGAATGCCATTCCAATTGATCAATGGAGATGAGTTGGTCAGTATAATGGGGGAATTGTCATTACTTGAGATCTCAATAATCTCTTTGGGTTGATGAGAATTGTTCATTCCTAATTGAAATAAAATTGTAAAAATGGTAAACAATATACTAATTTTGTAATGATTTATAAGCTATCTGTAACTTCCCTTTTGAAAGATAACTATTTTGTTCATAAAGTAAAAAAGTTATTTGAAATTATTTTACTTTAAAAATGAATACCTTTAACCTTATAATATACATTATACTCTAATTCAAATAAATACAATTAAAATTAAATAATTAAAATTAATTAATAAATTGACAACTATTTATTTTTTTCATCTAAATTAAATAGATTAAATGAAAAAATAATGTGATATTTATATATTCTTCAAATTTTAATAATTACAACCATGATCAATCACACTCTATTTTGATCTTTTGCAACAAGTTTTTCAGCTTTAACATAAATTCTTGCAGGAAAGTATTTAGTATGTACAAAAAAGTTGCCTTCAAACTTTCATAGTTAACATTTTCAATGGGTGATTAATTAAACTGTAAAAATGTAAGACAAGTGAAAGACAACTAGAATTAGCTCTACATCTTAGCTCTAGATCTTTGAGAGAGAAGAAAAGTTGCAAACCCTTAAAAGAAAACTCGTAGAGGACTGGAAACCCTAGGTTTATACAGTTTTCTAAATATTTTATTTTAAATTTAAAATACATGAGTGAAAGAGTAAATAGTTAAATTTAGATGTAAAGAAGTAAAATATTAGGTAACTATCTACAAATTATGCATTCCGAGTAATTTAGATTACAAAAGAGAAATACTAAATACTGAAATTTAGAGGTCGAAATAGTAAATAGTAAAATATAGTGTAAACATACTGGTGGTGAAAAAAAGGTAAAACATTGATAGTCTCAGGTAGTGAAAAATGCTTAAATGCAATTGCTAGCCGAACAAAGGACTGCCAACAGGAAACAAAATCTTTCGAGAAGGATATTGTGCAGTTATTAAGCATTTATTCAATAAAAATATCCATGCATTTGATTTCATCGACTCTTAGTTCATCTGGCCTATTAAATGCAACGATAAAAGTTGATTAAATATGATGCAGGTAAGTCTACCGTAAAGTGTCAAACAACCTGGAAGGAAAAATGGTTTGGCGGGAGCATGAGACAAGTTTCCACTCAACATCCATACGATATATGGCCTATAGGCTAATTAACAATTAATATGTTCATTTTAATAGTTGTAATCCTTGAAAAGTTGAGGGTGTTGAAATTTGTTCCAAGTATATATGCATTAATATAAGGATGGTGTAATAGTGGATGTATTAACTGCATTTAGAGACATTCTATAATGGTATCAATGAGTTTCATGACATGACCATGTAAATATAAACATAAATCTTTTAACTTAAATTTGATAGTCGTTTTGTGTTAAAGTAAACATTATAAATATCCTGAATACATATATTTAAAGAATTATTTTATTTTATTTATTTTAGAACTATTTTAATTTTTAATGGTAATACAATAAGTCCTAGAGACCAAGCATAAATTTTTAAAAGTTAAACCAAAACAAACTATTCACTTTTGCTTCTAGTTTAAAAGATTTTATTTTCTATATAAATATTATTTTTAATATCCATATAAAGTACTTAATAGATTCATGAAGAGAAAGATCGGGGTTCTATGTAGGGGGTTCCTAAAATATCTTTAGAAATTTTAGTAGGTTAGTTCTATGGATTTTGTAATAATGAACAAGCTTAAAAATTTAAGCTCTAAAATTTATTTGGTCTCTTGATTATTTTTTAGCTACAAGGAATGTCAAATGGGTAACTATATACCTAAATATAAAAAAACTATTGACAATTTATTTTAAACTCTAGATTAATGATATTTGGCAATAAAATTTTAGCAAGTTGGTGGGATAAACATTTAGTCTCACCTCAAAGACATCCTCTTTTAATTTAAATATACAAAATAGGGGCTCGTGCACAAAATTCCAATATATCCTTTAGCATAATTATTTTTTTCATGGACCCCTTGCTCCACAAAATTAGTTATTGTAGCACTCTATGGAACCCTTTGCTAATAGATATATAAGAAAACACATAAACAATTAACATTTATTCAAGAAATAACTCTTCAATAACCAATCACTTAAGTATATAAAAATAACTCTTCAAATAAAAACAAATTAAACAATATAAATAAAATAAAATAATTCTTATAATTTAAAATAGTTTCATTCGATAATGGGTTGAAGTGGTGACCGCCTTTGTTAGTTGCAAGGTGGATGTTGTAATGAGTTGTTAGTAGTTGTTGTGTTCATCATTTTTTGGTTATTTATTGGAGCTCGATGTGGTGGAGGTATTGCATGTTTGCGGCATTGTTCTAAAAAAAATTGGCTTAATCAACACACTCTAAGCTTTGACTTGTTTAGTCGGTTCATTTGAAATCACACTAACAAGTGGGCCCCACTGGAGAAACTAATGTGATTTTAGATGAGACATCTAAGCAAGTCACAACTTAGAGTGTGTTGTTTAAGTTGCCCTTCTTCCTCTAAATTGTGTCTTCTTCTAGAGCCAAATTGAGGGTAGACAAAACTTTTGGTGTTGCAAAGTGTAGTAGTTTTGTAATCGGGGGTGGGGGGGAGAGGTGGTAATCGACAAAGAAATCATGTTTTAGGCAAAGAACCATTGACAGATGTTGAGTTATGTGGATGAGGAGATTATAAACCCAAACCTCTCATAGTGGCTTGTGTGCATTTGAGAGTTGGCTAAGGAGCTTGATGGTGCTCCATTTGTTGGATTGAAGGTGGCCATGACTGACCTTCTTTTGGACTCTAGACATACTTGCATGCAATGTACTGTGTTCAATTTGATTCAATCATTTAATCATATGCCACAATGATTTCTTAGGCAACTTGTCTATTTTTGTTGCATGGCAATTTGGAGGACATTATGACAACTTGCTCAAGCACTTTCATGCTAGTAAGCAGTGACAATTGTGTTTGAAAAAAGTTGTGGAGGACTTGGCTAAAGATTTAAAGGTTTTACTCCATGGAGAGGCCATTTCTACTATTTCCAACTACTGTGACGATGATTTTGATAGTATGGAGGAGGTTTCTTTGAAGTGAAAATATTATTGATATTCATGATTCTATATTTACAAATGGAGAGAAGATCTCCTTATAAAGAAAAATACAAGATGATGTTTCTAAAAGAAACAATCGTTAACTGACAAAAATAAAAGCTAAAAAATAAGAAGTCAAAAATTACTGAAAACTAACTAAAAGAAAACAAACGACTAACTAAAGTTGAATAAAAGCAAAGATGACCATTAATATTACATTTAATATTTTAATACCCTCCCTTAATGGTCATCGTAAAAAAAAAAACTAAGTCTACCTATATTGTGTTGGTCATCAAAATGCACAGTATGCAGATTCCTTCTGCTCAGTCCGCTCCACCATTGAAGCACTTTGTTGAGACGCTTCCTGGTTGGACTTCTCATTAGCCAACCACTTCCTATAATACCTTTATATATGACCAATCTTCCCATAGTAATGACAAGTAATAGACTTCTTGGAGCCCTCCTTTGAATCACCTTGTCCTTTTTTCTGAGTGGACTTGCATTTGTCAACATCCTTGGTAGTAAAAGCTTGTTCAACACTAGGAGACTCACTGCTACTCCCAAACTGCTTCCTCCACCTATCCTACTACAATAGCTTGTTGCACAGTTCATCAAACTTCAAGTCAACATTGGTGGATGTAATGTTGAGTGTTTCGATGAAGTGCTCATAGGAACATGGAAAACTCTTCAAAGTGATCACCACCATATCCTCCTCTTCCATCTTACGGCCAGTGGCCTCCAATTGATCATGAATATTTTTTATTTTCATCAAGTTCTCCTATAAAGACACTTGGTCATCCATCATAATAGAGAAAATCATATTCTTCATAAAGAAAGCCCTTCCCCTATCTGAGGTCTCATAAAGATCTTTCAAATGCTTCCAGATCTCCGAGGTAGATTTACCAGATGGTATTTTTTGTAATATCTCATTGGCGATAGATAATTTAAGAAGCGTGACTGCCTCCTTATTACGCCCATCATACTTGTCTTGATCCTTCCCAACAGAAGTGAGACGAGTTTTTGTACCTAGGACAAGTGCATCCAGACACCGGTACTCAAAGATGGTAAGCATCCTCTGCTTCCACGTGTTGTAATTCTTTACATTGAACCTATGCGAACTTTCCAACATAACAGTGGACAATGACGTCATCCCTCCCATTTTCTAAAGAATGAAAAATGAGGTAACTTTGTGATCAACTGACAACACACTGGACAATCAGCTAGCACAACACCCAATTTTTCAAAAATCGTCTAAAAAAGAGGCTCAAAAACTGTAAGATTTTTTTTTAGAAAAACCCTCGAAAACTCTAAAAGTAAGATTTTTTTTCAAAAAAACATCCTTGAATTTTTTTTGAAAGACAACAAAATTTTGAGATTTTTTCAAAAACTCTGTGTAAATTTTTTAAGAAAATTTCAAAAACTCTACAAAAAAATTATTTTCCCAAAAAAATTGTCAAAATTTTTTAAGCAGCCATGAAATCAGAAAAAGCACCACGAATCCGGCACAAAACAAAATCTCAGAAAAACTCCACAAGTCGCAACAAAGCATAGGAAACTTCTCAAAAAACCCATTGTAGAAAACCCTAAGCATTGCAAGAGGAAAAACACACAAGAAATCTTCGAAAAAACCCTAGGCAAGAGACACTGCCCATGATTTACATGGAAATCACCTTGATTTTCTTGTAGTAGAAGACAAAATCAAGTAGGAGAATGACACGATTTGAAGTTGCGCTAAAAAAAAAATACCAAAAAGAGTCGTCGCGATTCTGAAAATTTCTAAGAAAATAACAGAAAGAGCCCGTGAAAAACTTTCAGTAAAAGGGATGCAAAGCTCTAGGTCGTGTGGCCAGAACAAAAAAGTGCAGAACCACGAGATTCTTTTGAAAAATGTGCCACAAAACAATAGATTTCGCAGCTTAGAGAAATATGAAAAAATGAGGTCGTGATTGGACAAAAAATCTGCGTGATTTTTATTTTTAGAGATCTGTGACTCAACCCATAAAAGACATGCTTCCTTTTGCCACAAATACAAAAAAAACTCAAAGAAGAACACACGATTCTAGAGATCGCCCAAGAAAGGCATCCAAAAAAAAATCATTGACTTCTTAGAAATAGCATGCAAGAAACCAAAACAATCCGATGTGAATCTAAGAAGAAAAACTCCTTAAAATTTTTTTTGAAACTTTTCCTTTACAAACCCTCGAAAAATTCAACAAAATCTGCTTCACAATTTTATTTTTTTTAAATCGACTAACAAAGCTTGAACATGAGCTTTGATACCATGAAACTATTATTGATATTCATGATTCTGTATTTACAAATGGAGAGAAGATCTCCTTATTATTGATATTCATGATTCATGATTTTGTATAGGAGCTAGGTGTGGTTGGTAAGGTGTTTTGTGCTGTTTGGTTTTTGGTTCTCGACGACTAGTTTGGTAGGTAGTGGCTAGTAGTTTTGGATAGTTGGTGGTGGTAATTCTAACATTATTGGTGGTGTTCGATGGTTGATAGGTCTCTTGTATTTTTTTTAATATACTATAGAGCTCTAGGTGGTTTTCCATCTATTCTAGGGATAAGCCAATATGTAATGGTTTTTGGTTCCTTTTAACTAGGTTGATGATTAAAAAAGTATAATAAAATAACTCTTACTGAAATAAAACAAACCTTCAATAAATAAAATAATTCTTGGGGCTAGGTCTAATGTTGATTCTTTCACACTTAGCCAAGAGAAAATGAAAGTTTTATGGTTTGTCGAAGATCTCGTTGTCAAAAGGCTTCTTTGGAATTTATTTTTCTCTCCATGAAGATTGTTCAAAGCCTAGTTGGAGGTCCATGGTTTCCTGACAATTCTAGTATGTTTCTTAAAAGGTGGACTCTAAGCTTTAAATTAGAAAAAAAAAGCATCAATCATGTTACATTTTGGTTATACTACCTAGTTTGTTGTTGGAATTTGGGAGGAGAAAATTTGGTCAAGTATTGCGAGTTTTTGTAGTCATCTCATTGCTATAGACCAAATGACCAAATCTAGAAAACACATAAGTTTTTGTGTGGTTCTATGTTATTGTTGATATAGATAAGGTGCTACCCTCTTCAATCACCTTATCCTTGAATATGGGGATATGGGTGTAACAAATCATGTATGAGGATTCCCTGGTGTTTTGTGACCATTGTCACATGCTTGGCTACACCACAATTCTTGATGTAGGGTCTGTAGAGCAGAACAAAGTCACATGAAGCAAAAGGTTAAAAATGAGCCTCCCTCTCCTTGGGTTGTAAAAGAGCCTCCTAGGTTGTGGAAAAGACTAATTTGGTTGATGTCATTCCCTCTTTGGAGTGCAGATCTCATCTTGATGAGTCTCGTTCGGAGGACATTTGTAAGGAGGAGGATATTGTTAGGGAGGGTTTGAATGAGGAATTCCTTATTTCTAATGCCCCCATTCCTATACTTGTGTCTTGACATTTGCCACCTGTCTTATTTGTGTTGATGTTTTTGGGTAGTCTACTATGTCCATTTCATCCTTGTCCTTGTTGATGGGGGGTCGTTGGTTTGCTATTTTTTTGTTGACCTTGCACACCCTTGTTTTGTGGTGTTGTTCCATTATGTTTATTTTGTCTTTGTTAGATATTTTTTTATCTATGTAAAAAGAGGGGCCCCTTTCAAAACTTATCTTTCCTATTCATAGCTCTTCAAAAGAATTTACACATAATAAATAAATAAAAATAACTCTTCAAAATATATGTAAATAGAATAAACGATTCTTAAAAATTAAAATTTAATCATGGTTTTGGCAGAGATTTTTCCATCACCAACGTCTAGCTAATGCATGGATACCATTGTTGCTATACCCTTTGCCAAACCCCTTGCTCTTGTTTAAGCTTGTGTTTCTAGGAGTGCTAGTGTTGTGGGCTCTCCTAAGTTTTGTTTAAATGGTTGCACCAATGGTGGTGACATTGAGAATGTTGTTTTCTTCTAATTGGGTTCCACTAGATGTTGGTGTAGGTGTGATGGATCTTGGTCTATCTTATGTGAGCATGGCTAGTTCAAGGACTCCCTTTGATTCATCTCGTGAGAAGCTCAACTCCTTTATTGTTCTCACTACTCCCTTGTTGTGGTTTGTGGGCAAGATGTGTGATAATGAATTTTTTACAATCATCAAAGCCTGATTTGCAGATTTAACCACTTGTGGCCTTCTCTCCTAAACTTGCATAAATAGGTTTCCGAGTCTTGGAGGCCTTGTAATACCCCTCCGTTTTGTTTCTTGTTCAAGTTGTTTTATGCTATGTTTGGTTGCAGTTACTTTGATATTGGATACATTTTATTATGATGTTTTGATCGCTACTATTGAGCGACAACTATTATTGTGGGATGTAGTTATCTGATTATTGTTTCACATGCATTATGGATTAATGATGTTGTAGAGTTAACATGAGATGTTATTATGAGATTACTGGATTATGATGGAAGTGTCAGTTTCGAAGAGTGTATTGGTGAAGAGGACGGTTTCACATCACTCGCTTGCGAATGCCCTCTGAATTTGTAATTTCTTCTTCACGGTGTGTATTATATGCTAGATATATTGTATGATGTTGTTTACTTGTTTTTTCAAGATTGTAGGTACATGACATCGACTCTACTTAGTTTTACAGGTTTGAGCGTGTCGATCCAACAGTTAAGTTGAACGGGAGATAGTAGCTAGGTAACATGTGTCAAGTTTACACCCTAGCCTTAGTGTGTCGTCAGTCATGTGTGTCGAATCATTGTCTGTCTTGTTTTTAATGTTATTTAATTCTGAAGGATTCTTGATTTGGAAATAGATATTTAGAATAATTGCATTTAAATCATATTGATGGTTATTTAATTTAAATAATGCAATGTGGATAAAAGTTTATATTTAAATTAATTAATTATATTTAATTTATTTAATTAATTAAATTTAATCCAAGGGGTTGAATTTAGTTATTAAATAATTAAATTAATTAATTAAACGTGATGCAAGAGAATGAAAAGAAATAAAAGAATTAAAATTAATTTTGGAATTTAATTTCAATGTGTGGGAATTAAATTAGAAATTGTAATTAAATGTTTATTTGGAAAATTAGTTGTAACTTTGGAAATTAATTTATTATTTGAAATTGCATTTTAAATTGAAAGTGGGTTTTCGAAAATTGAAAATGAAATTGAAATTTGAAATTTGAAATTGAAATTGAAATTTGAAATTGAAATTGAAATTGAAATATCTAATTTGCATGTAATGTGAATTAGGGTTGTATTAAGTATTTGTGTTTTATAATGAATGCATGTTTTAATTTTACGGCAACGAAAAGTTTTAGAAAAAAATACATTTTTATAGCAGAGAAGAAATTTTGGAAAATTGCACAAGAAAGGTTTGAAGAAAGTTTTGATTGTAGAATTGATCGAAGGAAAGATTGTTTGTATTTGTTGGGTTTTGGATTGGATTCATTGGAGGATTGAAGAAAATTCAGGAAATCTTTGGAGGAGGCTTGCATCAGAAATTCATCTCTTCCTGTAGCTTCTTGTACCAGGTTTTCCTCTTTGTGTTTTATTGTTTTTGATTTTTTTTTTAAATAGTAGTGATTAAAGATTTGTTTGTTAAATCTGTTTTAGAAAATAAATTTAATATTAGAAGAAAGGAATTAAATAAATTTACAGCCTTTGCTTGTGAAATTTTTTGAGTGAAAATTGTGAAAACCTCAGTTGAATTTAAATTATTTGGGGAAATCGATTATGTTTTTATCGAAATCAAACATAGAGATTGAACAATGCATTTATAATGTTTTTAGAAAATGAAACCCTCTGTTTATTATTAAAATTCGGATTTTAAAATCCGCAGGGTAGTTATATTTTCATAGTAAAATGGTCTGGTTGCGTCGCATATAACTTCACTTACACAAACTGGGTTGTCAGGAAATTTAAAGGGTTTCTACATCTTGAAATTTTCTTATCCCTCTCAAAAAATTGAAAATACCCAGATCGTAGTTTTTGAGTTATGCTTGAAACACGAGACTGTTGTTAAGTTATTTTCCCATGGCTACTCTAATAATAAAATAATAATAAATTGATATTTATAAATATTAATATTTTATGCATTGTTATTATAACATTAAAATTTTATTTAATAATATTTTATATTATAATTTATAATATTAAAATATTATATTTATTTATATTATTTTAAATAAAATTTGTATATTATATTAGTGGAATTAAAATTATAAACGTATAGGGAAATTATTGTTTATTTTAAAATGGCATGTTAAAGTTTAATTGAAGGAGATAAATATTTGATTTAAAGAATGCATAATTTAAAATTTAATTGTGGAATTTAAATTCATGTGTAAAAGGTCCAATTATTAATTTGATTTAATTGGAAAAATATATATATAATATTGGGTTATAGTCCAAATATTGATCTTATTTTAACACAATAAGTTATGGAAGAGACCAAATGTTAATTTGATTAATTTTATAATGATTTAATTTGCAAGGGCAATTGGTTATTTAATTTAAAGCGAAATGTTTTGAGTTATAGTTGAAAATACTTATTTTGTTAAGAGCAATTAGAGAATTAAATATTAATGTAATTTCTCCCCAAACTTTTTTAAAATATATTTTTTAATTTAATTTAATTTTAATTATTAAATTTCCTGTAACACGATACCCCTGTCTTCATTGAAATTCGAAAATAGTTATTTAATAAAATAAAATAAAAATAAATATATATTAAATATATGTATTCACATGTATATGTATTGGTAAAATATATATAATGTGTATTAGTATATTTTTATATATTATGGAATATTACGATATAGATTTATTTATATTGGAAAACATTGAGAGGCTATTTTTGTAAATGATAATAGGTATTTTTATATATGAATATATATATATATAATTAAATATATTGAAATATATATTTAATATATATATTACATAAATATTTTCAATATACATGTTGTATTTAGTTGCATGTAATTTATTTTTGCATGAAATTTTTAAAATATAAGTTGTGTATACATGGATAAATTGTTAAGGAAAATGATATTTAAATATATTGAAGTATTATAGAAGTTTTTATATTTGAATGTTTGTTTAATTAATGAGATTTATTTGGAAACAATATGAATGCATGGTTTAATAGATAAGCCAAAAGATATTTTTATACATTGATAAAATGACATGTTTTAAATAGAGAATTGAAAAGATATAGATTTTGAATAGAATTTGAATATAGTAATGACAATAGTTTATGTTGTATTAGAAGTAAATCTAAGAAATGAATATATTAGAAAAGACAAATATTTATTATGTTTTATTTTCATAAAGCAAATTAATCGTTGTGATTGGAATATTAAAGAATCTATATAATTGAGTTTATTAATATATATGTTTGGTGTATATATAATATGGAGCATATAAAAATATGTTAAGGGTAAATTCATTATCGTATTTCGTTTTTAATAAGATGTATGCAACATATTATTGAATAGAGATTTAAAATAGATTGATTAGTGTATATGGGTAAATGGGTAGGGAAACGATATTTTATTATATTAAAGTGATTGCATGTTCTAAATAGGAAATTGAATGAAATGTAAGTTTTGGTTAGGAAATGGAAGAGTTTACTTGTATGGATTTGTGTCGATTTAAAAATAAATTAAGAAGTTGTTTTATTGATGAGGCAATCAATTATGTTATTTATTAATTTCTATTTAGATTAATTGAATCATTGTGATTGGATTATAAAAGAGATATGAATTTAGTATATCCAAAAGTAGTATCTTCCTCATGATTATCTTAAAAGATTTAATTCTCTGTATTCAGCAAAGGAAAGTAAGTTTAATTGTTTTAGATTTTCAATAATGAAAAGGGAAATAGGGGTTATGATTATTTTAGATGATCTAGTTATCGTGTCTTTGACTTTGTCAACACTACCTATTGAATGAGTATGGATTTAGGAAATCCAAATATTAGATTTGATTAATGACTTGAATGTTTTTGTTGAGTTATCAAGTTGCATTGTTGGTTTTGGGAATTAGTGTCAGTCCTAAATTATAAGTCTTCCAGAAGAACTTAGATTATAAGGGTTGTTGAATCTTTATGTCATCCAGTTGTTTTCTCTTGTATAGTGCATGGCGTATTTTCAGTTTTACCTATGAACGAGGATGTTTTGTATCTCCGGTGAAATGAGTGGACTATGTGTTGTTGCCTCCAAGATGTTTGGAGTGAGTTCTTTTATTTGTTTCCTCCTTGTGTTGGAGTGGTTATGATGTCTTGTTGGTATGCACTTGTGTTTCCCTTGGTGGATTGTTTGGGTGTGTGTTGTCGAATAGAAAAGTGGCTTTTGTTAGGGGCCGGAGCCCAAAGTGGTATACCGGGTAACCTTCAGAAGTGAGTTAATCAAGTGATAATTAAATTAATGTACTTAGATGATTAGGATGCAGTTCACACTAATCAAGATAATTTAATCCACTCATAGACACAAGGGCTCGTTTAGACTTGGGATGAGTGAGAAGGCCTGGAATGGCATAGTCATTTATCTTGTCAATACGAGAGGTATTTGATGCCGCATGAGTGAGTATGAGTGTCGAGATTCGGTTGAAGCCACCAGGATTACCAGAGCCTATGAAGGATGCCCAAAGGAGATCTCATAACTACTATGCGATGACACTCTATCTAGAACAACTGTTGTTAATTGTTTTATGTGTATGGTTCTGTGAACATACTTGATTATTATTATGTCTGGAAGCAATGTGACTTATGTCAGTGATGTGATTTGTACTTGATTTGTACTTGTATTGTAATGGAGTTGTACTTGATTTGTACTTGAGTTGAGCTAAATTTGTACTTATGTATAACATTTATTTGGTTATGTCAGTTTGAGTCAGTATGAATCTGCCTTTGATTAGATGTAGTAGATTCTTTGTCCATGTTACTTAGTTACTATCTCCTAGCATGGGGGGTGGGCCTTTGGGTACCACTTGGTTGGGTGGAACATGCACCAAAACCGTTGGGTCCCCATTTATCTGCAGTACTTGGTGGCGAGACATCCAGATAGACAGCTCGCGGTTCTTATTGTAATTACTTGCATTGTAATATTTTAACTTGTATAAATTATTTTATCCCTCTTATATTTATAAGGTGGAATTTTGTAATTGTAACCTTGAGTACTATTGCCTCATTCTGGAAATGAGTGATGTAACTATTGGATTAAATTAATATTTATGAGATTGTATCTTGGTTGATTATCTTACTATGTTATGTGGTATTCTTATGATGTATGATGTTTATTTCATAAAGTTATAATGCTACGGTTATAGGTAATATGTATGTGTGGGTTTAAGTAATCCTAACCTTGTAGCCTTAGAGGTTGTTGCTATTTAGTAAGTGAATGTGTATGTTAAATGCACTTTATAAAATAAAAAAAATTAGTTCGCTTAAAACGTTAATTGCAACTTCCTTTAAGGTTACTTGGCGGGGCATTACAAGCCTTTCATTAAAGGCACAATTGAGTTTTTTCCTTCTGCTAGGAATTTTTCATTACAAGCTTTAAAACTCCTAAAGAATTGGAGTTGGTGTTGATGGTAGGTTGTGGATGTGGGGCGAGCATTCCCTCTCTCTCAAACTGTGGTTTTCTTCTTTCGACCCTCTAATAAAATCTTTTAATGTCAATTTGGGTGCGGTTGTCTAACCTCCCTCTCCAATTCTAAGAAGTCTCCTACTTTGAGGATATTGGCAATGTTATTATTCATTTTCTAAAGGTTGATTTGACCACATTCAACATTGGCCAATCTACCTTTGTCCATATTCTAGTGAACATCAACATCCCCAAGGCTCTTCATGGGAATATTGTCTTGATGGTTGAGGATAGGCAATGGATTCAATTACTTGATTATGAGGACCTATCATTACATTGTAGATGATGATTTGGCACTAGACATCTTGCTTCTAATTGTCCTCATTCAACTATATGGCGATGAAATGCCCTTCCCAATCATTTGACTATAGGTGATCCTATTGTTTATGACTCTTAGGATGATGAGTATCCTTACCCTATCTCCCTATCAATGAATCATAATGTTATCTTGGAGGCTCCTCCTAAGGTGGCTTCCCCTAGGGTTGGTGCAATTTAGTTGATTTCATCATTCCCTGTTAGGACTTCTTCTTCAGTACCAATTGAAGTTTCTCCTTCGCCTAATCTTATTACCCTGTTGGTGGGTTGTGGGGAAGGGGTTGGTTTTTGCCCCTACTATGTCTATGAATTTTGTGCAACGTCCAACTTCTTCAGTTAAGACATTCTTCCTCTTGTGTGAGGTGACTTTGGTTGGGGCATCAATTGAGGATTTTCTACTTTTTTCTCCGTGATTGGAGGATGTGTTGGATGATTGATCAAAGAAGGAAGAGAGGTCTTCATAAATTTGTTGTGAAATCCCATCTCCAAGTTAAGGGTGTATGGATTGTAAGGAAGGGTTCAAACAAAGTGTAGGTGTTTGTTGCTTGGCTACAATTGTGTTATATATAGTTTCAAAGTACAATAAAATAACTTTGATATCTATTTTACATCTTTTACATTATTTTTTCTAGATATAAATATACTAGTTTCTGTATTTATTTTAACATTGGGCATTTATTCTTGATACAACTAAAAAGAATGGAATTGTAGCAGATTTTGAGATTTTATTAAGTCCGAGCTTTTCATGTGACAAGGAGGCATTAGGACTGGGCTGAAAAATCCAAAGTTGAACCTCCAAAGAATGGAATTGTAACATAGGTTTTGAAATTTTACAAGTCCAGGCTTCATTTGACAAGGAAGCATTAGAACTGGACTGAAAATCCAGAATTGGACCTCCATAGAATGGAATTATGGTTGGTTGTCAATAAACCATAAAGCCCGACAAAGCGTGAGCAATAGAATTCAAGCAGCTTTCGAAACCTTGAGAAGTAGCCCTACCAGCAACATCAAAACCATGGGTATTTCAGCCTTTAATGGAGTTCCCTCAAACTACAACTAGAATTAGATCAGTAATATCAAATAAGTAGTCAAAAGATAACTTGGCAAAAAATCATCTTGAACGAAACTCTTCCAATTTCAAGAATGGAGCATATTCAGAAATAAATATTATATTTATTGAGATGACATGAAGTGAATGGTAATATTTCGAGCTATACTTTTTCTCAGCAAAGGCAACAAAGGCTTCCAATGTCTTGGAAAGTCACTACACTCAAAAGCTAATAGAAAATGCTTCTGATGTCTTGGAAAATCATTACACTCAAAAGCTAATAGAAAATGCTTCTGATGTCTTGGAAAGCTATAACACGTGCACTTTTCACGTTTTGCATATGTAACAAATCACAAACATTATAAAAAAATTAATCTAATATGGTCATTTGGAAATTTTGAAGTTGGAACTAGGGTATGTTTCTTTCTTGCATTAGTGCCTCAATCTTTGGAACATCACTTGGAATATCAACACCATGTGCATCATGTTGGACCTTTATTACCTGCACCAATACATTATCACATGTTCAATATGGACAATGTCTTTCGAAAGCACTTAGCAGAATTTAGCATAATTTAGCAGAATGTAAGTCAATAAACACACAAAGTGGCAGAGAAAATTCAGATTTATTTTTATTTTTTTCTTTTATGTTTATGTGCACAAAGAAGCAAAATTAAAATAAATCTCATTCTCGGTTCAAGACTTCTAACATTTCTTTTGTGGTTTCTCTTTGAGTGATGATTTGATTCATTATGACTTGCAAACTTTAGTGATTTTCTTTCTAGTTTACAAGGCTGGCACATGTAATTTCTGTGTCGGGCCATTAAAAATTGGTAATTTCTCATACGAACATAACTCTACCCCCCTTGTTGATTAACCAGCAAGCCCACAAAGCTGAGCTCAAAGTTGTTTATGAGAATGCACTTGTTAGTGATTTATTGATTTATTCATAAGCAATTAATATTATAATATCATTAGTAATTTTTATTTTAAATAAATTTATGTTGAAGATATTGAGAGATCTCTTGATGTCTTTTAAGTTTTATATAGATTTATCTAAGATAGATATGTTAATAGCATTTACAGTTACAAAATATAAATAATATTGTTTTAATGAAACAAATAATTTTGTTAAAGATAATTGAACAATAATTTAATCAAAGAAAAAAATTGAAAAATAGAAAATGTGTTATACACATGAAAAAAACTGAAAAAACATTTGAAAGAAGTTTGTAAAAATTATATTAATTATTTAGAAGCTATTTCAAAGTACATTTCCTCATCCACCTTTTTTATATAATTTATGCTTAACTAAATCTACATTAGAAAGGATATATCTATATACAAATAATGTAACTTTTCAATAAATAAAAAATTATATAATGTTTTCAATATTTTTAAAGTAAAATAGTAAACATATATAATTTTAAAAATATATTATACATATACCCACATTATCTAAAAAAATAATTTTAAAGTACATATTTTAAATATAAAACATCATTTAATCTTATGATATTTTTATGTTATTATTTATAATAAATAATATTATAGTATAAAATTTAAATAAAAGTATTTTTAAATATTGGTGAAAAAATAAGACCCGTAGGCCCAAATTGGAAAAGGTATTTAAGAGGGCACCCAACTTCACTTTGATTGGGAAATTTCATTTTTAGCAATTTTTCTTTTTGAGTTTGAATGTGCAATCAAGGATGGAAACCCTTGGCTACAATTTTTGATCCAAGGGGATGAAAACTCTCTTGACTCTCTTTCTGAGGTTCAAAGATAAAGATTTGCAAGTAAATTGATAGGGATCATTAGAATACATAATCATTTAGGCCATGCGTTCTCATTTGCATTCTATATGTGAGCATCACACCTAGAAGGTTATTATATGCATCAACTCGCAAGTTTCAGAGTTGTTCATCACCTTGTGCCAGATGTGAAATGCCATTCTAAGGTCTATTGTCACCGTAGGTAGCTGGTTTTTCCACCATTTATGCATTTTATTATTGAATACTACCTATTTCCTAGAACGCTAGTCTTGGGACAACCACATATCATCTAGGGCAATTATTGTGAGGCAGCCATACACTTTTAGGGTACATTTGGAGGGAGTGATCTATACTCTTTTGCCAAATGTGAGGAGCACGAGCATTTGGGGAGGTTTGATAGAGGCTTTCTTGTTGTTAGGACATCTTGCAATCACCATTCATCACCCGACACCCTCAACGATCGTACCTCTCAAATAGCCACCATTCACCATACAAGTCAAAAATGGTGTCTTTTTAGTTGGATTGACCATCCAAGGAGAACTTGTGAGCGGAATCACTATCTCAATATTGAAATTGTTTCCAAGCTTATACAATATCACTGTAATCAATTATTTCATCCATAATGTCACTCCCAGAAGTGATATATTGCTGCTAGGGTTATCAATCATAAAACAACACTATATTTTGATGTAGTTGGACCTGTATGATTTAAATGTGTAATGTACTATTCAATTAATAAGCATTTCTAGCTTTATGATGTAATTTTCAATCAGTTATAAACAATGTTACACGGGGATGCGTCCCCTGGGTTTTTGCCCCCCGTACCCATCCCGGGAACATCTCGGGGACAAGGGACGCTTGGGGGACGGCTGATAGCCATCCCCAAAAAGTCCCCGAAAATCGGGGACGTCCTCAATTGGAGGAAACATCCTGGACACAAAGGGGGACGGCCAACCATCCAGGGGACGAATAGGGGACTCCTAGCCGTCCCCTAACCGTCCCGGGGACAGCCAACCGTCCCCCTTTGCCTAACAACAATTTAAACACAAAAAAAGAAGGTAATTTTTTTAAAAAAAAAATTATTCTTTCTTTTGTGGACCCTATGTCCTCCCAACCCTAATATGGCCACTTAAAACATCTTCTTACCTTCATTTGACCTCATTTTAACTTGCCAAAAAAAAATTGCAGCCAAAAGAAAAAGTGAGAAGAGAAAGAGGAGGGTTTGAAGGAGCTGTTGGAAAAGAAAAACCAGCATTTAGGAGGAAAAAATGAGAGCATTAAGGCAGCAACCAGCAAGAGAAGTGAAAGAGGTATTGGTTGGAGTTCCATTAGATGAGCCAGCCCCTCACAGTGACAATGACTCAAACTCTGAGTCTGATTTTGATGCAATGTTGGCAGATGCCGAGTAGCGACAGCCATCATACTTTCTATTACTATGTTTTGGACACTTGTGACTTTGTCATTTTGACATTTTTAGTACAAACTTGTAGCCTTTTGGGCATTTTATTATTTATTTTATATCATATGCACATTGACTATTTGACATGAATTATGGTCCATGGAAGCAATTAGGTAGTTGTAGTATTAATTTGTTCGATAATTTGATTCTATGATGCATATGTCAATATGATTGGTGATTACATTTGCAACTTTATGAATGTTCATTGTTATGATTATCATTACTCATATGAATATGAATATCTAAAATTCAAATTTCCCTATATTTTTAAAATCTCTCTCTCTCTCTCTCTCTCTCTCTCTCTCTCTCTCTCTCTCTCTCTCTATATATATATATATATATATATAGCCGTCCCCCCGTCCCCTAAAATCCCCTCAAAAAATTGCCGTCCCAGAAACTCATCCCACCATCCCCCTGTCCCGAAGACTCGGTGGAACATAGATTAAAATTTGATCAATACTCTCACCCTCTTTCATTGTCAGGCCAAAAAGCTTTTGTTTACTTGATATTGTTGGCACATGAAGCTTGTGAGCCAAATAAAGAATTAAGAACATCTCATATTTGCTTTGAAGTTTTTGTAAGATCAGTATGGTGCAAATATGCATTAGACAACCCAAGACCATTTGTTACCCATTTTGCAGCTTCATTTACATCTTGTGGCTTTTTGTTGGTTCCATCGACAATATCCCAAAGATATTTTTTGATTAAAATTAGTTGCACCTTAATTTGACATGTGTGAAAGTCATACCCCTAAAACTTAGCAAGACCATATGATTTCTCCATTCAAAATATCAAAATATAACATTGATGCCTTTTCTTGCAAACTTCCAAAATGCACTTTCCTTACATCCACAATTTAATTCCAACTACTAATAGTCAACTTTACCCTTTTCTCATATAATTAAAAAAAAACATCACCTCTATCATCACAGTACAAATGAATAATTTTCACCTTTTATCCCAACTTGCTACATTTGACAATTTTATATATCCCTCAAAAAAGCAAAATATCAAGGAAACACGGGGACGTGTCCCCTACCCTTTTGCCCCCCGTACCCGTACCTGGGACGTCTCGGGGACGGGGGATGCCTAGGGGACGGCTACCAAAAAGTCCCCTTTTTTTCAAAACGTCCCCAATTGGTGGGGACGTCTCAGGAATGGCAAGGGGACGACCCACCGTCCCCTTTTTTCCAGCAAGTTTTTACAAAGAAAAAAACTTTGAAATTAAAAATGCTTATTTTTTTATTGTTTTTAAGTGGACCCCACACCCTCCCAAGCCTAAAATGAAACATAAAACTTGCTTTCAAAGCCATTTGAGTTAATTTTTAAATTCCAAAAAAAAAAAAAATTGCAGCTAAGAGGCAAGTGAGCAAGAGAAAAATTGGCAGTGACTCAGACTCTAAGTCTGATTTTGATGCAATGTTGGCAAATGTCAAGTAGAGGAAGCCATCATACTTTCTATTACTATGATTTGGACATTTGTGACTTTGTCATTTTGACATTTGTAGTGCAAACTTGTAGCCTTTGGGCATTTTATTTTTAAAGTTTTATATCATATGCACATTAATTGTTTGACATGAATTATGGAAGCAATTAAAGAGTTGTATTAATTTGTTTGACTCTAAAATGTATATGTCAATATGATTGGTGATTACATTTGCACCTTTATCAATGTTCATTGTTATGATTATCATTACTCATGAATATCTGAAATTTCCCTATATTTTTAATATATATATATATATATATAGCCGTCCCCCCGTCCCCAAAAATCCCCTAAAAAAATGCCGTCCCCTAAACACGTCCCCCCGTACCGGAAACTTGGTGGAACATAGGTTATTAATTTTAATCAACATTAATTTCTTAGTTTGGATTGCAATAACATTTCTAGTTTGTTTTCTAAATAAAAATAAATAAATAATTATTAAGCTTCAAAAACAATAAGATGGACATCACATAAGAGCCTATAGTCTTGCTAGCCTACAAATTCATCCAGAGAGATCTGAGAGTTTTAGAGAGAGAAAAAAATTGGAAGCAACACAACAAGAAGCTAGTGTCAGAATAGGAGGCAAAGGAAAGAGACACATGGTTGATCAAGGGGATAAGTTTGATGCTTTTGACCAAAAGTAGGAGAAAATAAACCAATTGTTAATACAGATGATGCAACAACTACAAAATATGAATGCCACTTTAAATTCAACCAAGCCAATGCATAATGTCACAAGTGAAGGGAGCAATTCAAATTAGAATGGGTCATCCAATCAAACATGTAATTCAGCTAGATCAGCAGCTGGGCCATTTCAGCTTACCTTTTTGCCTAGAGTAGAGACCCCACTTGAAGAAGAGGAGCATAATCCAACAAAATATAACATTAATGCTTGCATGGATGAGTGCATGGGTCTTGACCAAGATATGAAAAACTAGATTTCCTTTGCAAACTATTGCAATTTCGTATTAAGATAGAAGACCTTCTACACAATAGCTCCATAGAGATTTGCAGCAAAGGTTAAGTAAGTTGACTCTTCCTCCTTTTGATGGTTTGGGGGAAAGTACAACATGTGCTTGGGACCAAAAGTTTGAACACTTATCTTTCACTCAGCCCCATGTTGGAAGAAGAAGCCTTCAAATTGGCAATCCTTCATTTGGAAGGCATAACACATGAGTGGTGGCATCATGGGTTGATTACACAAGAGCACAACCACATTGTTACCTATGTTCATTTTCCATAGAGACATATAGATAAGTTTGACAGGAAGGACCCCAAGATCTATTTCAAGGAGCTGACCCAATTAAGACAGCAAGGTACAGTGGATGATTATGTTGCAGAATTTCAGCAAGCATCGGTAATCGTCTCAGATCTGACAGAGCGGAGGCTCATTGCTTTATTTGTAAAGGGATTATCCAAACCACTCAAGGGTTTGGTTAAGGTTGTTGATCTAGCATATTTGCAAGATGTTATTAAGTGAGCTTTGAACTTGGATGATTTGGTGACCAAGAAAAAAATTTACTCCAAGATTCCATTGATAAAGTAGCATAAGAAATCTTCTTAGAAGAGTTTCCCTCCACCAAAGGCACCACATTCTAAACCAAGCAAAGTGGAAGAGTCTAAAAATAAACTTCGAAGAAAGAAATTGTGTGTTTCTTGTAGAGAGCCATGGGATCATGGACATAGATGCTTGGGAAAGGGGCAGATACACTACATAGAGGTCATTTCAGATTAGGAGACAGAGGAACTTGAGCCTGAGGTTGTAGCTAATGAGATAGAACATGAAAACAAGGGAGAAGGAGAATCTTTGGAAGGCCTCCTTGCTACTATTTCTAGAGTGCTCAAGTATCACACCTTTCGAGTACATGTTGTTATGCATGGGCACAAGGTAACAATATTGATTGATAGTGGGGCTACTCTTAACTTCATAGATACATATTTTCTTTCCAAGAAAGGGTTAGATACATAAGACTTTGAAGGGTTTAATGTCATGGTTGCAAACAGTCATTTCATTCCTTGCAAGGAGCGAATATAGTAGTTTGATGTATCCTTGGGAAGGCATCAAGTCAAGGATGACTTCTACATTGTTTGGATAGGAGAAGCTAACATAGTCCTAGTAGTGCAATGGTTACGCTCACTTGGGGAATTTACTCAAAACTACCAAAAAATGGAGTTGAAATTCAAGGTGGATGTGAAGGAGGTGATGCTCCAAAGCATATTGAATGGAGCCCCAAGCATGATTGAAGTGAAAAGAAACGGAGGTGAGTGTTCAAGGAAACCAAGCCACTCAATGCATGGATATTCAAGCATCCATTCCAAGGTAAGGTACTTCATTATGATAATGTTTGGTCTATTTTGAATACATTCATTGTAGCACACCGAAAATGGCTATCCAATGAGATATTTGCAAAACAAGATCTTTGGGGTAAGAATCATCACCTTAACATGGTGAGAGGAGTGTGGACAGAAAAAACAATGGACCATAATGTTTTATTTACAGAAAAAGTGTCTTTCACCACACGGTGGAAGGATTTCCAGTCTAGCATCTTTGTCGTAGTTAGGGCAGCTAGTATATGGCAATCTCCAACTATTACAATTCTAATTTGGAACAAAATAATGTAGTGTTCCAGCCATGTTATGATGCTTCCACTAATCACTTTGGTAATTACATGTTTTGGACTGATAATGTCTCTTGAGTAGCAATGGACCTGCAGGTTTGGAGAAAACTCCTTTGTTTAAAGTAGCACTTAAGAGGGTACACATGTTGAGATCAGAAATTGCAAATATTCTAGTATTGTCAGCATTGCTTGGGAAGAGATTCAGAACAAAGTATGATTGCTACAATCATCTATCCACTCATTTACAAGTCAATCCAAACCATCTGATTAGGGGTATCATGCTAAGGACTTTTGGGGCCCGAAGTAATCATTTTAACAATAATGTAGAAGAGGTGAGTACAATTGTTGGCATGCATGGGTTATATCTATGTGAGAAGCTCATTACTAAGGAGTAGTTCAAGGAAAAGGTAGTTGTGTGTCAAGGCAACTATCTTACTAAGGTAGTCATGAACATCACAAGGAGATCTCCACATAAATATCAAATTGGCACAGCACTAGCATGGTGTAGCAACATCAAATTTGGAAGATTATGCGATGATTCATCCCTTTTGAAGGAGATCACTGAGTGATGATTTTCCACCATCCAAGGATGGAAGGAACACACTTGAGACAGCCCTGTACCCAATCCCCAACCTTAATGTTGCTATTATAATTACTATCAGCTCCCCACATCACTTCAATTACATTTGTACGATTGGTTTGCAAGGATTTTCCATCATAGGAAGGATGGGTTTATAATCTAATATAGTGTTTCTAGCCTCTACATTACTCATGCCTTTGATTTCTGCAAAAGAATCTCAGTATTGTTACTATCATACCATGGGCAGGTTGCTAAAATGACTGTTATCAGCCATAAACAGCTCTGAATGGGCATGATGTAAGGGAATATCATTGATGGAAGAAACTGATGCAAGGCTTCGGCTGAAGGGAATTGTCATTGCAGCCACCCAGGTACCTTCCGAGGTTGAGGAAAAATCATCACTTCAGCTGGAGGGAATCATCAGAAACAGTGTCTTTTTAGTTGGATCGACCATCCAAGGAGGACTTGTGAATGGAATCATTGTTTCAATACTGAAATTTGTTTCCTGCCTTATACGGTAACATTTGTAATCAATTATTTCATCCATAACGTCAGTCCTAGAATTGTTATATTGATGCTAGGGTTATCAATTATAAAACAACACTATATTTTGTTTTAGCTGGACCTGTATAATTCAGATATGTAATGGCAGCTATACAATTAGTAAGCATTTCCAGCATTGTGAGGGTTTATGGTGTAATTTCCAGTCAGTTATGATTTTAATCAGCATTAATTTCATAGTTTGGATTGCAGCTACAATTTCCAGTTTGTTTTCTAAATCAGCAAAAAAAAAGAATAAAAAATCAAAAAGTTTCGAAAACAATAAGAGGGACATCACATGAAGGCTATTCAAAAATGCCTTAACAAGATGTCATCTCAGGGACTGTAATGGGTGCAAGATATACAAAGAGATCCCTTGAAAAGGATTTCAAGCAAATGCTATCAACAGGTGTAAGAAGAAAACTAGTCTCCATAACCTTAAAATTTGAATAATGATGCTTTAGTTATCCCTAAAATTTTAGGTGGATTTTCATTGTGTTATCTATTTCAAGGAATATGCATTCTCCATTATTGTCACTGATTGATGTTTAAATAAAATACACATTGCAAGAAAATGAGAATGAGCTTAAGAGAAATTTATCATTGACTTGTGAATGCCTAGATTGCACTAATCTTACTAGACTTTTGCATAAATGCTCCTCATAATTTCCTTCACTATTTGCTTAGTATGATTGAAAGGGAAGATTCAACATGACCTACAAACCTAAGCTAATATTTACTTCCTTGTAGCAAAAATGGACTTAGTATTTGAATGAGTCATGAATGAATGAATGAATGAGATTTTAATATCGTCCATGAGACTGAACGGTCTAAGGGACCGAGAATCACAAAGAAGAAACTACGCAAACTCCAAATTCTTCTCAATACTAATTTTCAAGATAAACAAATGCGCATTAGAGTGGTTAAGCCAATTATTGATTATGTTGGGAGTATAATTTCTATGTACAAATTGATTCTAGTAATGTTAATAATTAATGGTATGCAATGGGGTGATAGTGGAACTTGACTTTCAATTGGAAGTCTTCAATGTCACAAGTGGGTAATAATGTCTATTGAGTTAAATATATATTTATAACTAAACCTTGACTTATTCGTGTTATCATATTACGATAAGGTAACTATCATATACATTGGCATCAATAATTGTAGCATCTCATAACTTTGGGGAAATATGAACTAGGTTGTAAGGAACTAATTTGACCCTTCATTCCTAGTGGGTTTGTGCAAACAAGAGAAGTTGTTGATAAGAACTTAGCCTAGCCTCTATGCTATGAGATGGTGAGAGACTCTGGGATGTTTATGTTGAATTATGAATTGTAATGGTGGAAAGGTCTGAATTAAGACCTTGGTGTCTTTGTTGTGAATCTTCAAAAGGAGTCCTATTTGGATTTGCAATAGTAATTGATAAAACTTGTCAGCTATGGCTTTGTTTTAGGAACAAATATTGGAAAGTCGTGATTTGCTACATTGTTTGGATTTATTCCCTTCTATGGTTTTCCATTGTATAGTATTCCTTCTATTTCAATTCCAAGAGGAAAGTTACTTTAGCAGTTAGAAAACCTTGGGTATAGGAACCTGTATTTATCTTTCTTAAGAGATTAAAGTGAGGAGAACTACAAAGGACTTCAATACCGTTTGTATAATATTCCTTCTATTTCACTTGTAGGAGGAAAGTCACTTAGCAATTAGAAAACCTTGGGTATAGGAACCTATATTTATGTTCCTTGAGAGATTAAATTGAGGAGAACTACATGAGACTTCAATCTTATTTGGAAGCAGATATGTGGGCAATCCTAAAGCAAAGGATGCCTTTGTGACCCAAGTTTGTAGGGAAGGGTTTGGGAAATGCTCCAAGGTTTAAAGTGTTCCTAAACTTGATTAACCTTCATTTTTAAGTATGCTTCAGCTAGAGGTTGAATTATGATTTAGAAGGTTGTGAACAAACTTTCCCCAAATAATATGCCCCCACTATATAGGTTTGAGCCAATGAAAGGCAACCTATCCTTATCAAGCTTATCTACTCAAATGTAACTAGTGCTTGGCTTTCAAAAATCTACTCTAATCTTGGATGGGCTTTTAGAGTCATTGTCATCAAGGTTTGTCTTGATGTGAAGGTGTGAGAATGCCTCGAATCTTACCTGAATTGACATAATCCAAGTTTAAGCGTTGAACATTGTGGCCTTGTGTCTTGGATTATTGACAAGTAGAGGATAGTATAGTTATCCTCAAGACTTAGTGAGGTTTATTATTGTTGGTGTGAATAGGGATATTACCTAACTAGTTCCATTATTAGGTCCCTTTCACATCTTATCACTTAAGTTTACTTAGGATTCACATAGGATCTTATCACTTTATGTCTCATATCATAAGATTAAGACACTTTGTCATAATCTTATGTTGACTTTTGTCTAGTGTCTTTGGTGATTTAATATTAGTTGTCTCATATCATAGAATTAAGACACTTGTCATGATCTTGTCTAATCCTATGTCTCACCTTGGCTATATAACTAAGGGTCTCTCACACATTGTACAAACAATCTATTCTATTTGCATTCATTGATAGGAATACAATTTATTTTTGTCATATTGATCTTCTGAGTATTTTGTGCTTTCCATAGGCCTTTAGATCTTGAGCAGCTATCTCCATAGCCAAATCTGACAATTATTCTAGGTAATAAGGGCATGATAAACATGGCATTGATATGGCTAGGAATGAATTAAGGAAGCTTGATAACTTGTATCTAATGATGATAAAAAATTAGGCTAAAATGATCTTATGGTATGAAGTATGAACAATGTTTACTCTTATTGAGTATGGGTGGTCTACTTTCTCTAATTGGTGTTGAGTTAGGATGGAGTTCCTTTGCCAATTGTGGGCAATTAACAACACGTACTACTGAATGTGGTTGGTTACTCTACCTTTATATATGTTTGGTGGATAAATATATGATATGATTTATGATTGATACTATACAAAACGTTCCATACTCGGAAGTAGAATATGGTTTAATATTACTAATGTAGGATCGAATTTTGTCTAATAAATAATGTGTTTTTATTCAGATACTGTGTTTTTGAATAACAATTAAATGAAGTGAATGGACTTGATTACTTTATGAGTTATATTTGTTTGTGTATGTGGCCAACTCATCTAGGCCCAATGTGTTAGTTGTGTCAATAATTTGGCCTCAAGATCTATAGGAATTTGTGTATAGGTTCATGGATCACTTCATTGTGATATATATCTAGATCCACTTGATCAGTATTTGTGAACCCCTACAATTTGTGGAATAAGTGTACTCGGCTATAAAATAACCCCACATGTAAAAACTAAGTCTAATACATGTGCAAATAGTCAACTATCAACCATATCTTATGGATTAGTTATCTTTTGCTAGTAGCACGGAGGTGAAGGATGTGAAGAGCTATCTATGTTATGATACAATAGTGTTTGCTAAATATCACTAGTACCATGCAAGTGATCAATGCTAAGACTTAATTGGCATATCTTAGGGTCTAGTTGATTGTCACCAAGGCCACATTGTGATATATGTCAGGCACTACCCTCTTCCAAGTTGGACAAACTTGTCACCAATGGCCTAGGGATGATAGACATCTAAATCCAATGACTTGATGGTTCAACGAGCTATGGGAATTTTATTAATGGCCTTATGTGATATGTGTTGTTACCCTTACTCCTTATCTGATGATGATTGCAATTAGTATGGGACGCTTTCTCATCATCACAACTAGTGTAGAGCACCAAGGAAAGGGATAGAACCAAAATGTAGTATGGGATGCACTAAAATTCCTTTTTCTAGCTAGGATGTACTTAAGGGGTAGGTGTTAGTGAAAAAGGTAATGGGAAGATGCATGCAATAGTGTCACATTCACTTTCTATTGCTAGTCGGTCTTTATGTTTGTGTTAGTTAATCACTATTTACTTGTGTAGAAATGGCCTCAAATACTATGCATATTATTATACTTATGTCTTTGCTAGTGATGGCAACAAGTAGTATGGGATGCTTAATTGTCATCATAAATGGCAATGGCAATAGATTGAAAAAAAGATGGAATCCATAGTTTAGTAAGGGATGCACTAACATTCCTTTTCTAGATGGGATCTACTTATAGTCTTATGTGATTATGAACTAGGTAGTGGGATGATGCATACAAAAGGTTGCATCCACTTCCATTTTACCAATTGATCTTTTTGTGAACATTTAATGTTTAAGTTATTCACATTGTGTATCTAATGGGTGCATGAGCTAGTCACACTATCTAATGGGTGCATGAGCTAGTCACACTATGTATATGTATCTAAGTGGAGAGGATGAATTCTCTCTATCATTGGTGTATGAACTATGGACCCTCTAATTCTCAAAAGGGATATGTAGGTAGGGTTATCGCAAATGAACCCTTGAGGATTAATTTTTGGATCTAGGAATGACCCTAATGTTAGGAGCTTACCACTTTCTAGTGTAAACATATGAGTGGCGGCATGGGGTTGTGGCCATGACAACAATTGGATAAGTTATGAAGTTGGCACTTCTAGATTAGATGGAAAATGCTTGGTCAATTAAGTTGGTAGTTGTTGTGAATTGAATCAAGAAAAAAATTACTAGTAATTGAGGGGCGTTTATTACAAGACCACTCCAAGCTTTGAAGACTCTCTTCAAACTCATCTCTCAAATTCTGCCTAAAAATGCCATTTGTCTTTGGCTGCCCACCAAACAAACAAAGGTATCCATCAAAAATCTCAAATTTAATTGTCATGTGATTGTTTTGGGAATGAGCTTCACAATAAAAGTCAAAGGCATTCTATTTTATCATTATTTTTACCCTTTTTAGCCTCTTTTGTAGCCCTCATTTAGGAGAAATTAAAGGTTCACCCACACAAGATCATATGTGTATTGGTTGAAAGATTGTATTCAAGAATTTCTCAACTCTATTAAATATGATGGCTCTAATTAATGTATGAAATTACCATCTTATTCTATGAATGTAATCAAGCATTTGTTTTAGTTTTGGCCATGAATTAGCTTTAGTTTATATCATACTTTCTTCAACCATATAAAATGCAATGTTGGAAAGCATGTCTACTTCATTGATTTTCCTAAATATATGTTGAATGGAATAGTTATTAATGAATCTAGGAGTGGCCAAACTTGCTGGAGGAGATTATTAATTTTTCAATTTTGCAATTTTTTGAACTATACTTATAATTATCATAGAATCTCCTTCAATTTCTACTTTTTTGCAACCATAAACATTGCATATTTGTAAAGTTGGGATAAGAACTTGGGTCTTTGCTTCATTGTTGGTTCCCTCTATAAGTTTTGTAGGAGTTGTTCCAATCAATTTTCATTTTTCATTTATAATTATGCATCCAATTCCTAAAGCTCCCATATTTCCTCTAGATGTTCTATCAAAATTGAACTTATATTAGCCTTTGGGGGGGTTTCCATTGAACTCCTTTCCTATCCTTTGAAGCATCAACGCTACAATCCCTATTAGCAAGGGGAATTTTAAGTCCTTGCCAAATTCTAACCATTTCATTGTCCCATAGTGAAAAGGATTTCCCTTTAAGAGATTGTGAAGCTGATCTACTATTTATCACTTCAACAATGTTGATTCCAATTTGTTAAAAGAAGGCTATTCTAATAATTTTTTGTCCTAAAATACTCTTTTGTTTCTTTATTTCCATATTTCCCATGTACTTTATTGATGAACATATGATTGACATGTTTGACAAAATACTCTTTTTAAGACGGGCCAAGATTAAAAAAGACTTAGAATGTCATTTGGTAAAACACTCTTCCATCCCAACCTAGCACATAGTCACTACTAGCATTTTTGTGAAAAATGGCAATAATAATGATGATTCATGTTTTATTCATTCTACTTACAAAGTGCACATCTTGAAGGACCATTGTAACCAAGTTTTTGAAATCTATTTGTTGTTAGAATTTTCTTTTGGAGTGTTGTCCAAGCTTTGGGTAGACATAGTTTGTACTAACAAAGGTGTATGGGAATAATAGTCTTTTGTTCTATAGATTCTTCCATCATATATCCAATTTTCGCTAAACATTCTCCATTCTTTGAACAATACCATCTTCTTATATCTTCTTCATTTGTTAAAAATATTTTCCTTTTATTTAAAATCTCATGTAATTTTGACACATGATTCTCAAGGAGGTTCATTCCACTTGAAGTTTTCCATTCCCAATTAACAACCTATGACTATCAACAAGGTTTACGTAGTCTACTACTTTTTTGCCCTAAGCATTTGAAAGAATTTTTTTTGTTGAACTGAAATCTTATAAGCAATCTATTGACATGAAGTCATTCCATGAATCCTCCCAAAAGTTAGCACTCTTGCCATTCCTTATTTCCCAAGTAAGATAATTCATAATGTTTTTTCTACTTGATAGCAAGAAGTTCCATATACTTGAGCCCTTTGGGGGATTTGATATAGTTAGAATTCTAGTTGGGTTCTAAGAATCTAGGTATTTGTTCTATAGAATTCTTACCCATTTTAGATAAGGTTTTAAATATATGTTCAACATCAATTTTGCCCCTAGGGATTTGTTTTGTATATTCTGATTTCTTAGACCAACTTGCCAACAACTTTTAGTTTGCAAATAGTTTCCCAAGCAATTAGTTGAAACTTTCTTTCCTTTGAAGTACCTTGCTAAAATATTTTTTTCATTTTTTGTTCAAATTTGTGACAATTTTTGAAGGGATTTTTAGACAAGATATCAAGTATATTGGAATGGCTAAGATGCCAGCTTTTAACATGAGAGTCCTTCTAGCCCAAGACAACCATCTACCATTCTAGAATGCCATCTTTTTTGCGCATATTTTCATTAAGGGATCTCTCAACTTTGTAGATAGTAACCTCCAAATAGAGGAATGTCAAGGTATTTGTTTGGAATATTTCCTAGTTTATATGCCAAGATGCTCATTATTTCCTTCTGCGAGAATATTTCTGATTTTGAAGTATTAACCTCTTGCCTAAAGCTCCCATGTAGCTATTTAAAGTTTTCTTGATTATTTTTGCCTCTATTTTCCTAGAAAAAGCAAAGTGCCATCTACAAATTGTTGGTGAGTAAGAGGGTTTACATCCTTTGTTATGGTTATGCCTTCCCATTCACCTCTATTTAATTCCACTTGTATAGATCTTCCTAAAGCATTTGCCATTATGATATATAAGGAGGAGAAAATTGGACTCCCCTAACGAAGTCCTCTAGAAGCTCCATGAAAACCTTGCGGACTTCCATTTGCCAAAATTAAGTATCTTGGTCTAGCAATGGAGCAGATCCAATTCAACCATTGTTTGCAAAAGCCAAATTTTTCCACTATGTTCATTAAAAATCTCTAATCTACCTTGTCATAAGCTTTCTTAATATTGAGTTTCAAAATCATGTTACTTCTGTGTGTGGTATTTATTGAGTGTATTGCTTCATGACCAATAATTACTACATCTATTACACAACAAGATAGGACAGTTGTCTTCAACGGTAGTTGTTGGCTTGTTTTTTGGTACGAGAGCAATGAATGTATTGTTTAAGTTCTTCAAGAGAGTGCCTTCTTTCCTTGATTATTTAGCAACTAACCAAGTTATTTTCCAACAATGTTCTAGCATTTGTGAAAAAAGTTGGGAAGAAAGCCATCAAGACCAAGAGCTTTATCTGGATGTAGTTGTGTTGCTACTAGTTTGATTTCTTCCTTGGTAAATGGACTCATTAAAAAAGTATTTTGTTCCTCCCCAATTAAATTTGGAATATGCTCCAAGATTTTCTTTTGATGGCTCAAATTTGATCCTTTTGAACTGTTGAGGAGCATTTGAAAATGACTTCTTGACTATTCACTAATTCGTTTCCTTCCACATTTTTCTCCCTTGAATCAGTTTGTACGCTGACAATTTTGTTTTGGATTCTATGTGCCTTTGTTTTTTATTATATGGGTAAAATAGGTTTAGAATGGGGCCCTAGAACCCTTTACAACACATGACAACCAACACAAAAGCTAGACAACAACAAAAATGCAACCAAGCTGCCCCACAACAATATCTCACAACCAAAATGGGTAAAAATGTTTTAATATGACCTCAAACCCAAATACAACGAAACGTAAACAGAACAGTAACTGACCCCAAAACAAGACACAAAGCCAAACAACAATACAACTATAGCCAAGCATCAAAATGGAAAACCCCAACAAACTACTACACAATGTCTAATACCTTCCTTGCAATCCTCACACCCTTAACCTGGGGATGGGATTTTGAAACAGATTTAGGAAGACCTCTCTTCCTCCTTTGAACAATTGTCCAAAATACATCCTCCACCACTGTCTCGTCATAAGTCATCTCATGCGAAAAGGAAGAAAGTCTACCTGAGGAAATTGAATGCAGCACAAAATCCACCACATTTTCAGTAGCAAGAGTCTCCCCATAACCCACTGGCTGAGCAATAAGGCGACACAAAAGAATCCTATACCGATTTTGTAGAAAAAATTCTACATGCCTTTGTTGAGTTATTGAAGAATTTGCTATTTTTGTCTCCATCCTTTAACCATATTTTGTTTGATTTTTGTTTCCAAAGTATTTTTCTTTTAACTAGTATTTCTGCATATTGGTTCATCAAATCTTTTTCTTTTTTTTTTAACTTCCTTGATCCAAACCTTTGTGTATTACTTCATTATTGAGGTATTCCAATGTTCTCTATCCCGCTTTTTTAGACATTCTTTTACATATCTTTTTTTAGAGTGTAAATTTCTAATATTGTCCTTCAACCCCCCATTTTTCCATGTTATTTCGGAATTACGAGTCTCTAAGCCACATGCTAACATGGCAACAAGCAAGACTGTTGTCCTATTCTCTGTTCTGATTCGAACTTCAGTTTGGAAATTTGCTTGTGTGGCAGACCAATCAGGCAAGCCTAGGTCACAAGGTCAAGACTTCTTGTGTTTATAATGTCTCATTTAATTCCTAATGTCTGCAGCCTATGCTTCAAAAGAAATCAATAAAGATAATTAATATTACACCAAACTGGCATTAAATAAAGATTAAGTTGTTAAGAATGGTCAACCAGCATATGAAAGGTTGTGTCCCTTAAGCAAGATAAGGTATATAAGGAAGGTAAATCTAGAAGGAAAGGAAGGGTGAGGAATTATTAGGACTGATTACAAGTAATAGACAGCAGCCCTAACAAATTGACTTATTTAAAATGAAATTATTATTTGTGAAGACATATGACTCCCTCAAACTTGAGATATAAAAGAGAGAGCATTTCATTTGAGAAAGAGATCCATAACATCAATCAATTAAGAATAAATATGTGACTCCTAATGTGAAAGTTTGTGACTCTTAATGTGAGGTTGTGACTCTTTCAAATATGAAAGGTTGTGACTCGTTCAAATATGAAAGGTTGTGACTCCCTCAATAATAGGATAAAAAAGGGAGATCATTTCCTTGTGGAAGATGAAATGAATGAGATTGGAGAAAAAGGAAAATAAGAAATTGGAATATAAGATATCTATTGGAAATAAATATTGTTTCAACAAAGTTTGAGAATATAAACTAAGAATATATATATATATATATATATAATTGCATAATGATATTTTATTACCAATTAATATAGTGGATTCCTTTAGCAACCTATTTTGAATTTATACAAGTGTTTTGCAAATAGGGAGGCAAATCAACCTTCCAAGTTCACGAGAGGTGAAGTACTGACATTTCCTTCATCAAGCACGCCACCCTGAGATGGAGAGCTTGTGGGCAGGAGATCATTTCCTTGTGGAGAGAAGATGAAATGAATGAGATTGGAGAAAAGGAAAATAAGAAATTGGAATATAAGATATCTATTGAAAATAAATATTGTTTCAGCAAGAAGATTATTGGGAAGTAAGCTTGGGAATATAAACTAAGAAAAGCATATAATTGCATAATGATATTTTATTACCAATTAATATAGTGGATTTCTTTAGCAACCTATTTTGAATTTATAGAAGTGTTTTGCAAATAGGGAGGCAGATCAACCTTTTGAGTTCACGAGAGGTAAAGTATCGACCTTTCATTCATCAAGCATGCCACCCTAAGATGGAGTGCTCGTGGGCCAGGATGCGTATGAGTGTTCCTAGGCTTGTTGAGGAAGGTAGTCTTCATGCGTCTTATTGAGCACGCCAACCTGAGATGGAGCACTCGTGGTTTGGGAGGCGAATGAGTGCTCCTGGGATTGATCAAGGAGGATGGAGCACCTCCAAGGTGGACTGAGGGATGGAGTGGACCTGAGATCCCGCCATATTCGTGGGCTAGGAGGCGGATGAGTGCTCTTGGGCTTGAGGGTCTTCTCAAGTATGCCACCCCGAGATGGATGGATGAGGATCCACCCATACTCTCGCAATACAAGGACAACCATCCTTGAGATTGTGGTTTGCAAACATTTCAAGTGAATTCCTAATATGATTGGCTATAGGAATATGCCTTGGAATAACCATTAATGATGTTAAGATATTTTGAATTCAAATGTTAATGATGCTATGAACTATAGATCTAACTATTATGATGTCTTAGCTATGGTGTATTGCTCTCAATATTATAATATTTCATGTATTAATGTGAGTGTTGCCGTAAAGTTGATACTCATTATTACTAATATCAGTTTTTAGTGATTATAATTGTTTTGCATACCTAAATTTAGGAATATCCCAAAAAGGGACATTACAATGTTTCTTTTGTAGTTTCTCTTTTGGGCAACAATAAAGAAGACTGTCAATGGCCTCATTATGTAAAATGATTTGATTCTTGTTGACTTGCAAACTTTAGTGAAAGCTTTAAGCCTACAAGGTCTACAAATAAATGATTTTTATGTGTCAGGCCATTAAAAATTGGGAGGGAGGTTTTCTCTTAAGAACGAAACTCTACCCCCTTATGATTAAGCGTTAAGCACACAAAGCCTCAAGTTGGTTGTGAGAATTGACTTGTTACTTCTTACCAATATGACCACAAGTATGAAGCATTTGGTAGTGTTGTTTAGTTCCTAAAATAGTCATGTTGCTTTGTTAGTTGGAAAGGTAGCAAGGTAATGCGATATACCCACACAATAATATCAAAACCACATATACACAAGCAAACTGCTGGAGCAACATTCCACTAGAGTTTAGATAAAGATGATTTACTATGTAGACTTGCCCCTCAATCTCCTCATCCTCCTATTGGATGAATGCCTAAAGGTCATTCTGTTGAGGGAGTGGTTTGGTATCACTCACCCACTTACTCCTCTCCCTATATTTGTATTGTTTACTTACCTCTCTCCCCTTGACATCCTAAAATCAATCAACCAATTTGGCTCCTCGACCTCCTTGTCATTTTACAGCAAGCAAGTTTAGCAAAAACCTCTAAAGAGCACATAGAAAATACTGAGAGGAGGGTGGGGGGGGAGGCGAGGGGGGGTGTGAATCAGTATTTTAAAACTTTAAAACTTAAAACCATGAGAATCAGCAATGAAAACAGCAAGAGAAAACATCAACAAGAAGAACACCAATTTCACATGGAAAACCCTTTCGGGTAAAAAACCACGGCAGAACAATTGCTTTCATTAACTTCAAAGGGCACCAACCCAGGAGACAACAATTTCCAGATTACAAAAGTGAGCACCAACTTCGAACAACTGAAGCACCAACTCATTGAGGACTTTCACAACATTGCAACTTTACATTCTTCACTTCGATTGAGAAGCTCATGCTTGCAAAGAGTAATCATTGTTCAGACTTTGAAATCTGTTTTTTGAGTGTTATCATGTTGCACATCTCCACCACACTTCAACTTTACCTTCACATATGTTTCTTCAAATTCACAAACAGACCTACGTAACTTCAGATATTGCTGCATACACACTTGAATATTGATAATAATATATTCGAATAACAAAACTGAATATGGCTATGTTCAGAAAAATAAAGGACAACATAACGAATTTTCAAACACACATCCCCCAACTCTACACGGCTCTCAACAAACACTGACTACATCCAGATCAACCAAACAGCAATTAGCTCGGCCAAAGCTTAACCTTTCACATGACCCGTTTCAGAGCAACTAGACAAGGTAACGTCAACACTTCTAATAGTTGTATGCATTGATACCCATTTTGTTAAACCTTCGAAATGCATTAACCACCACACCCTTTCCTCACGCACTTCACAGTTACCACACTGATACTCATATTCAATCTAAGCTTAAAATTGTGTATATACCAAACTAGGCACACCTGCAAAATCAATAACACGGCATGATTCTCACATAAATCAGTCGTTACACTAATAAATACAGCTAAGGATTATTTGCAAGCATGGTTCTGACTTCCTGAAGAGTATGGTCCTACTTTCAACATGTCATGAAGGCCTATTTTTCTTTCACGACTTCTACATAATCGACAAATAGGGAAAAAGATTTGATTTGGATTAAACCCGTCATGGAGCAATAAGCCACCCTCAACGAGGGAATTGGCAGAGGCTACAAAAGCCACCTCATAAGAATAGAAAAATCTAAAGCCATTGCTAAAGAAAGACACGTCTGAGGTGAATAATACAGACACATAAGAATAGGAAGCCATTGGCATTAATTGAGCAAGGCGTTACAAAAATCGTGCCTCTTCTAATGACTCGGCCCGATGAAGAAAATAGAGCTAGCACAATACATTGACTTTAATTGGTCCGATAAAATATGTATCCTGGTATAAGCCACACTTGGGTCTATTTGTATTCGTAGCAAGGAGTAGAATGATTGTAGCTATTGTGATAGCTCATGCCAAGCCTCCAGCATTCCAAACGCTACCTTTGAACAACCAAACACCTTCAGGAAACCACTTAACCACAACCCCAAGCCTCACGTCTAGGAAATAATGGCAACTATTACAGATATAGGTCGTGCCCCTATGAAAAGTCCAAACACCAAGTTATGAGTGTCGTCCAAGGTGTAATATCTTCACTATGTGTTTGAGAAAACTCTCACGCCTTCTCTAGACTTCACACTACCCAGGAAAGATGTCCACAACTTCCTAAAAGAAGATTACTGTCATGGTGTAGCATTTGCATAAGTCTGCCATACCTACTGTCAACCCCAGTCACATAAAAACCCACGGCTTGCTCAAATAGTCTCATTCATGCTTATTTGACTCCCTTAATCAGACATACGGCCTTCACAACAACTATGACCTTTTGTAATGTTCCCACTTAATTTTTTTTGAGTTTTATCACAACAATATCAGCACAAGACCACTAATTAGTGTTAGCTCCAAATGTAAACCAGCTTGTAAAATAATCCTCACCAAGAATGTTCACCAAGATCCCAATGTGGGCGAGGTGATAGCATATGGTTTTGGGGATCGTTAGCAACTGGAAAGAATTAAAAAGCAACTGTAGGTGGTTGGCCGACCATGAATGAAAGTAAATACAAATAGGTGGATAACCGACTATGAAATTCCACGCTACCACTTATTCAGCGGGGGGAATATTTTCAACTCTGCCACTTATTTCGTGGGGGGAAATTAGCAAGTGCTGAAAGTAAATTATTAATCTCAACCACTTCACAGTGGGAGTTATTACAAACTTATTTAATGCAGCAAATAAAGAATAAATAGTTGTTAGTACTACTAAACCAGCTTTACAATGATAGCTTCAGCTGCACAACAAAGTAGAGATATGTCAATAAGAACCTCAGAATATTGGAGAATGTTCTCTACTTGAAACAATATGCTATAGAACAGAAAATATAGCATAAACCAGCAATATAACAGATTTGATTAGAAACAGAAAACACTAAAAATCAAACCAACAACTTAAGACTTCACCAATATGCTCATATCTTCGCCAAACAAAGCCCGATTGACGTGAAACTAATTGCAGATGAATCCTTGAACAAAGGCGTCCAAATCTCGGCAGGAAGACACCTTCAAAACTTGCACCTATCAGTGGCATGAATCCTAATGCAACCAGGAAGAATGGTACAGCCTCTAGGAAGGGTCGACCTTCTCCCAAAAATCCAAAACACAGTAATAAAATCTGCAAACTTGCAGAACTAGGTGCCCTCCACAATTACACAGCTTGGGCCAGTACCCAGAATGAAATTAAAATCAAAGGCGAAGCTATCAACAGAAATTAGCTTTAGCAATAGACATCAGCAGTACAAATAGATCATAAACCAGCAATCTATCTGTAATTGAAATTCGAATTGAGCACTATCTAGACTCCTGAATGAAGCATGGTCTTCAATAAACCTTCTAGGAAGCCATAGTTTCAGGCCCGAAGAAAGGTGAGTTCGCTAAGCTTCCCCTTAGCCAGGTTTTGGATTCAATCCAACATCATAACTCTACAAAATAATATTCAAGCATACTCAACTCTCCTCAAAGCATCAATTTATAAGCTCAAATGGCGAATGAAGCAACCTGTAACTCCTAGCAAGAACTCTTCAAATTCTCAAAAGGACGTCCACCTCAAAATATTTTAAACTCTTTATATTATTCCCAAGTCGTCCCAACGTGAGGAAATAATAAAACTTCAATAAACATTAAAATCATTAATTATCTCCCTTAAGGCGTCCACTTTGAAGTTGCAATAATAAAACATTTAACATAAATATTAAATGCTCAAAGTGATCGACCCCCTTTATGACCCCTTCTTAAAACGACTTGAAGTCATTAAGCCTAGACATGGGGTACAACTGCAAAACATAAAATTTGACTAAGTATGGAACTCAGTCCAAGGAGGTAGCCAAGAGCAACGCCCAAACTGCAACTGATAAACTGTTAAAAATAGCAAAGTTGGCATTAGCCAAACTGAACCAAGCTAGTGATGATGCCACTACCACAAATGGACTTGCTAAAAATATGAAATGCTCAAAATAGTGAGTTTACTTCAAACTCATCAAAAAGCCAAACTGATTAGCCTTACTGCCCAAAATAGAAATGTGAATTGCAGATGATTGAACTACTGCTAGAATGATACTGCTATAAATAGACTTACCAAAAATAGCAAACTACTATAAATAGTAAGTTTGCAAAAAAATATTTGAACACCAATTGAGCAATAATCATGACTTACTATAAATAGTAAGTGTTCTAAAACGCCTTTTGAGTACAAATCGGGTGGTCATCATGACTTACTATAAATAGTAAGTTCTCGAAAAGGTTGTCAGATTCAGATGCATGTCACACCATCCTGAAGGTCTCTGAAAACTAGAAAAACTCAGAAACCTTTCTCGCATGCAAAGTATCCGCCAGAAATGCATGTCATTTTCTTATCATGCATGTTACCTCATCCTGAAGCTCTCCAAAAACCTAGAAAGCTCCACCAGAACTCACTTCCAAACTCCTGCATGCAAGCTTCCAAAAAAGCATCTGAAACCTCCTAAAAAATAGGAAACCCTAATTTCCATCTCTGCTTAGCCTACGAGTTTTCGGAAATAAGCTAAATCCAACTGAAGAGCGTAGGGCTAAATTGGGGACATTACACCTTTACAACACACCACATCTAACTTGAATAGCTATCAGAATCAGCCAAGGTTAGAGTCTCACGTGTTGCAAGTAAAATAGCATCCCACAGAACTACAAACAAGATCAGCCTTATTTGGTTACAACTTCATACAAGTAACCATTTCTCAATTCATCATTAGTAAATGCTACAAAAACATGTACCTTTGACATCAATGACAAAATATTTCAACAACCTCAACCTCCTACACTAGGTGAGTGTTGGATGAGCCCAAACATCAAACATGTGGGTTTGCTTTCACCTATCTCTCTCCCTTACAAACAATTCTTTTAAAACCTCCCAAGGCATTGCAACAAATTTCTAAGTTGTAACTCCTTGAAAATGTTCTTTGAGATGGCTCGACTTCTTGGAACCAAGGCTGCATGGAAACAATCCAATTTTGGAGGGGCCTAACATTTCCAACTTGTACATTGAATTTATCCATGGATGAAAGACAAGGAAATGAATTGTATTTGAAATTACTAGTTCAGTGTTTTGGGTTACTTGCACTACATATAAAGAGAATTTCTTACAACTTGCCTTGTGACTTAATGCTATACGGGTAGAGCCCTTTCCCCTTGAAGTAGCAAGGCTTTTACCACATAAAATATATTTACTGGAAAGTAATTTGAGTACGTAACTATTGTCCTTGAATCAATACTTTGTAAACATTTACAGTAAGCCAACACACACTGCAAGTCCATTAGAATGTTTACCTTCTTTCACATTCTAAGGTTTCAACTACTTTTGTAAAATCTATTTCTCAAATTTTCCATTGCAAAGTTTCTCACTCACAACATGAGGCAATTTAATATTTAGAAAATATTTGTGTGAGGTTCTAAGTCAAACCATCAATTGTCTACATTCTCAAACCCATATGGTAGAGATTAAAATCTAGAACTGCAAAAGAAGGAAAGAAAGAGATTATATTAACTTCAACAAATAAATAAAATAGGTCCATGGGACACAGAGTACAATCAGTTATAAAAGAAAGATTTTATGGATAAGTGAGCCTTGATTAGGAAAAGTTTTGAAATGGTACCATATGCAAACCACTAGGCTTATCCTTTATGGTCCAGGATTTAATCACTAGTTTTTGTCAGTTCTTATGGCTGAGCCCAAGCCCAAAGGTGGCCTGCCAAGTCCAAGCCTCAAACTATATTCTATATGGAACCCCTCAACTTTACTGAGTCCTGATATTAGAGTTAAATATCTCCCCTGATCAAATTTTCAAAGCTTCTCTTGACTTACATGGTATTATCATGCAAATTCAAATTAAGGATAACATTGATATACTTATGCACAAATTATTGGGCAGATTGGAATTTGCAAAATGTATGTTTCTATGACTTGTAGCAACAATACATACCACTGAACTAAAATCTTGAAGGATTTTAATAAAACAAATCCAGATCATGGTCAAATATTCTACATTTGGCGGTTCCTTCAACATAGGATATGAATGGGGACCTTTTACTATGCCCCCCATTGTGGGCTTTTAGATTTTAATAAAATGAATCTAGATCATGGTCAAATATTCTACATTTGGTAGTTCCTTCAAAATAGGATATAAATGGGGACCATTTTACTATAGCCCCCTTCGTAGGCTGTTGTTTATTCTTTACTAAAAATTCAATTAACTTGGATTTCTTTTCACATGATAGATGTGCAGCATATCAAGCAGCTGATATCTTAGCTCAACAAAAACTGCTGGAGGTAAGTCTGAGACAAAATGTTACACAGCCCAAATTAGACCCAAGAAGAGTGATGGCCTCATCATAAATCATTTACAAACTCAGTTTGTCATAATCATTACATTCACAATGTCATTTTATGTACAAATTTGAGTGTTTTCTTTTTCCTAGACAATATCCGATATGATAGAATATATCAAAGATTAAGACTAATTGTCTGAACTGTATCACACTCAAAATCTTAACTAAGTCCATATGATACAAGGAGATGATCCTCATAAATAATCCTTCAAGTAATCTGTTCCCACCTTTAACTAGAGAGCTGTGAATAAAACAGAAGGGAACTCTTCAGAATGGACTACTTATGTCCGCATAGCAATGAATAATAGCAGAATACCTGCTAGAATTGATCTTTGACCCCTGTTTACCACAAGAAAACTTTATGCTCCTGACCAGTCTATTAGTATTGACAGTTAACCAAATGTGTGTATTAAATTGATTGTTTCTAAGGTGAGTTGGCTATTGAAGTTCTATTTGATGCTTTCATTTGTTAACTGAAAATCATCATATTCAGTCTACAGACATATGTACATCTTTTGGGCAAGCTTACACTACTGTCAGTATTACAGTTTACTGTTATATATGCTTAATTATGGCACAGGAATGTTCTTATACTTGCATTCGATGAAATCCTCACTCAAGATTAGTCATATGGGACTAAGGGTTAGTTGAAGTAATAAAAGGCCTAGCCATGTCATTGGCAAGCCCAAGTTATTTGACAGTGGAAATAACTAGGGGAGGTAGCTAATACTTGAAGCTTCTATGTCAATAGCGACCTCTGATTGTAGGCAATCAAAAGAAGTGAAATGAAGGATCAAACAATGATCTCACATCTATCAACCAACTCCATAAACAACTGCAGAAACTAGCTGCCTTATATTCAGAAAAATGCAAGAAGGTAGAAAGTACTTATTGTGTGTAAGCCCATCTGAATGTGATATGGGAAGAATTTTGAAACTTATGAAGGAAAATCACAGAACATGTTTTGAAAATATATACTAAATGTAGAGAGGTCCATGCATCATGATAATGAGACTCCATTGGAACTGAACTACTGTATTCTGAAAGTAATCTGCATGTTATAGGTAGAGAACTGACAGAAACAAAGGGAATGACTCATAAAATCAAAGTGCTGACAGAAAAAGTGTTGAACCTGAAGAAACAGTTGAAACCTAATAGAATCCCAAATTGCCTCTATTGCGGGGAACTTCTGATTTACAACTGTATAATGAAAACAATTAGACTCAAACATAAAAAACCAATTCTCTCAGAGAACAATCCTGACAGAGATGTGAAGTTTCATTTAGATTATCCTTCCCTAGTTCAATAAGGGAAATGAAAAACTACTTCAGGTTATGAATGTCCTATTATCTCACATCAACCTTTAAAAACCACAAAGCTATTAGCTATAAAAACATGATGTGATTTTTCAAAACTTTGCCTTCTCAAATCCCAAATGGGACAGAATGAAAAGGCAAGAGTTAGTTTCTTGCTTCTCTCCTTTTATAGATGGAAACTAGAGGTAGTTCTTAATAAAAGCTTAAACAAAATGATTGTGATTGCACTTCAAAGATAACCCGGACTAATAAAAGCATAAAAACAAAAGCAAAACCAGAAATTCTATATAGATAATATAAATTCAACAAAACTTAAACCTTTGAAATAAATCATCTATTTTCTAGTGAAATTCAGCATAGAAGTAAAAATCACTTGTGTTTGTCAGTTGCAGAACACTAAAAATTCTATCTATCTCATGAGGAAAAAGAAAAAGGGCTTCTCATTGAGGGGAAAAGAAATCAACAAGGTAAATAAAGTGTCTTTCTGACCGAAGAAAAATGAATTAAGAAAACCAAAATTTGAATTAGCATATAATCATTTACAATTATCCATGGACTGAAAAAAGATTCTCTCTAAAGGAAATTAACAAACATCACTATTTCTATGAAATATTACCTTCATTTTGTAGCCATTCTCAAGCACCTTTAGCTGTTCCAAATCTTCTTCAAGCTGGAGAGGTGTTGGTTGAAGCAGAGGATAGATCCCCAGAAATTTAGCATCATAACTCTGGACCAGAACAAAAAGAAAACCATGGCTATGAGCATAAATTTTCCATTATGCCAATTTACCCTGTGATGATTACCACGTCAAAATGGTGTAAGAATGAATAAAAGTGTAAACTACCTGAATCCCAAGATGAAGAAGGTAAGGAAATTTTGGATTTACTTCACCTTCTCTGCAGAACAAAATGTCATTAGAATTCAAATGGATTTGAATAGTGTCCAATAGAGAAGTCATGAGAAAAGTATTTTACACATAATGCAGCATACAAGTCACATGTTAAATTTTAAAGCAATAGATAGTTACTTGTTATATGGAATTAAGCCCCTAGAAAAGTAGATTGCATAGCCATGCTTATCAACAACGCATTTCACCCTATTAGGATCAAGAGCATCTTCTGGATTCAATGATGTGACGGCAGTGCTAAAAACAGCATCTGGAGCTCCCTACAAAGATAAAATTGATGTTATTGGCAACTTTAATGTTGATTTGAATTTCCACAAAAGTATATCAAACTCATTTATATCAAAGATTTAAAACATGGGAAATGCTTCCATATAACCATGTCTAGTATTTTTCAGAAATTTAAAGCAATGTTTCCAATATTTTCCAAATAACTTTGGGATATTTTATTTTATTTTTGGAAATGGAAATTCTATTAAAAATATATTCTGGCCTCAATTTTCACACCTAGAAAGTACAAACTCAGATGTAGTTGATGCATAAGAACTAGTGGGAAATAGTAAATAGAAATGAGAAACCACCTATAGATACCAATAAATTAATGAAATGACAAAGTAGAGATGATAAAGTCAAAGCTAGTATTGGTCTTGCTCAATCCAATTCCAAATCATATCATATAAATTTGGCAAAATAATCTAAAGAAATCTGGGATAATTTGAGTACACTGTTTGGAGCAAACGCGATTAATGCAAAATTTTCTCAAAGATTCAAGATCGCTAACGAAGTCACTATTATATCCACATAAGTAATCTGAAATCTCTCCTTCAACAGTTAGCAAAAGTGTAAGATTCCAACCCAAACTATGCCAAATTTTGGAAAATTTTATGCAAGTTGTGATAATATTTCCCTTCACTTGTATTCCATCAGACAGTTGGAATGTATTCAGATGTTCTTAGTTTATGTTTGGTGTCACTGGGGAAACTTATTCCACTTATCAAATATATTTCACAGATAATTGTGATTGGCATATAAAATTATTCACTTTTCATAATTGCAGGGAAATAATACATCTGCTGGAAAATGACATAATAAAATAACTTTTCAGGAGTACAGAATAATTACTAATTTAATAACTCTGACCTTACGTTGCTGCTGTCTACTCTTGAACTTCTTCAGATACCTTCTGTTATTTATTTTCAGATGCAGATTCCCTATAACTATTCCAATTAAGCTGTGCATCCTCTTTCATACTTCACGAACTGCGCATGTGTTTCTTTGCCATGCATTAATATTTAAGGGGAGATGGCAAATACGGGTGGCGCCAACTGGTGTCCACGTCACCCTTAACCAATCTACATTCCCTTTCTACTTAGCTACGCTAGCATCCAATAAACCACACGTGCATCTTCATAAATTCAACGCCAGCCTCAAGGGATGCATTGACCCTAACGTCTAGTACAAAGACTTTTAAGATTATAGATTGTCGACCTTGATTACTGGAAGAATTGCATTTATAGAAGAGTTTGAAATATTTAATCAACACCTTTTACTATCACTTGGACCACTCAATTGACATGGCTATATAACTCCCCACGCCCAGCTTCCATTGTCGCACCTTAAAAATGTTCAGTGGCTATATATTGAAGAATACAGTTGAGTCTTTTCAGATTGGCGGCAAGTATTCCATTCACCTGACTCACCAAGGATGATGCGGCGATAACTACCAATTGGCAGCGTAGACCATAAGTCACTACGTTGTATTGAAACCACCACCCAAACTTATTCAATCCTTCTTGTGAGTCCTTTATGGCGTTGTATCCTTGATTTGGCTGCGATCCTCATTTGCCAATGTATTAAGATTTGACCCAGCCGCTATATTAGAAGAGTTGGCCCTACATAATCTGAATATATGTTGAAAGGGTTCCCCTTACTAAATGTATATTCTGGAGTGTAAGGACTCTGCCCTGAACAAAAACAACAATATTGAATATTTCCAAATAGCAAGTAACCCAACATTTAACTCTTCGGTTGTTCCATCCTTACTCCGGAAAACTTGTCTACAAACTCCACTAAAATTCATCAAACCCTGAATATCTTGAAATTTGTCTTTTTAAAGACTTCACAAAATTCTAAAACACCTCGAACTAATCATTTTTGCCCGACGAGTTCTGAACTAAATCCGCCTATAGATGGTGTTGGGTTTTCATTCTCAAGTCTCCTGAAAGTTATGCTCTCCAAAATGCTCCGATAATAAAATTCACAAGATGATTATCGAATTCCTTTTCACCACCTTTTAATTTTTTAATATTAAATATTTTGCTGCACTAAAGTAACTTTATTTAATATTTTCTCCATCCATTTAATAAAGGATAAATTAATTAGTTAAATATAAATGTCCAAAATATTATCTCAGAATTTAGTATCTAATTAATTAAATTAATCTCTACTGGTGATTACTCCAAAACTAGGACATTACAAAAAGTCAATGCTTTAGTGGTTGATAGAGATGCCAAAGCCATTTTGTTAAAAGCAATTTTCCTTCTAAATTCAAAATAATATCATCTTTACTCTTAGTCAGCTATCTTCTCAAACTCTAAAACATATGATTTCAGCTCTCTTAGTTGAAAAAAAGAAAAAAATTGTAAGAGACATAGAAGATGATCCTTAAACTAAAATAATGTTATACACAAAATAATCGTAGAAGATTAGATAACGACAAAAGGGCGATTGAATGTTATTATTGCCAAATAATTGGTCACATAATCCAGAACTATAGAATTTGAGCTAATGATGTTCTCATGGTAAAGTTCAAAAAAAAAAAAGGGCTAATGTAGTGATTGTTGAAGATCCTCCACATATTGACAATAGTGAAGCATTCACTAATGCATCTTATGTATTTTAAGAAGCCTATTTTTTGAAGATAGGAAGGGATCTACTGTAGATAAAACTCAAAATGGATGGTTTCCCATGTAGTTCAGGTGTTTCTAGATCATGGGAATTATACCCTTACAAGGGTCATGAGACAACTTGATGAACCACTATGGATGCAGCATAGATTGTTGTTCAATAATTTGAGAGGTTTGTGATTCAGGGGTTTGGGAAGGTGGTAACATAGGAGCTAAGGAATTCAACTTGAAAGCTAAATCTTGTTATGAGGCAGCTTGATGAAGTTCTATATGGTCCAAGAATTAGTCTAAATTCACCACTCTTCAATGTCTTTGACTCATGATTTCTTTTCTCTGAGCCAACATAAGCCAATGTGTTACTGCCACTCAAGTACACTATTATTGCACACTATTTCACTTTCTTCAATATCGATTTCTCATTTCTCCTCATAAGGTGGCAAAATGAATGTACTTTCTATTGCACCCAGATCAAGTTTGCAAAGCAATTGATCACTTATTGATCAAATTTCTCACTTTTAGGATCATAGTGTTTAATGCATGCAAGAATGAATTCCTGACTTTAGATGGAAATGGGAAAAGACCCTAATGCAATGAGACCACTATCTTGCAACCTCTTTGCAATTTTATTTCCATTTCTAATAGTTTCATCCAAATTCTCAATTCTTCAACATTCACATGACACAAAGCAGTCTCTTTTATTTCCTATTACATACTTTCCACGTTTTCCTCTGCTGCTGCATTGACCTACAGTTTTCCTTCGTGAGTCATGTTTTTAAAATATTTGAAAATCTCGTTTCTTCTTTCACGTTTGTAAAGAGTGATTGGAGCAAGGAATTTTCGCTTGTGTTTCACGAGGCAGAACGTGAAAATGCATACCCTAAAAATCTCGTGGGAAGACAACATGAAATAGTTGTATATTTTTAATGCCTCTATATTGCAATGCATCTATAAGAGGGCATATTTTTGATGTCTCTTTGATGAGGGGGTAACGCTCTTGGAAATAAGCAAAGATCAGGTCTACGTCTCCCTGTTCCCCCCCCTCCCGTGGTTAGTCGCCCAATAGCTTGGCTTAGCTTCCTTCTTCTTCGATGGGAGCAGGATGATTGCCCCCACCCCCCCAGATCAGGTCTACGTCTCCCTGTTTCCCCGCTCCCTCCCATGGTTAGTCGCCCGATAGCTTGGCTTAGCTTCCTTCTTCGATGGGAGCAGGATGATCGCCCCTCCCCGCAATGGTTAGTCGCTCGATAGCTTGGCTTAGCTTCCTTCTTCGATGGGAGCAGTATGATTTATTTGGGGAGAGCAAAGAAAACACCACAAAAGGGGTGGCCAAAACACCTAATTATGGGGCTTCTTTCTGGGGATGGGAAACAAGTTGGTTGTCAAGTTTTCGAGAGTAAAAATTTATGTGAATTCCCCCCACACCACGATTTAAAAATGTTTATTGTTTTTTTAATATTAAATTTAATAGTTTAATTATTTTATTTAAAATATATAATTAATAATATATTTAATTTATTTTTAAATATATTATACATAGATGAAAAACTCGCGGAAAACTCGCCTAACTTGCGAGTAATCACGAGGCAAATTGAGAGGCGAGTTAATCGCTTAATAACTCGCAGCCGGGTAATACCAAAAAATCGCGGCGCGTCTTTTGAAAAAAAAGGCGAAAAAACGCGAGTAAACCAGGAAAAATGCGGGCGAAATAACAAAAAAAACATTTTTATATTTTTTGCCCTAAGTTTTTATCCACAAACTCTGCAAATAGCGTTTCATTGTTATTTGATATTTCGTTCAACAGGAGATAGCAGAAAACGCAACGGCAGCTCAGGGAAAAACGTGAGGAAAAAACGAGGCAACAAAAAACGCGAGCTCAGGAAAAAACAGGACCGCGGCTCGAGAAAAACGCAAGCTCAGGAAAAAACGCGACGGCGGCGTAGGAGAAAAACGCAGGCAAAGAAATCGACGGATAAGGAATTAAATTGAAGGTATTTTCTTTGATTTTCTCTATGAATTCAATAGATTATTCTGCATTGAAAATCTCACGAGATTCACAAACAAAAGACCTAAAAAAATTTAAAAATCTATAACGTTTTTGCCCACATAAATTTTTTAATTAATTATTTTGAACATTTTTGTCTAGCGCCAGATCTATCATAATCATATAGTAAGTTTTTTAATTAATTATTATTTATTTATTGATTTGTAATCAAATATTTGTAAAAAATAATTTATACATACAAAAGACCTAAAAAAAATTAAAATCTATAACGTTTTTGCCCACATAAATTTTTTAATTAATTATTTTGAACATTTTTGTCCAGCGCCAGATCTATCATATAGTAAGTTTTTTAATTAATTTTTATTTATTTATTGATTTGTAATCAAATATTTGTAAAAAATAATTTATACATATTATATAATATATTATAAGTAATAAGACAATAACTATAGTCTATAATTATAAGAATTTAAAATTTTGAATTTAATTGTTTTTTAAAACTTACAATTTAATATATTAAGTCATAGATTACTCGCCAAATGCTACAGTGGTTTTTTTCCGTGTTTTTTTTCTTGGAGTACCAGCCATGGAGTTTTGTATGGTTTCAGAAGCCTTAAATTGGTGCTAGCGGCGAGGGGCGCTGCCCCTCGACCCCGCCCTGTACCGCGACAGGGAGCGCCAGGGGCGCTGCCCCCGGACCCCGCGAGGGGCGCTGCCCCTCGACCCCATTGGGCTTGCCGAGTACTCTCCAATTCCGAGTATGTAAACTATGTATTAAGTTATTAACTTATAATTTTTAATTTCATTTTTTTTTAACTTATAATTTATAATTGATTTAAGTTATAATATAATTTTTAATAATTTAATTTAATATATTAACTTATAATTTTGAATTAGATTTTTGTTTTTAAAACTTATAAATTTATAATATAATATATTAACTTGTAAAAGAAAATTAAAAACTTTTAATTTAATTTAATTTATTTTTAAACTTAAAATTAAAAATAATTGAAATATATTAATTTTTATTATGATAAATTGATGAATAGTAGAAAAGAAAATAATAACAAAAATAATGTTATTTAAATTGCAAATTTTATTTCAATATCATATTTTATTATTATTATTGTCTTTTCTAGTATTCTACTATTCATTATTATCAATTTACCATAATATAAATTAATATATTAAAATATTTCAATCATTTTTAATTTTAATATGTTTCAAAATTCAAATCTTTCAAATTTCAATCATTTTTAAATTTTAATATGTTTCATTTATTTTGTTTAACTTTAACTTCACTTTTTATCTCTTACCGTTTATCTTGTCTCTCTTTTGCTAGGTATTTTACTAATGGCTTCTGCAAGTAAAAAGAGTGGTGGCAAACCAAGAGATCCTTGCTGGAAACATGGAACACCAGGTGCAATGCGAGGAGAGGTGATTTGCAACCATTGCACCGTGTCTTATTTTGGTGGCATAAACCGGCTGAAATACCACCTGGCACGAATCCCTTGTCGAGATGTTACACCATGTACAAAGGCACCCGAAGAGGTTGAGATGGAGGCCAAAGCACTCCTTGCAGCATTTGACCAAAGGAAGGAAAGTAAAAAGAGAGCAGCAGAGGCGATGGCAGCCCCATATGCAGATTTCAGTTCTACAGGGTCACAGAGGACTATGGGAGGCTCTTCTTCTCTTGGGCCACGGATACGAGGATTAGGAACTGGAAGTGTGGGCAGCCTCAGTTCTAGTTTTTTTGTTCCACGTAATACTCCTGGTGCACAACCTTCATTGGAAGGTACTTCTTGGAATAAAGAGTTGCAAAATGAGGCGAAGTTCGCATGTGCTAAATTTTGGTTCTACAACAATATTCCGTTCAATGTTGCTTCTAGTCCTTATTGGGAAGGGTTGGTCACTGCATTGACCGTGGCAGGTAAGGGGTTCAAGGCCCCAAGTCCTTATGAGTTGAGTGGGCCATTATTGCAGAATGAGGTCCAAAACACACACAAACTAGTGGAGGAACAAAGGAGAACTTGGGAAAAGAATGGCTGCACCATTATATCTGATGGGTGGACGGATGGCAGAAATAGGACACTCATCAACTTTCTAGTGGCTTCAAGGGGACAATTGGTATTTCTAAAATCAGTTGATGCCTCCAATGAAACAAAAAATGCAGAGACCTTGTGCAACATGTTGGATGAGGTGGTGATGGAAGTAGGAGTTCAAAATGTAATTCAAATTGTGACCGACAATGCAGCTGCATATGTGGCAGCTGGTAAACTTCTAATGGCGAGGCATCCTACATTATTTTGGAGCCCTTGTGCTGCCCACTGTCTTGACTTGCTCCTTGAGGACATAGGGAAACTAAGTTGGGTGAAGAATGTGGTTGAAGATGGAAGGAATATCACAAAGTTCATCTACAATCACACATGGGTCCTAAGTCTTATGAGAGAGCACACTGATGGTAAGGATCTCGTGCGATCAGGAGTCACACGCTTTGCCACCAATTTCCTCACCTTGCAGAGTATTTTAGCTACATTGCCCAACCTCAAGCGCATGTTTGTGAGTGAAAAATGGTTGGAGAGTTCTTATTCCAAGAAGCCTGAAGCAGATAAAGTCAAGAAGACCATTTTTGATGATAGATTTGCCAAACAAATGGAGGAGATCATCAATGTAAGTTTTCAAACTTTGATTGATGATTTAGTTTTTTGCTTTCTAATATTACAACTTGCTGATTTTGTTATTTTTTTTATATTTTAGGTGTCAGAACCGTTGGTTAGAGTTCTACGATTGGTGGATGGGGATAAAAGCCCCATGGGGTATTTATATGAGGCCATGGATAAGGCCAAAGAGGCAATTCAACATTTATATGGGTCAAACAAGACCAAATATGAACCCATATGGCGCATAATAGATCGGAGGTGGAACCGACAACTCCACCAACATATTCATGCTGCTGCCCACTTTTTGAACCCCAAGTTTTATTTCTCTCCTACTTTCAAAGAAGATACAGAGGTTCTTGTTGGCCTCAACACATGTATTGAGAGATTGGTTAGTAATGATGAGCTTCGAGATCTCATACTTGATGAGATACAGAGCTATAAGAAGGTCGAAGGGCCATTGTTTTCTTCCAAAGATTGCATTCGTAGGAGAGACACTCTACAACCAGGTAACAAATTCATGTGTTTAATATTGTTTTACTATTTATGTTAATGTTTAAGTTTATTAAATCCTCACTAAGTTATAAATGACAATTGTTATCCTTGCAGATTTGTGGTGGGAAGATTATGGTGCCACAACGCCTAATCTTCGAAAGGTTGCCATTCGTATTTTATCGCAGCCTTGTAGTGCATCTGGTTGTGAGCGCAACTGGAGTGTCTTTGAGGCCATTCACACGAAGAAGCGCAATCGGTTGACTCAAAAGCGCTTGAATGACCTTGTCTACGTTCGGTACAACCTTCGGTTGCATGAGAAGAAGGTACAAGGGCTGAGTTCACATGAAGCACTTGACCTTGATGACATTGATCCATTCTCAGATTGGACTGCTGAACCTGATGAGGTCGATGTGGAACCATGGATAAGTGATGAGGAGTTCGCTGAGATGGAGAGGGAGGTAGAGGCAGCTGAATGGGAAGCAGAGGTGGCAGCATATGAGGAGGAAGTAGGCGAGCTTGGTCAGTCAGCAGAGGTTTCTTCACACACACAGCTTGATCCTATCCCTATGGATGAGGCACCTGTCGACGCACCTGTTGAGGCTCCTATTGAGAACACTACAACTATACCATCTACATCAGCACCACCCACACAACAGCGACAAAAGCTTTTGAGTTTCAGTCGGAGAAGAAATTTAGGATAGATAATTTTTATTGATATTGAAACTTGAAGTTGATATGTATTGAGAAGTCGAACTTGTTTTTTGGTCTATGATACATTGATGATTGATATGTATTAAGGTTTTAAACTCTAATTTTGATTTATATATGATGAAATCAATTGATACATTGATGATTGATATGCATTAGACTCTAATCTTGATTTATATATGATGAAATCAGTAATATGTTCTAAAAATTCAGTTTATATGTGTGTTTTTAAATAATATCTTAAAAAATTATGTATTTTCAAATGTTCGATAAATTTGCCGAGTTATTGCCGAGTCCGAGTTTTTCAACTATGATATTATATATTAATACCGATATGAATACTATAAATATTATATATTAATATAAGATATTATATTAATGTGAATATAATTATCTTATATTAATATATTTTATAATAATGTATCTTTATATTTCTTATATATAAACAATCATAGTACTATAATTTTTATTTTTTTATTTATATTAATGGATATTAGATACATTTTTTATTTTACTATATTTATTTATTAAAGAAAATCCTTATATATGTAATTTTTAAATGTTTTGGTATAGACAAACCTAAAACAAACCCAATACCCAAAATGTTTTGACCAAACCCTAAGCAACTATAGTTTTAGTTGAGTCAATCTGCTTCAAGTTCATGGGGATTCTAAATTGGTCATCAAGAACTATTGAACTATTGCCTCCCACCCACAACTACCTTAGATAGTAAGGGCCCAACCACCCGCCACTATAATATAATTTCCCCTCGAAAAACTAGGCGAACATGTGGGTGGGAAGATATAGTTGGTGGGTGGAAGGAGATAGTTGGGAGGGAGGAACCCATGAACCCAAACCAGTACCAAGACTGGTAACTTAAACCTATCATTTGAAAGTGAAACTGGATTTTTAAGCCCTAGGGTTTTATGATAAGCTGTTGTTTTGTCTTCCGATGGATTGATTTATTCAACTAAGCCCCCACAATGCCGGCATAAAACTGCTAGAATGACAACATCTGTCAAATCCTTGAAAATTCAGTTATGAAAATGGGAAAAATACCTCTTGAAAACCCTTCAATATGGTCACTGTTGTATGCTGATACCACATTTGTAGATGACTGAAACACACTGAAATAGTGACAGAATCCTAGGCAATTTAGAAGAGTGAAAATTAAATTTTTGCATGAAAATATCTTCAAAACCTTGGCATTTTAGCAGCAATACTTGAAAATCTGAGTTTTGGTGATATAAAACCCTGCTGGTAATGCATTAAGCACTGCAAAACTAAAATACCCCTGCTGGAAATCAATCAGAACTGTTGAATCAATGAAGTCCTTGAGCTGAAAACCCTACACTTGTACCAAAACTCTGAAAACCAGAAGATTTCAAACAATGAAGAGGAGTAGAGTGAAGTATGATTAAGATCCAATGATATACTTATGACCAAGCTTCTATTTCAGACTTTCTTTTCCTTTCTCCAATGCTGCCTAAATATAGAACTGATGTTGCTTTTGTATTTCTAACTAAATCTGTGCTTGGTCTTGCAAAAATCTGTCTTTCCTTATTGCAGCAGGCACTTGTCTATATGAGCATTTGTTTTATCAGTTGAAAGTGATCAGCCTTTAGAATAGTACCAGCGCATATATGTCCATGCAAAAAATTTACCTTGAGAACCTGTCACCTTATTTTGGAGCACACGCTTCCATATGAAGCTGCATTTTTAACTTTTTTAAGAGTTCTGTCTTTAATGCAGCATGTGCCTCGTTATATACCCACACCTTTTGTGTTTTGAAATTCTGTTTGCTTAGATAATGTTGATGATAATATGCAGACACGTGATGAATACTCCAGATCGATTTGAGAAATAAATTTAAATGATAGCTAAGGCTATTTAAATTTATATGATAATGAAGAGGTGCTTCATTTTATAATGAGACAAATTAAATATTAAAAGTGTTAATAAATGAATTATGACTATTTATTTAAAGAAGCCGACCTCATGGAAAATCGCGCCCCTTCTAGAAGAGACGTATTTCTCCTTGAGGCCGACCTCTTGGTGAAGAGTCACATCCCTCTTCTTTGGCGTGTATATATACAAGGTGTTCTCATTCATTTGCTAATCAAGTTCATTCATAACATTCAAGGAGAAGTGCGATCTGAGCAGCAGATCGAATGTGTATCAGCAGATAATCATCTACAGCAGCAGGTTGATTATAAAGGAGAATCATATTCATTTGTCTTTGCATCTAGGAGAGGTGCTGCTATTCATTGTATTGTTTAGGCATTACATTGCGCCTAAGTTGTATGCAGATTGCTGCTCTTATTGTTTTCAATATATTGGCTGGGTTTTTCTCCCTCAGGTTGGAGGGTTTTCCCAGGGTATTGGCTGTGTTCTTGTGTTGATTTTGAATTAATTTTTGCACTCTAATCTGATCATTTAAAACTAACAGATAATTGCATGTGCTTCACTTTACCGACTGCATTCTCAAACTAAGTGAACACCTACCAAATCTTTAGATAAATACAAACCTATTTCTCTATATATGCTAATTGCTAAAGTAATAAACAATAGGATTAAGCTTATTCTCCTTGACAATATCTCCCCCAAGCAAGGAGGATTTCTGAAAGGGAAGCAAATTCTCGATGGGATCTTTCTATTACACAATGCCATTCACTCTTTGAGGAATAGCAAAAGGAAGTGGATTCTAATAAAGTTTTTATATTTTATTGTGAAGGTGCAAGGAAGGTTGGTTTTTGGGAGCATTGGAAGGAATGGGTCAAGGGATGTTTTTCTACTTCAAAATTCTCTACGTTGATCAATGACACCCCAATGGTTTGTATATATCCTCAAGAGGTTTGACACAAGGAAATCATTATCCACTTAATTGTATAGTATCATGATCAAGGCTATGTCAAAACATTGAAAGAGGCAAGGAGGCAAAACTTGAAAGGTATCAAAGTTTTTACTCCCAATGAATTTGTTACCTAACTCCAATTGGGATAATACTATTCTGACTGTTGAGTTGTCATTAAGAAAGTGCAGAAGTATTATAGGAATTTTTCAAAACTATGAGTTGGCTTTTGGTCAAGTTATGAACAAATAGGAGATGTAGAGCATTCTTCATGAACATGGTAGGTAAATAGTGAGTAGAATCACTATGCCAGAATATAACGTTGTAAAGTGGCATTTTCTTGATGCCTATAGCTTGGAGTTTCTCTCTTTTAAGGGAGGGATAATTCAAGTCTCCAAGTGAGTTTGGTGGACATATTAAGAAGAAATTTAGTAGTTGGAAAGAACAAGGTTGTTTTTGGCTGGTTGTTTGAAGATTGAACATGATCAAAGTGCTCCTCTAGGCAGTCTTAACTTTTTGGTTCTCTATAATGTAGGCTCTAAAGAAGGTACATTAAGAGACTGAAAAGGTTATATATCTCTTCCTATGGCAAGCAAAAGTAGACCAAAGGAGAGTTCCACTTGTGGCTTTGAAAAAAGTGTCTTCTAAAAGATCTAGGAGGCACTAGAACAACGAATGGGGATATGGAACTCAATCCTTGCAATGGTGTGCTAGAAGGTGTGGCTGGAAAAAAATAGGCAATGTTTTTAGCAGGGCATAGGAGAGCACTTGTGGAGGTACATAGAGAGGCAGATAGGTCTCTAAAGGAAATAATGTGCACTCTCAAGTTCAAGGAGAAAACATAACCAAAATGAAGGAAAATTGGGATCATGGGTCTTCGAGTGAAGCCTTATAAGAGTGCTTTGTACAAGCCTTAAATCCCAAGAATAGGGAGAGAGTCCATTGGCTTTTCTAGGATTTCAACGAGTGGAAGGTGAATTTCAACAAGGCTTTTAAAGATGATCTAAGACTCCCTCATGTAATATCCCCAATGGGATCTGCCCTAAAATTTCTAATTTATTTTTCTGCACTTTTCTGATTTAGTTTTTTGCTCAAACCCTATGACTGAATTCTGAATTTTATTTTCAGAATGATAAACACTTATAGGCATCCAATAAACATATACCAAACATATAGATATCATCAACTATGATAACAACCATGAAAATCAACCATCCAAATGCCAAGCATAGGTCCAATAAATCTGATTTCTGATTAAAGAAGTCTGCTGCTACAAAACTGAATATTTTGGACTGATTTTACAATGAATTCATGGGCTCAAACATGCCAAACATATGCCCAGATTTCTGCTCTACAAATCAAACCTAAAACTGTGATTGTACATACCAAATTTATGCAAAAGTCTTCAAATATCAAACCCTAGATGGGAAAATCACTCATTGGCAAGCGCTTAGGGTTTGCTGCTCCAAATATGCAAAATCGCCCTGCAAAGATGGCCACTCAAGTCTGCTCCAAAGTGGCACTCCAAATCAAGGAAAAACCCTAATGCAATATGCTCAAAAAATGCCACAACAATGCTGCTCCAAATCTGATCTGCAAATCTGATTATGCAATGATGCTCCAAACCTCCAAATGTCTCCAATGAAGTGCAATTAGAACTCCGTTATGAGTCCTCCACAAGATGAGCTAGGTTTTCGTCCAACTCACCATATTCACAAGGGTTTTTGTCCTTGGAATAAAGCCCAACTAAAGTTGCAGCCAAATAGAAGAATCTCCAAAATGAAAAATAAGATATGAATGGATGCCCAAATGACCTCAAATGTTCTTATATTTATAGCCACCTTTTCCCTCCAAATCTAGCCGACCTCCTCAAGGCAAAAATATTTATTTCATTTGCTTTCTTTATACTTTTTCTCCTCCAATCTTGGCCAACCCCAATAAAGTATTCTTATTTTATTTTATTTATTATTATTTTTTAATTATATTATTTATATTTTAATATTATATATTATATATATTAGTGTTTACACTATTAAAATAGGGTGGATCCTCCCCTAGGGTGAAAAACTTAATCACCATGGTCTCGATCACAGCAACCTTTTCATCCCTATCTGACTTTCTCGCAATAGTATCCTATCCGAATGGTATTTCCAAACTCCCCGGCTCGGGCTCAACCGCCTGGGGGTCTATATCGGCCAACAATCAACTTGAGTATGTGCAAAAGCGACTCAACATAATTCTTTTCTAATAACTGGGGGGGCAGAGAAAAGATTTATCAATAGGTCCAAGCTAAAGAACTTACTCCGAAGAGTCCCGACAAATGATGATTGAGACGAGATTCGGCATTTTTAAACCATGAAACACTTGGTTTCCATTGAGGTTGTAGATGCAACCAACCCAAGGTGGAGTAGAGATGGCAATAGTCAGAAATGGGAGTGTTCTTAGATATGCCCATGCATGGTCTAGGAACTGATAGGCTAATTTGGTCGCTTCTAGTCTTTCTGGGCCACAAATTTGATAAGAAATATGATGGCCAAATTTGATAAGAAATATTGAGTGGTTTGCTATCGCTCGGGGATAGACTCTTACCGGTGACAAACTTAGAGCAGAAAAAAGCAGACATTACAATCCTCCCTTCCCGAAATTGCTTGCCCACAAGCAATTGCAAGCCTGGATATTGCAAAACAACCTAAAGTGGCAAGTCTCTCCAACTAGTCAAGGACTCCATGATCATCCTGCTCTTCAACTAGTGGCTACTCCTCCCATAGTGAATATAAAGAATAGTATGCTAAGTGAGTTCCAATGGCTAGAAATGAAACAATACCGTCCATACACACTCAATCTCAAATCTGCTCCATCCTTAAAACTCTGAAATTCTGCTCCTCAAGGTTGGCGATCTCCCATCATCAAGAGTAGTATCAAGTACAAGTAGCAACTTCCCTTCTTCATCCAAAGGAGGAAGCTCAAGGGATGTGATATGCTGCTCACTTGCCCTCTTGACGAAAGATACATGAAATATATTACGAATCTAGCTACCCTTAGGTAACTTTGACTCATAAGCATCCTCTCCAACACCACTCTCAATCCTGATAGGGCTGTAGAAATGAAGCTTCAGCTTCCCTGCACCACTCCTCAATGTTATCGGTTTGTATAGCTGTAGGGACAAGAATACCAATTCATCAAAATCAAGTGTCATGTACATATCCTGCATCAACCCCTTCACTCCGAAGGCTCTTTTGTCCACAAATGCTAAGTCTACCAAAGACAGTGTCATATCTATCCAAGGCCTTGAAAGATGTTATGTCTGTCAATATGTGATAGGTGATATCATAATAATGCTCTCTGAAACACAACCACCTACACCAAGCCTTCCACTGCTCCACTCCAATACATAATCACTCATCCAATTGTTGTGAAGCAATTCACCACAATCCCTATGAAGTATTTTACCAATCACACCAATAACTGGATCCCAAATTATTACACCATCACACCAACTGAAAATGAATAGATAAGTGTCTCTCGTCATGCCACCATAGCAAACTATCCTCCTAGACCTAAATTGTCTCATATGGATGTGAAAAGTGTCCATCATATGTGCATCACCAAACATGCAAATCCGCTCTAGGCTGCTGGTGCAAATCAGAACAGCACTGTGAAAGCTGAAAATCAGACCTATGATCATGCTAAGAATGCTTCTACTGTCATAAGATGATAGGATCTCATCATCATGCAACCTCCCAACGCTGTAGTGACAATGCCATGCACACCAATCCATCCAAACAGCTGCAAATGTCAATGTGCGATCTGAAAACTCCATGATCGGAAATATATAACAGCCATTAATCATCAAGTAGTGAACATTTTCTGCTCTCATGTGCATTTCCATGTCTTGGACTATAGTCCAGCTGAAACTCAACATCCCCATGAACATACAACTCCAAATCAGATACCTCCATGACATCTCCTTCAAGTTTTGAAGCTAGGACAGCATTGTGCTCACCCAAAGGATCATCATCATGATAGCATGGAGTCAAAAACACAAGTAGGCTTAAACTCTTAACCAACTCTAAATCACAAATGTTCTCTACATATGCATAACAATCATTCTATGTTGGTCCACAAAGTATATGCACAACTTCCTCTTCCTTAATTCTGACTTGAGCCTTCAATTGGCTCTCCAAATGATGTGTTTCATGAACCCTATGATTAAAATTATTTGCACAAAATAAATTTTCTGATTTGTTTTCAAAATCATACATCTCAACAAGTTCATGCAAATCTGATTGGTCTTCATTTTCTACCATCTTAAGAAGTTCAACCATCATAAGAAGTGTATATCGCTGATACCTATCATGATCCATGTAACTGAATTGTTCCTCGATATTTTGTAGGTATTGTTTTGCTTGAGCAGCCAGCAACTTGGCTTCCCTAACCCTCCTTAGCCACTCATCACACATGCTTCGAATCCTATTTACATCTACTATGCTACGATGCACAAAATCAGATTGTTCATGGCTTGGATCCACAACCATTACCTCATGCTTAGCCATCAAATCTTGAGTGTCAACAAGGTAGGGTTTCTTACCACTATCATCCTCATATGATTTGTCTATCACCTCATGATTATGTGAAGATAATGAACTGTTGTTCGTAATCAGAAAATCAGAACTGTCATCATACCTTTTTGTGGTATCTTCATGGATCTCAAGTTCATCTTCCTTCATTGTTGGATGTTCATCATCAAGTGCTGGTCCAAGAGATGTATCCAGCTGAAAACCAAGTGTATTACTTGTCATGACTTCTATCCTATGGCTGCAAGTTGTACCTTCATTGACCTTCAACCCTTTCCATGCTAACTGTCTTTGATCCAATTTATCCAAGTCATTTTGCTCATCACATAACAAATTGTCTTCATATGTATTAACAATATCACCTCCAAGGTCACCCAACTCACAATTTGATTCCTTGCAACTACTATGTAGAGATGGTGAGACAATGCTCTACTCAAATAATGAATCATCAAAAGAATTCATACCTTCCTGTGGCTGATCAGTCACTGCTGGTTTGGCAAACTCTATAACAACATACCCTTCAACCTTATTGTTATCATGAAAACTTGTCGCCCCTCACTTGTGGATGCATGAAGTGATTCTTCTTTGTCCATATCATCATTCTGCTGAAGTGAATTTGTGAGCATGGCTTCATCTTCTTTAGGATTTCCACATGTATGACTAGTTGTCCAAACTTCTAGGCAAGTGAAGCAATGTTGTTCTCTCCTCTTCTTAGGATCACCCATAGGCTGCAAATCACAAGGAAGCAATTCTTCTTTCTTTCCTTCTTTTCTTTTTCCTCAATGCTCTTTTGGATAACTTCTGATTTTTCTTCTTCTCTTCTCAATTTTCTGATGTAGTTATATAGATCTCTCTTTCCCAGATTCCCATCTTCATGCATTCCCAAATAAACATCAAAAAGTTGACCCTCAAGGGAGGATTGTAATGTAGCACCAATGCATCTATCCTCTTTGACCCTCAAGGGATCACCTGAATATGGAAAATTTGGAACTTAAAACAAAGAGTCCACATGCCCTAGGACTATACTGCAAGCTGTATCTCTTATTCTATCACCTTTTTTTGCACGCTTTCCATGATGACAAGAATTTTGCAATGACATAGGAAGCAACAAATCTGAAACATCTCCATACCTTTGGCTGCGAACAAAATGCTCATCCTTATTTGCTGATAAGGAATTTGTTGAGATATCCTCAACACCTCCATTTTTGTGACTCAACACCTCTGAATTTGGGTTAGATAAGTTCCTCTCAAATGCATATTCACCTATAATGCTACTTCAAAAATTGATCAATGGCTCATCCTTTGAAAGCTTGAAAGGTCTTGCATGATTCGGCGTATCTTCTGTCAACTTGAACTTTTCATACCCAACAAATAGAGTTTTTCCCATCTCATCGTTTTTTGCCAATATGCACAATCATTATAAATCAACAAGGCAAAAATATTTATTTTATTTGCTTTTTTTCCTTTTTCTCCTCCAATCTTGGATGACCCCAATAATGTATTTTTATTTTATTTTATTTATTATTATATTTTTAATTATATTATTTATATTTTAATATTATATATTATATACACTAGTGTTTAAAAACACTATTAAAATAGGGTGGATTTAGGGTAGGAAAAAGGGGACATTACACCTCACGAGCTAGATTTGTCACCTCAAATCATGCTGGTGAGATGTTTGATTTTTAGGCAGTTTCACAAGGTTATACATCTCTTCCTATGGCAAGGAAAAGTAGACCAAAGGAGAATTCCACTTGTGGCTTTGAAAAAAGTGTCTTCTAAAAGATCTAGGGAGCACTAGAACAAGGAATGGGATATGGAACTCACTCCTTGCAATTGTGTCTTAGAAGGTGTGGCTGGAAAAAAATAGGCAATGTTTACCAAGGTATAGGAGAGCACGTGTGGAGGTACATAGAGAGGCAAATAGGTCTCTAAAGGAAATAATGTGCACTCTCAAGTTCAAGGAGAAACCATATCCAAAATCAAGGAAAATTGAGACCATGGGTCTTCAAGTGAAGCCTTATAAGAGTGCTTTGCACAAGCCTTAAATCCCAGGAAGAGGGAGAGGGTCCATCGACTTTTCTAGGATTTCAATGAGTGCAAGGCGAGTTTCAACAAGGCTTTTAAAGGTGATCCAAGGCTATCTCAAGAGCTATATTTGTCACCTTCTGATGAGCCTGCTGGCTCCCAACTCAAACCCCTGTATTTTTGTTTATCTTTTGTGTTTTTTTAAGTTTTTTAGAGAAGATTTCTAGACAGAAGAGAAGGGGCGATAGCATATAAATGCACACAAAATTGAAATACAGTAACCTTTTGAGCAATAGATGTAATAGTTATTAATTTGCAATACATACAATGCAATAGATGTAAGGACGCCAAGGAAGGAACACAGGAACAACCTCAAGGAGAGGCGTTTTTGCCTCTGAGTTCACACGCCTCAAATAGAGCACACCTCCCAAGGAGGAAATACAACCCTTGATGCTATGGTACGACCCTGTCTGGAGCTAGGTATCTGATGAAGAATGGCGTCTAGGGTAGATAAGCCCTTTTCCTTATTGCAAACACTGAAATGTTGAATAAATAACTCAGATGAAGCACAACAGAACTTCTGTATGAAGCCTTCAAGATGCACTAATTCGACTGGTCTCTCACAGTCTCAAAAATGCTCAACACTGAAGAAGAACTCCCTCTCCAATGGAAGAAATGCTCAAACCCTTGTCTCAGAGAATAGCACAAGAGAAAACCAAAATGGCAAAGTCAAATAATCATGAATGAATTTTCTTTGCCAAAAATGCCTTATATCCCTAAAAGGCACGAGTTTCAAGAAAAGTACGACTTGGCTCATTAAAATACATTTAAAATGTATTTAATTCACTTTTTCCATAGTAGGCAATTAAATAATTGCTTTACGAAGTTGAGCGCACTTTTGTACCTTAAGTGATTTAATTTTTAATCACTTTATGAAATATGTAAGTGATATAATATTTATAAAGTCAATTTGGCTTTATAATAAAGCGTTAAGTTAAATAATTAACTTAAATCACTTAAATATCCATAACTCTCTCCAAACTCCATATATCTTCGTGCCGTCAGAAGCTGGCGAACACTGAACCATAAATGTCTATACTGAAACCAATACTGGAGTGAAGAAATGGGCAATGACAATACCCACTAAAATGGCTACTGACCCTCTAACCAGATCCTGTTAGCCTACGAGAGTCTGAGTAATAGGCTAACCACCATAAAACAAGATCACGCCGAAAAGGGGGACATTATAGTTCGCCCTCCCTGAAATTGCTTGTCCTCAAGCAATCTCAACAGCAACGAATACACCAGTCTACCAGGATCCCAAGGATAGTGTCGTGTAATGTCCCTACTGTGATCAATTGTCCCCTATAACTCCCATATCTGATCAACTGGATCATCATGTTGTACTCTGTCAGTCTCAACACCATCTGTCATAGGAGAGAGGAACTCACAAGAAAGCAAGTCAAACCGCTGACAACACCTGCTCCCTACAACTGCACGAGATATGCTATCATCCAACATGTCTAACACGTGCATACCGTAACTGTGCATCTAAAACGGATCATGTACATGAAGATTGAAAGTAACACTATGAATACTCCTAACCATGTACACCTTATGTAACTCCTCAACGAGCCCTGTCTGAAATCCCAATGCACTAACAGAATTTCCGATACTACGATCAATGCTCACCCCTAAATCAGGGTCAAGAGTAGAATCATCCTCCACCTCAAAGAGCGGATTATCACAAGACAATGAAACATCTACCTCAAAAAGAGGATTGTTTACAAACTGAGCCTCATAACTGTTCTAATCCCAATCAAACACCCTTGGCCCCCTAGAAAAAGAAGTAGAATCATAATCCTCCTCTAAAATTTCTTGTTCTATCTTCTCACTTTCCTCACTGACAAGAATGATAGAACGCATGCTCCCATCCGCCATACTAGCTTGCTGGTCCGTTAAATCAGCAAAGTCATCACCCTCATAAAACCACTCCATTTGTCTATTTTGACCTTTAGGCTTGACGGGACAGTCATGATTAATATCGTACGGGCCCTTGCAATAAAAGCAAAGCTTCTTCCTACGTAAATCATTGATTGTCTCTCGATCCAAAGGAGCTGCAAACTTCCTTTTATCATCAACATTTTCTGAATTCTTAGATTTTGATTTGCTATCACTGTAGGATGAAGATGCTTCTACATTTGAAGTGAACTTACCACGTGAAGTTGTAAGTTCCATGCTACGAGCTTTTCTCATAGCTTCATGTAAGGTAGGTGGATCAAATGCCTTGATCCAACCTTTCATTGGCTCATGGAGACCTTCTACAAAAAGAATGACAAGTCTCCTCTCTGAGATTCTAGTAACCATGACTGAGAGTTTTTGAAACTCACCAATATAAGACTCCAAGCTACTGGTGGCGTTTTTATGGGCGACCTGAGAATAAAGTTGTCCAACGGTCACTCTATTCTCTCTTGATCAAAGTGTCCCACATGCTAAGATTGTTGAAAGTTCATGTGTTCGACTCCAAGGTTCCTTTTATCGCGAATAGACTCAGTTGGTTGATGTGTTTTGCTGGTTATTTCAAGGGGACTTACGTAGTTGTTCAACTCCGTGAAGCAATTAGGACATGAATGATTTGGCAATATGTTCTGGTATCTAGACTGACTCGGAAAATGCAGAATTTAAAGGGGATAGGGATAGGGATTCTACAAATCTACTTCTAAAGGGTGGAGGACGAGGATCGACTTAAACAATCTTCAAACCAAACTTTGCTTTGTCTCCTTTCGAACAACTCCGACAAAGTTGGTGCAATCTTCAAAGGATGAGAAAAGTGTTCAAACTATGACGCAACATGTTCATATAGTCAATAACATCAACATATGAACCATAATCGAAGTTAAGTCATGATACTCCAGTTGACCACGCAAGGCGAACTTACCATCAGTAAGCCCGCTAGTGGTATGGATGAAAAAAGATATGCTTAAATCACAACGCCACACTCCACAATTAACAACTACTTGCATGAAATAGAAATCTACTTTACTCTATCTACCTTGAATTGGAAAGACGAAATGGCCTTGCTAGCTACTCATAACAAAGAAGAAATCACCAAGCAATGAAACTCTTTGTATTATGAAAAGTGTTCACAACAACCTTTTACAAAACTTTCAAAGGAAAGTTTTCTTCCCTCCTCAATCTAAAGCTAACTTCTAAGCTAAATGCTATATGCCTTCTCTCTAGCTCTGATTCAACTCTGATCTAATCTCTAATTCTAATAAATTACAAATGAGGGGGGATGCCCCTTTTATAATAAGTCCAATTCAGTGGACGGTTCAGATCAAATTACAATGAAGGGCTCAGATCGAGCCACCTATGCCCTGATTAGGGTTTCTGCCCTAAAAACCGCCACAAGAGGAGTGGGCAATGAATGCACAGAATATTCTCCACTCCCCTGCAGGAATCATAATGAGCAATTAATGCCCACTACCATCATCAAGAAGATCCTCATCAAGCAGCGCGTTCCCACTGGCCTTCTCCCGGATAGCAAACTCGATCAACCGGGCCAATACTGCTTCAACCTCCTGTGTAGAGATCGATGGAATATGGTTGAGCTGGAACTCCAAGACTGCTACCGATGGTAGTATGCTCAAAATTTCAGTGTAGGCAAATTGATGTTACTGGATGCACGATTGGCCATGAATTCCAAAATCTCAATAAAATAGTCCCAAATTGAATACTTACTAAAAATAGTAAGTTGCCGGAATACAGTGAAAATTTAGGGGGACTCTGCTGGAAGTCTTCTGACTGCTGCACTAAGCTTAGATTTCAATTTTATAACTCAATTTGACCTTTAATAAGCCTGAAGGATGAAAACCCTAATTACACAGACTTAACCAATACTTTAACCTGGGTCAAACGACAGGACATCCCCGGAAGGACCAGAGACCAGAGAGAGAGCGAACCAAAGCCAAAAGACCAGAATGGAGCAAAATTTAGGGGGTCCCCATCTTGATGGGGTGATGTGTGAAAAAGGTCACAACATCTGGCGACTCCACGGGAAAGTGTTGAAAAACACTTTGAAAATTAAACCTTGGCCAATCCCTCTAACCATCATACGGAAAGGATACTTACTCAAAAAGGGAGAAGAATCCGATATTGGATCAAAACACCTTCATCTGAGATCTCCTGACTTATGCGTTTATCTTATCTCTAAACCATCGTGACTCCCGAGATCGATTACGGCAGGTTATACAAGTATCTTAACTTCAAAAGCATCCCGGACATTGCCTCGCTGCCAGTCAGGCGTCTATAGCCCCGACGAGGTTGTCGCTACAATTCTCACGAATATTGCTCCACTGCCAGCCAGGCGTCCATAGCCCCGGTGGAGTTACTCGTATATTCCCAAACCAATATTCAAAGTACGATATTTCTTTCATTTTCTTTCTTTTGATATTTCTTTTTTTAGCATATTTTCTCCTTTTCTCTTGATTATCCGTCAATTCCATAATTGGTTGGCAAGCAATGAAGCTACCAATGGGTTTGAGAATTGCAGTGGCGCTGAAGCAAGATTTAAAATTTTCACTTGCCGTAACCCCTCCCAAGGAATCAAAATGACTCAAAGCAGCTTGTTTGAACCAATAGGACATGATGATCTCAGGCTCATGTGTTAAGACACAATAACTGATTAAACTCCCGAGTCGAGCTTATATGAGACCGGATGATGACAAGAGGAAAACAACCTTGGCATTCTATCGTTTGCATAAATTCATAAAAATCCCAGGGAAGTAAACCAAACTGCGAAAGACAAGATATCATCACCTCCATCGCAACGGAAAACCCTAAACTCAAGTCCATTCTGAACCCAAACCAAAACCACTTGAGCGGACAACTCAAGGGAAGAAACACCAAAACCAAAAACCCAAAGGGCAACAAACCAAAACCAAAACCCAAAAAGGGAAAGCGGGAACAAAACAACCTAATCTACTATGTACAAAGTAGGATCCAGGAGGGAACCTACGCTTGGAAATAATGCTTGAGGAACTGCCCATTGACTGGCAATGGGATATCCTCTCCTGTTAGCGTTTTCAATCTGAATGCATTATCTCCCAGGATCTCAGAAACCTGATACGGGCCCAACCACAATTTGTCGAACTTGTCGTGATCACCTCTTCTTTCGTGGGCCTTTATCCCAACATAAAACTAAATCTGAAATCCTGAAGGCCTTGACCTTGGCCTGCTTGTCGAACCATCTTTTCACGACTCCTTGGTGCTTAGCCAGATTTTCCAATGCCTCATCTCTTTTCTCCTCCAAGTGCATCAACTGAGACAACCTGACTTGAATTCGGTCTTCGCCTTCCAGATACTCCTGAATAAACTGAAGAGTAGGGATCCTTAATTGAACTGGGAAGACGGGGTCTTGCCCATACACCAAATGGTAAGGAGATGTTCCCAAAGAATTCTTCGTTCTAGTCCGGTCTGCCCACAAGGCAAACCTCAGTTGTGTGTGCCAATCCTTGGGGTTCTTATCCAACAGTTTCTTGATAGCATTCAGCAAATTCTTATTTGTGGACTCTGCAAGTCCATTTCCTTGGGGGTAGTAGTTGGATGAGAACTTCAGTGCAATCCCATACTCAAACGCCCAATTTGAAAACTTCAATGATGAAAAGGCGGGGCCGTTGTCGCACACCAAAGCGTGGGGGCATCCAAACCTTGTAACAATATTCTCTTCGAGGAACTTAATGACTACATCTGTGGTGGAAAGCTTGAGAGCTTGAGCCTCTGTCCATTTGGTGCAGTAGTCGGTGGCTGTCAGTATGTACCTGTGCTGTGCCGAGGACGGTGGGTTAATCATTCCAATAAAGTCCAACCCCCACTTGGCAAATGGCCTGACCTCAATCACTGGCTGCAAGGGCATAGCCGGATTCTTTTCTCTGTATGCAGCTGTCTGACAAATGTGGCAAGCTTCACATGCTCATAAGCATCCTTAAAAAGTGTGGGCCAATAATACCCAGCCCTTGAAATCTGATGAGCTGTGGCCAAACCACCTCCGTGACCTGTCCCGAATTTCTCGTGGAAATGTTCCATAAGCTGCTTAGCTTCTCTTTTTCCTACACATCTCAAATATATACCTTCGTGATTTCTTCTATAAAGTACTGATCCCTGCAGCATGAATCTCTGGCTCTTCATTCTTAAAGCCCTTCGTTGCACTGGATTCAAATGTGAAGGACACCTGTGGTTCAACAAATAGTAAACAGTGTCATCGTACCATTCCCCTGGGGACACCTCTTCCAGTATATATGTTTGTTGTACCAGCCCAGGTCCTGCCATTGCAATCGTTTGTGCCAATGCTTGTCCTCGGACTAACTTCATCGGCTGTATCTCTATGTCATATTCTTGCAAGCTGGCGACCCACTTGCCTCTTCTTTCTCCTAGTTCATTTTGCATCAGTAATGTCTTTACTGTGGCATCTGGAACTATTGCATGTACTTTGCTCCTCAGGATGTAGTGCCTGAACTTCTTAGCTGCTTTTACTAGAGCATAAGCCTGCTTTTCTACATTGGCGTACCTTAATTCTGCTTCCTTCAATGGAGTACTCATGAAAGCAATTGGGTGTTCATCCTTTTCTTCTGCTCTCTGGGTCAAGACCGCTGCGCAAGTGTGTTCTGAAGCAAAGGAGTACAAGTAGAATGGTTTTGAATAATCCGGACTAACTAGCACCGGAGCATCTACTATTGCTTGTTTGATTTCCTCGAACGCCTTCTTTGTGAGAGGGGTCCATTCTATCTTTGCATCCTTTTTCAGCATTTCATTTAGTGGTCTGACAATCTCGGCGAATCCAGTTATGAATTTTCTCACAAAATTAATCTTGCCAAAGAAAGACCTCAACTCTTTCTGACTCCCTGGCATGCCGATCTTTGAAATTGCCTCAATGCGGTCTGGGTCAATTGATATGCCCTGTTCTGAGAGGACATGTCCTAACAATTTTCCTTCGGTGACTCCGAATACGCACTTCTTTGAATTGAGAGAAATACCAAATCTTCTGCATCTCTGGAAGATCTTTCTCAAGTCTTCAACATGATCCTCCCTCTTTTTGGAGAACACTGTCAAGTCATCCATGTATATAATAATGCATTTTCCAACTAAGTCTCTGAAAGCGATGTCCATAGCTCGTTGAAATGTGGCCCCGGCGTTGATTAGGCCAAAAGGCATTCTTCTGTAAGCGAATGTTCCCCACTTAGTGGTGAAAGCTGTTTTCAGTCTATCTGCTTCTTCAACCATCACCTGGTTGTAACCTGAATAACCGTCCAAAAAGGACATCATCTGGGAACCATTTACAATCTGCAAAACCTCATCCAACGAGGGCAAGGGATAGTTATCCTTCTCGGATGCTCTGTTTAGGTTGCGGAAGTCAACACATAACCTTATCTCTCCGTTCTTCTTCCTGACGGGCACTAGATTGGCGACCCACGTTGAGTGCCTTATTGGGAAGATTATTCTGGCCGAAAGGAGCTTCCTTACCTCCTGATATATCAACGGTTCCAACAGCGGGTTCACCGGCCTTTGTCTTTGCCTGAATGGTTTATTTCCCGGCTTCAACGGGATCGTGTGCGTGATCAAGGTAGTGTCGTATGTCTTTAAGTCTTCGTAGCCCCAGGCTACCACATCAGAGAACTCTCTCAATGCTTGCACTATTCCTTCTCTTTCTTTTGGGGTACACACTTTTCCCACAAATACATTCTTTACTTGCTCACTAGTTCCCAAGTTGATTGTCTCACATTCATTCCCTTGGGTGCTTTGATTCCGACTTAGTTTATCAGGGTCAAAGAGCCTCTCTAACTCCACCATGCCTCTAGGAATGACATTTGTCTTCAAATTTAAGATCCCTTCGGTGTCAAATTCCGCTTCTTCGGTTTCTTCTTCGTCTATAATCTGTGCTTCAAACACCCCTGAGTTAGTCAAGAATTCCAAAATCTGCTTATCATCATCAAACACCTGGAAATTCTTTATATTATCTGGAACTGAAGGTGTGGAGATCAATTCAACTGTGAACTTCTTTAGACCCTCCAACTCTAATGGCTCTAGTGAACTGGCCGCCTGCGCGAGAGAATTAGCCACTGGATTTTTAGCTCTGTATACTTGCTTGATATTGAATGCATCGAAGCTTTCGATCAAGTCCCAGACTCTGTTCCGGTACCGTCCCAATCTCTTGTCGTGGCAAGCATACTGTTTTCTTACTTGGCGGACCACTATGTTGGAATCTCCAATGGCATGTACAATTTTGGCACCTTTCTCTATAGCGAGGATCAACCCATGAATCAAAGATTCATACTCAGTAGCGTTATTGGTGCAAGGGAATTGGAGCCTACAAGCACCTAGATATGCCTCTCCCTTGGGGCTGATGAGTTCAAACCCTGCTCCATTCCCTTTGTTAGACTTTGATCCATCAAATCTCAAAGTCCAAACTTGATCTTCTATATGAACGCTATGGGTATTGGGACCATTTTTCTCCACTGCGGGCTCAATCTTCTCACTTTCTACCCATTCCTTTGTCAGGGAGCTTTTCTTCTCATTTATTTCTTCTAGTTCTTCCACCAAAGAGACTTGTGGAACTCTCTTTGAAACTTCTTCAATGGCCATTCTGCACATGGCGCATGTGAATTCCGGGTGGAATACCTCATGGATCCTGCACCAATTGGGCATTAACATACTGCTGATGGAAACATTCTTCCCTGATTCCATCTTTTGCTTGACGCTTCTCAGCACAAAGTTTCTAAAATTTTCAAACATCCCCTCACCATCGCTTGAGTCATCTTCAATCAATACTTCAGTAGAGGGAGACGTACCTTCCAAGTGTTTTTCTTGATTTACATTCTGCAACATGAGGACTTCTTGTTTGACGGGCTTGTACGAACCCAAATCAGTCTCTGCAAACAATACCTCATTGTTATCACCATATTCAGTGATCATCAACCGGAGCCGTGGTGTGCTTTCCACTCTTATTTGGTTAGGGATTCCCCTCCAAGGCAGCCACATGTGAGAAAAGTCGGTGGCGATATATCCGTTCAACTTTCGGCACCAGTCTCTACTAAGCAGCATGCTGTACCCATCTGGTATATCTACAACGGAAATATCAATACGGCCTTGGATTCTAGGATCCGCGGCTAGTTGCATGTGAATGTCGTTTAGTTCCCCAACAACAGGAACTTCAGTCTTATCTAATTGAGTCACCTTCTTGTTGGTGTGGAGCGGGATTAGGCCCAATCTTTCGCATACCTTCAAAGGCATGACGTTGCTTGAAGCTCCGGAATCAATCAAACAATTGTGTAACATTTTTCCGAATATTCTGACTGAAACCAAGAATGGGGCTGGTTCATCCTTCCCTTGATAAAACACTACTGGTTTTCTTCTTTCATCTTTATGGTCCGACTGGACTTGCTTGCCTTGAGTCATATTTCTCGCATTCTGTTTCTGCTTCACGGCATCATTAGCTTGAGAGCTTTTCTCAATCTCGGCCTTTCCGGGAGTGCCTGTAGAATTTAATACCATACCCTCAAAGTTCTGATATTGTTGTGGTTCCTCCCAAGAATCGTAGGAGGTTTGTGGCACACTTTGCACCACATTTGTGTTCTGTGCAGGACGGGGCTGCGTGACAACCTGGGGGTGTCTTGGCACGTTAGGTGCCTCTTGCGAAGTGCTTCTTGTGGTGGGGATTTCAGTCAATGTCCCTAAGAGAGTCTCTCTTACTTCTTGGACCTTCATCAACTCATAGAGTGGTAAACTGACCTTTATCTTCTTAAATTCTTCCAGTACAAAGGAGCTTAGCTTTCTTATATCTTCTCTAGGAGAATTCTCCTTTTGTCCTCGGATCAACTGGTAAACTGGCTGTTGAGGCATCTGTGGTCCATTTGATCTTGCTTGTGTGGGACCCTGCTGTCTATATTCCGGAGAGTCTTTGGGTGCAATTGGCACGTTGCTCGCATTGGGATGCGGCGGTGTGGTAAAGTTGTTTGGTGGCGTTGACGAAGTCAACGGTTCCCTTTGAGGATAACCTCTTTGATACACTTTAGGGGGCCCACCATCAGTAGTCTGGAGAGCTTGCACTTCCCTGATTCCTTCTACCAAGACACTGTTGTTAAGAGGCGGGAAACTATAGCCGTCTCTGCTTAGGGGCTCATCTGGTGATGCGTACGTGACATGAGCCTCTGAAGGCGTTTGAGCCTCTGGCGTCCCCACGGGACCATTTGCCGAAGCTGGTGGAAACCTCTGATTAACCGACGGAGGTGTATAACTTTGGAATTCAGGTGGAAACTTGAAGTCTTCCAAGATCAGGGCTTGATCATACCGGGGTGTTGGAACTATTTCATACCCCGTGATTGGAGGATTCTCCACTGGTTCTGTATTTTTCACTTCTCCTCTGAAGATGTCAGCAGCGACTTGGAACTCGTGGCATTGCAACTCAGAGTGCTGACTAGTGTTGTGCAATCTACACCATCCTGACAAGGCGGCCTCCGCCAGGTATACTCTGTCTGCCGGACGGTTCTCAGGAGGCGGTGGGTTATCCAGCGGTGTAGGAACACCTCCATTGTTGGGTCCCGTATTCCAGGATCTCTTCTGGAATCCTTGATTATTATTTCTATACCCATGATTGTTATCCTGATTGTATCCTTGATGAGCATCATGGTGATGATTCGGAGGATTATTCTGATATCCTCGGTTAGCACCTTGGTGTGCTTGATTGCTCCTTTGCATGGCTTGAATCTGATTATTTTGATTTCTGAGGTATGTCACCTCAGTTGACAGCTTCTTTACTTGTTCCACCAGACCTTTTATTTCATCTCTTTCCTCTTGAGTCTGTGTCGACGGTACTGTGTTTTGCAGATAGACCGGCTGTGCGATTGACGCTTGAGATGAAGGTACTCCAGGGTGGAGAACCAACTGATTTGATGGCGCGGTTGCCTGGTAAGATGGTTGTGGAACTGGATTTAATGCTGGAATTTGCTGATTCCAGGTTTGTATCTGACCGCTCGTAGAACTTAAGCCAGTGTATAGTGAGGGACCAGTTGTATTTTGTCCCATGTTCTGGCTCACTTCAACTGCTTTAGCATAAGCTAAGTTCATATCGGCGGGAGCGGGGTGAGCTTCTCTCACAAACATTGCAGTTAAGGGGTCCAATGCGGCGTAGTAGCTTTCTCTAGCATCCGTGATAGTGTAAGGAGTTCGTAATCTTGTGAGAGCCTTCTGGAATCTATTGTTAAACACATGAATGGGCTCTTTTTCCTGCCTCCTTACTTCTACAAACTGTCTGAACAATTCTGCGGGAGTGATGGGAATACCAAACTTTCCGATGAAGGCCGTCTTCATCTGTTCCCATGTTCTGATTGAACCGACTGGCAAATGTATGAACCAATAATGGGCCTCTTCCCCCAAAGAATAGGGGAACAACCTGCAAGCTACATCTGCGTATGCAATCTGCCTATTGCATAGGTGGTCTTCAAACATTTTGATGTGATCCTCAGCAGTGCGGTTTACGTCGTGGACGTGGAACTTGGAGCAAAAACTCTCTGGATTCTTTGGCATGTCGTGATAGTCGGCAAACTCCAGCGGAGATGGGTTGGTAACCAACCAAGTAGCACCATTTGCAACTGGTTGAGCCATTGCTTGCCTTCGCCGATATACAGCTGTTGGAGTTGTTCGTTGCTGCTGCTGAATTGCTACTGGTGTGGTATCCCGGGCGGGTCCTTGTTGGGCAAACCTTGAAATGCTAGGCGGAGTTTTGAATAAGCTCGAGACCTCTTCACCGCTTATTGCTTCTTCACTTGATTGAGCTTCTTCGTTTGATAAAATTTCTTCACTTGAGGGAACTTCCCCATCTGATCGGGTACCTTTCTTCTTCCTTGTTCTAGTAGGTAGCTCTAGCTCTACAAGTTCCTTGGTTGAGCTGGGTGCAGACCTCAAAATTCTCTTCAACTTATCCGGCGAGAAAGAACTGATGCGATCCAGGATGAAGCTGGTTCTTTCACTGGCGAGGCACGGGAGCAAGTGGCTGTCTTTGATTCAATAAATTTCTCTCAATAGCAACTTGGATCTCGATAGCTTTTTCTTCTTCTTCTTGCAACACAAAGCTCGTTCGCATGTAATCAGCTGCACTTCTCTTTGTTCTCCACGCGAGGTTGTTCAATCCTGAAAGAATATCTTCTTGATCGTTGTTGAATCCCAAATTTGGCTGTAGCCGCGGAGATATCCCTCTATGAGGTAGCACCATCTTGGTACATTACACTTTTATAATTTCTTTGCTTCACTATAACTCAGTCTGACCTTAAATAAGCCTGAAGGATGAAAACCCTAATTACACAGACTTAACCAATACTTCAACCTGGGTCAAACGACAGGACATCCCCGGAAGGACCAGAGACCAGAGAGAGAGCGAACCAAAGCCAAAAGACCAGAATGGAGCAAAATTTAGGGGGTCCCCATCTTAATGGGGTGATGTGTGAAAAAGGTCACAACAGTTCCCACAGTGTTTAATGTTCTGAAATCGCCTTGGAAGGCTATCAGGTAGACCAGGTATGAACACATTTGAAAACGGTGCTCTTCTAGAAACCCGGTGAATTGTTGGTGGAGTGTGTCACTGATCAGGGAGGCCCAGTCGTAACGTTCTTTTCTGCTGATTATCTTGCCAATAATGTAGAACATCCACGGCTGGAAGGATTTTCCCTCCTCTTGTCTAGTGACTCTGCTGAGTAGGGTGATTAGCACTCCGTACTCGTCTTTGAATTCTCCTCTACCAACCAATCTGGGCAAGCTGTTTCTCTTTGTTTTCAGCCAATGTTCAGCCATTATAAGCGAACACTTGTCCTTCGAAGCCTCGAATGCCTTTTCGCATTCTGTCACTGATATGACCTTCTTGGTAGGGCATGGTGGAATTGCAAAACAAGTCTCTATGTCTACCGGCTTCAAGCTGCAAATCACCCTCCCGTCTACTGACAGGATCTCTCTTGTAGTCGGGTTGTAATGCTTAGTGCAAGCAATTACAAGCTCGATGCTTTGTAAGGTGATTGGAATAGATGCTGCTTGAAACAAATCGGATTCTTCGATGTTCTGCAATGTGATTTGATTCATGCCCTCCAAGTCTTCAGAACTGACCTCTGATTTTTCTGCCATAAGTCTGTATCAGTCGTTTTCAGGTAATCATGGTATAAGACTGTTTTGGTCTTGTATTGTACCTGAGAGTACTGCATTCTGAAAACTTTGAATATTGACTGGGCACTTGACCCTGTTCTGACACTTTTCTGGAACTGCTAAAAATAGCCTCGCCGGGGGTAGTTTTTACGAAAAATTCTGAGACATGGGTTTTGTTAAGAATGATTTTCTAAACAGACCCAGATCGTCAGAAATTCGAAAAAACGAGTTTTTCTTTGACATGCAAGAGCCCTTCGGTGGCAGAGGCAGCAAGGGCACCAGAAAGTGATTTTTCTCGAAAAAATCTAACACATGGGTTTTGTTCGTGCTTCAGAGCCAAACAAACCCAGTTTGTCCGTTTTTCAATATTATGACTTTTTCCGGAAACCCTAAAAAATAGGGGCAGCAGGGCTACTTTTTCTGAAAAAATCTACCATGTGGGTTTTGTTGAAAAAGTTGTGCTGATCATACCCAGTTGGTCAGATCTGTGAAAATCTGTCGTTTCCTGTGACATGCAAAAGAAATATAGACAGAAGTAGAGGAAATAGACAGAAGATGGATTGGAAGTTATAAACTGCCACTTTGCAATAATCTTTCTCTGGAAGCAATCTTGGGAGAAGAATGCTTTTACTGCCAATGATCTTCAAAAATATTGAAGATCCGTTCAAAACCCCTGCCAGATCTTGAAAACTTGTTCTTGGGAGCTACTTGATGTTTTATCCTTCAACCTGCAAAAAGAATAATGAGGAAAGGGACGCCTAGCATGAATATAAGGCAATTAGGGTTAAGATCCACAAAGTATGGAAGATAACTCATCATTCAGGCCTGATTTGGAGTTCCAAAAGATGATTTCCACTGATTGTGGAGTGTTTTTCTCTTTTTTGGCTCCAAATTTGCTAACTCAAGTCAACATTTCTGTTTGACTTTCCTTTAGGCGTCCAACCTTGAGTTTGATCATTTTTGTCTATTTTGCAAGCTAAAGTGCTCCTGTTTGATCTTCGATTCAGGTTGCTCAGTTGATCTCGAGCAGTATCTGACAGTTCTGTTGTTGAGGCAGGATCAGTGTGATTAGATATGCCTGGGAGAGGTTAGCTCAGAAAACTGAGTTTAGGTCTCCAGAAAGAAGGGCGCCTTTTCTTGAAAGGGGCGCTTTTGACAATGCCTTAGTCAATTTTTAATGACTTGTTCTTCGTTTTGACCTTTTCAGACCCTCTTTGCTTTGATCTGACGTTCCCGATGTTTGATGAATCAGATGATTCTGCTTGACGATGCGTCGGGTAGCTGGTTCAGTCTTGTTCACGATGCCTGACTTTGCAGTGGAAGCTGGCAAGTTTTGGGCTTCCAAACTAAAGGGCGCCCCTGGCCAGCAGGGGCGCTTTTAGCTTTTGCTTGGTTTCATCTTGGTTGTGGACTGCCAGTCTTTGACCTTCTCCATCAGTCGATTGATTTGTCGGAAGTTCTTGCTGATAGTCTCGCTGGCGAGATAGGTCATAGCTGAGAAGGTCATCTTGGGAGGCAGTGAAGATTCCGGCTGAATCTGGACACCTTTAGGAAAGGGCGCCTTTCCTTGAGAGGGGCGCTTTTAGCCATGCCTTAGCCATTTTCTGGCTTATCTTTCCAGTTTTTCAAATTTGGCTTTTTCTGCTTGATCTCGTCTCGTGATCGTCTGGTGTGTCTTGTGGACTTGCTGTTAGATTGATCACGTAGCCGGGAGGAAGCTGGAAAGATATCATGTATAAAGCTACAGCTCTTGGATTCATCTGATGTCTGCAACTGAGGGGCGCCCCTGGCCAGCAGGGGCGCTTTTACCTTGAAGCTTTCAGATTTGGCACTTCTGTCGTCAATGGATCCTCCATACTTCGCTGACGGTTGGTCAATGATCCCTGAATCAGATAATCTTGCTGATTGTTTCGTTGTCGAGCTAGTATGAAAGTGAAGAGGATGACTGTTTTGACACTGCCAGATGATTTGATTTGCCCTCTGAGGTTCAAGGGCGCCTTTCTTCAAGAGGGGCGCTTTTAACCACTGTAGACTGTGTTTTGCCTTGGTAGACAAAACGTGCACCTTCCAGACTTAGCCAAATTTTGGCCTTTTCCGTTTTGAGAATCTCCTTCGTTGAACGTCATCATTTTCATCCTTTTCCGCCATGGTTTCTTCGTTGAAGCTTTTGAGGTTTAGCTTTCAGCACCTGGTACTGGCCAATCTGCCATTAATGGCTGCGGAGCTCCTAACTTTGTTCCTGAAAAATAGAAATAGACCCACCAGAGTAAAACATATTTTTTGATAATTCTGACTTGATCAGTGTGATCGTGAAGGCAATTAATCCTATCAGAATTATTTTCAATCATTTCCGGGAAGGTCCTATTTTTTAGGGTTTCCATAAAAATAGGGGTGTAAAACCCTAATTTTCGTTTTTTCAAAATTTTAACCATAGGTTCCTTGACAGAAACCCACAAAGATTTCATATTTGGTTTGACCTAAAACATACTTTAGATGGCATTTTTACGTTGTTTAGCTCAATTTAAGCAGAATGCCAAAAATTTCATTTTGGGTATAACATCAGGAAACTGGAGAAGTCATCTTGGTAGAAAATCTCACAAAAAGTTGAATACAGCTTCCATAATGATGGGCGCCCCTAGCTGAGAGTGGCGCTTTTGACCTCCAGACTTAGCCAATTTTACAGTACTTTTACCTCGTTGAAAATCTCCTCCGTCAAAAAGCATAATTTTCAACATCTTTCATCGTAAAGCGTTCTTCTTTGAATTTCAAGCTTAGATATTAACACCTGGTACTGGCCAACTGCCATTAATGACCTCAGATGTCCTAACTTTTCTCCTGAAAAAGTTATAACTACCCACCAGCCTTAAACTGACTTTTAACCGAAACTGACTTCACCACTGTGATCGTGATGTGAAATAAGCCAATCAAAAGTAATTTCAGCCAATTCTGACAAGTTCCTATTTTTTAGGGTTTCGAGCTAAAAATAGATTTCAGAAACCCTAATTTTCAAAATTTTCAAATTTTGCCAGTATCTCCGTGGCATGACATTGACTCAAAGCCCATACTTTATTTTCCCAAAAACTGAGTTTTGACCCCACTTTTACAAGGTTTAGACCATTTTAAGCAAAATGCCTTAATGAAGCAAAAATTTTGGTTTGGGTACAACAACATTCTTCACCTCTTCCCTGAAGATGTCAGCGGCAACTTGAAACTTGTGGCATTGCAACTCAGAGTGCTGACTAGTGTTGTGCAATTTACACCATCCTGACAGTGTGGCCTTCGCCAAGTATACCCTATCCGCAGGACGGTTCTCAGGAGGTGGCGGGTTATCTAGTGTTGTAGGGATACCTCCATTGTTGGGCCCCGTCTTCCAGGATCTCTTCTGGAATCCCTGATTATTGTTCCTATACCCATGATTGTTTTCTTGATTGTATCCTTGATGGGTATCATGATGATGATTCGGGGGATGACTTTGATATCCCCGATTAGCACCTTGGTGTGCTTGATTGTTCCGTTGCATTGATTGTATCTGATTGTTTTGATTTCTGAGGTATGTCACCTCAGTTGACAACTTCTTCACTTGTTCCACCAACTCCTTTATCTCATCTCTTTCTTCTTGAGTTTTCGTTGGTGGAACCGTGTTTTGCAGATAAACAGGCTGTGCTGCTGGTACTTGAGACAAGGGTGCTCCGGGGTGGAGGACCAATTGATTTGATGGTGTGGCTGCCTGGTAAGCTGGTTGCGGAACTGGATTTAATGCTGGAACTTGCTGATTCCAGGCTGGTATCTGATTGTTCGTAGAACCTAGTCCAGTATATAATGAGGGACCGGTTGTATTTTGTCCCATGTTTTGACTTACTTCAATTGCTTTAGAATAAGCCAAGTTCATATTGGCTGGAGCGGGGCGAGCTTCTCTCACAAACATAGCAATTAATGGGTCCAGCGCGGCGTAATAGTTCTCTCTGGCGTCCATGATAGTGTAAGGAGGTCGTAGCCTTGTGAGAGCCTTTTGGAATCTGTTGTTGAAAACGTGGATAGGCTCTTTCTCTTGCCTCCTTACTTCTACGAATTGTCTGAACAATTCAGCAGGAGTGATAGGGATGCCAAACTTTTGGATGAAGGCCGTCTTCATCTGCTCCCATATTCTGATGGAACCGACTGGTAAATGTATGAACCAATAATGAGCCTGTTCTCCCAAGGAATAGGGGAACAATTTGCAAGCTACGTCTCCATATGCAATTTGTCTATTGCATAGGTGGTCTTCAAACATCTTGATGTGATCCTCCGTTGTGCTGTTTGTATCGTGGACGTGGAACTTGGAGCAAAAACTCTCCGGGTTCTTTGGCATGTCGTGATAGTCGGTGAACTCCAGCGGGGATGGGTTGGTGACCAACCAAGTAGCACCATTCACAACTGGCTGAGCCATTGCATGCCTTCGCCGATATACAGCTGTTTGAACGACTGGCGGTGTAATAGCTTGAGCTGGCTGCTGTTGTTGAATTGTCATTGGTGTGGTATCTCGTGCTGGTCCTTGTTGGGAAAACCTTGAAGTGCTGGGGGGAGTTCTGAATAAGCTTGAGATTTCTTCACCACTTACTGCTTCTTCACTTGCTTGGACTTCTTCGTTTGAGAGAATCTCTTCACTTGAGGGGGCTTCTTCGTTTGATCGGGTACTTCTCTTCTTCCTCGTTTTGGTAGGTAATTCCAGTTCTACAAGCTCCTTGGACGAACTAGGTGCGGACCTCAAAATTCTTTTCAACTTATCCAGCGAGAATGAACTGATACAATCCAGGATGAAGCTGCTTCTTCTACTAGCGACGCACGGGAGCAAGTGGCTGCCTTTGATTTAACAAGTCTCTTTCAATGGCAACTTGGATTTCGATTGCCTTCTCTTCTTCCTCTTCTAACACAAAGCTCGTTCGCATGTATTCAGCTGCACTTTTCTTTGTCCTCCAAGCGAGATTGTTCAAACCTGAAAGGATGTCCTCTTGGTAGTCGTTGAATCCCAGATTTGGCTGCAACACCGGAAATATTTCTTTATGCGGTAGCACCATCTTGGTACATTATACTTTTATGATTCTTTTTGCTTTGCTATAAACATAGCCCTCCCTCTAGCGCCAATTTTGTTGACGTGTGTTTTATGACAACGCCAGCATTGAATAAAATGTCCAACAGTCACTCTATTCTCTCTTGATCAAAGTATTCCACATGCTAAGATTGCGTGAAAGTTCATGTGTTCAACTCCAAGGTTCCTTTTATTGCGAATAGACTCAGTTGGTTGATGTGAATATGCTGGGTATTCCAAGGGGAATTGCGTAATTGTTCCACTCTAGCGAAGCAATTTAGGATATGAATGATTTGACGATATTGCTCTAATGTTTGAACCGACCGGGAAATATTGAATTTAAAGGGAAAGGGATAGGAATCCTACAATCTATCTCTAAGGGTGGAAGGCAAAGACTAGCTTTAACAATCTCCAAACCAAACCTTGTTTCGTCTCCCTTTCGGACAACTCTGACAAAGCTGATGCAATCTTCAAAGGATAGATAAGATAAGATATTCAAATTGAGATTCAACATTTACACCCCTTCACAACGAAGTAAGTGGACACACAAATCCCAACCGAAGTTAGGTGCTGAAATTCCAGTTTACCACGCAGGGCAGACTTACCGTTAGCAAGCCCGCTAGTGGTATGGATATAGGGAGATATGCTCAAACCAATGCCGCATTCCACAATTAACACTACTTGCATGAAAACAAAATCTACTTTACTCTACTCTACTTGAATCAGAAAGACGAAAAGATCTTATCAACTACCCACAATGCGAAATGAAGTCACCAATCAATGAAATCCTTGTATTATGAGAGTCTTACACAACAATCTTTTGCAAAAACCTTCAAAGGGAAAGTCTTTCTTTCCTTTCCAAACTAAGCTAACTCCTAGCTCTACCTTAACTTATATCAATCTCTATCTCTTTCTAGCTCTGATCTATCTCTGATTCTACTTCTAATCCTTTACAAATGAGGGGGGATGCCCCTTTTATATCTAGCCCAATCCAGTGGACGACTTAGATTGAATTACAATAGAAGGCCCAGATCGAGCCACCTAAGCCCTGATTAGGGTTTTAGTCCTAAAAACCGACACTGAGAGGAGTGGGGCAATGAATGCGCTGCAGATTCTCCACTCCTCTGCAGGAACCACTATTCGCCATCAATGCACGTCGTCTCCCTCCAGAAGGTCATCATCAAGAAGGGTGTTTCCCTTCTCCTTCTCGCTGGCTACAAATCTGATGAACCTGTCCAACACTGCCTCAACTTCCTAATCTGAAGTAGGAGGAATGTGATCCAACTAAAACTCTAGTACTTTAACTGTTTGCCCATGCTAGGCACAAGATCTCTTCCAGGAAACAAGGGCATCCTGGGTGTTCTGTATGAGGCTGGAGAACGTGGCTGTGTTCTCAAAATCGTCCTGTGTGAAGGTCTTCACCTCAGAAAAGAATGGTGTCAATCTGCTCCTCAATCCGTCTGTAGTTACCTCCTCAGAAGTTAGTCTCCTGGCAAAGATTGCCTCCAATGTGTTGAGGACTCCATCCAAGATATTTGTCATGGCTTTTTTGACCCTGACAGAATCTGCCTGTGATGCATTGTAGAATCCTCGGCCTGTAACTACTGAAGAATACCATCCGGCGAAGTCGTATCTATCCCCTTGCTGAATTACACCTCCCTCAACCAAAACCTGTAGAGGTATGCTCATCAAAGCCCCTAAACGGAGAACAACTCTCGTCTGATAGATACACGCCTCACCCCAAGCATGGCTAACTGCATCCATCCTTGCCACAATATTGGAGGCTTGCCGATAGGCATGTGCAAGGTCCTCCATAAACTTTCTTGTTTCTATATGTACACTGACAACCCACTTGTCTGCCTGTTGTTTCATTCTCTTCAAATCTTCTAAACCACTGATCGACTCCCTGGAAAATTCAGCTGGAAGCTGAATTGCCAGATTCTCTTGCTCACAGGGACGGGACAAGTGCTGCACGTAGCCAATCATTGTCTTGTGCTCTACCTTCAACTTTCTATATTTGCCCTCAACATAGGACAATTTATCCTTGAGTGCTCGATAGGAATTATCGCACTCCTCTACTACTTGTGCTCTAGTAGGGCAACCAAGTTCCATGGTTGTAATCACATAGTTCTCTGGAACGGCCTCGTCTCGATCACACTCCACTCGAGGTACTGCCACATGCAAAGTTCGAGATCCATCCTCATCTGTGGATATTTTGGAGAACTTCCTGGCCTTTTTCTTTGTTGGAGGTGCGCTAATCCTCTGTAATAATTCTTCCATCTCAGCTGCGGGATCGGTCTCATCCATAGGATCACGCCTCATCCTATCCCTTAGCCATTCTGGCACCTCCTGTCGTGTGTCTAATATAATAAAAGGCTGCTCCACCTTGGCCTCTACCTCGTGAACTTCATTTTTGCCTTCGTTCCGACGAGGCTCATCATCATCTATAGGCTAAATGTCTCCCGAGCTCTGGGCATCCTGATCTGAAGTAGCATCATCCTCGAGAGCTACCTCAATCTCATGTTGAAATTGAGTATCCGTGGCAGTCCCCTCATCTGTCTCTTATTGATTTGCTTGTGGATTATCCTCTCGGGGCATGTTGATGCTCTGTCCCACTGATTCTTTACGATGTGGCTGACTCTCTACTTGTACTGCCTGTTCTGCCTGCAACCTCTCTCTCTGGTCAGCGAACAATGATACTTCCTACAAACTTGGAGAGTTTGCCCGAGATGGCGTATGTAAGGACTCCTCAACTACCAAAGGCTCAGGTCGAACTGGCTTTTTTCCTCTAGGCTCTGGAGTTGGATTACTCCGTCTCCTCTGATTAGTTGTTGGTAATCTGCTGTCTCCCATCAAATTGTACGTGAGGGGAATTGACCTTCCCTTAAGTCGGCTGACATGCCTCTCTATCCAACCCCGTGTAAATGTCAAGACTGGGATACAAAGTGTATCCAAGTTAGTGATCTCTGGCTCAGACCAATCTGGGAGTGGCAGATGCGTATCTCTCACTGTCTCATAGTCAGCCTGTACAATGTTTATGTCTTCCTCAGTCTGATCCGGCACTGGGACAATTTCACATTCCCTGACCATCACCAACGGTATCCGAGAGAACATCCTTTTCCTGACCTCGATCTCATCCACTGCACTTTCCCAAAAGTCTTCGATCTGCGCCTTGTGCCTGAACTCTTTTGTCAATATCCATCTGATGTTTCTGTGGGGATCGTAGTAGTGCCTGCTGGTGTGGTAGGAAAGGTGAAAGAATTGGAGCTCCGCTTCTGCCTCCCTTGCTGCTTGCAGCGATGGGCAGATTTCATTTGAATTCCCCATGGTAATTGGGAATCCAAGTCCACCTTTCTTCTTCTTTTTCTAAATCTTATCATAGGCGATCAGTTGCCTAGATACTTCTAGCATCACTATCCTGTTTGTGGGATACCGAGGCAATCTGTATGGATAGGAGGAAAATCCTTGCAGCCTTATGTAGGTGAATTTTGGAAATTGGATAAACCAACATCCGAATTTCTCAATCATTTCTTGTGCCTCCCTTGATATTCTGTGGTGGGTTCTTTGCTGCAAGGTCCTTGTTATGTGCATGGTGAAGGCATCATTGACCTTCTTGTAATTAGTTGTGCTTGTCAGATGCAACTGTGGACAAGCTTCATATATTTTAAACTGATGGGATCCGCAACCGATTGGTTCCTTGTAAGAGATCCCTCTATATCTCGTCATGCGAGCCAGCATATAGACGAGGTAAGAGCCCATGTAAAATGTTTTCGTTCTCCTCACACCGCGGAGCTGCGCGTGTATACTGTCACTGATTATCAGCGTCCAATCCATGTAATCCTTGCCCTCTAGCACCAAATTGACAAAATAAAACATCCAAGGTTCAAAAATGAACGCTTGGGGGCATCCTCCAACTCTGCTCAACATCATAATCAGATCACCAAACGCTTGCCTCAAATCCTCTGAGACTATCTACTTGGGCAATTTTGTACGAGTTGGCTTGGGTTTGATCATCCACCTAGTGTTTATGAAATCAGCACACCGATCTGTTGTGGATGAGTACATCTTTCCCGCTCTTTCCTTTGTCTTATAAATCATCTTCTCGTGCGTCGGAATCCCGAATGCCTCTCCGATTGCTTCAGGTGTCAGGTTAGCCAATACCTTGCCATCTGGCAAAGTGATCGTTCTCTGCTTTGTATTGTAGTGGTGGGCGCATTCCATGATGAGTTTTGGACACCGGATAGCTGGCGGAAAGTTGGCAGCTGCATACAGTCCACTTCTGACAATACTGTGCGAAGTCACTGATGGGTGATGGCCTCCAGTCCCCATTATCCTTCTTCTGAATGTCTCCAGGTTGAACGAGCCTAAGTTTGTGTCAGCCAGCTTGCCTAGCTTTGATGAAAATTTGGACTCTGGCAAGAAGGACTTGCTTAGTTTCTTGATCACAGCTTGTCTAGACTCAGTGTGATTGTTTTTGTCTGCAACTCTTCTGCTTGATTCAACCATTCTGCAAAAAGGCAAGATAGTTAGATAACAAGACTTTAATAAAATAAAATAATCATCGTTGAGGGTGCCAGCAGATTTTTTTTAAATAAAAAGGCTGTAACACTTTTTTTTTTTTTGCCATTTCTAGCTGCAAACCTCAACTGTCTTGTTCGTTTCAATGTCCTCACTTCAACTGCGAAATTTCTGTATTTGCAGCAGTTATGAAACTTCTTTTCAAATCCGTACTTCTCCTCTAGAATGTACTTTCAGCAACTTGTTTGCTTCTCCCAAATGCATTTTCAGCAAGCTTGTGAAGTTTCTTCTTAAATTCGTACTTCTCAGCAAATGCAGCCCTTTCAACTTCAGATTTCTCAGCAACTTAAAAAAAAAGGTCCAGACTTAACCTCGTTTATTTGAGCAGTCGGATGAAACTTCTTCACAAAGTTGTACCTTCTCAGCAACTACAGCAACTGGCAACTAGGAAATTCGCACCTCTCAGCAACTGCAGTCTCAGCAAGCTAAGTCGTACCTCTTCAACAACTTCAACCTTTGCAAATTTGCACTTCAGCAACCTCCAGCTCTCTCACAATTTTGAATTCTTCAACAACTTCAACCTCTGCAAATTTGCACTTCAGCAACCTAACAAATATTCGTACTTGGCAACTGGAGAGAAGAATGAAGAGGACCTCAATATTATAGCCAGGTCGAATTCCTGCAGAGGCTATACTTAGCACATTTTCGAATTCCACTTTCCCTGTCTTTTCCAGTCATAACACTTGTCATCTGAGGCATCGGAATTTCAAGCTTCTAGAATTATGAATTCATCATCTCTGCACAGGCCTGCCTCGTTGCATTCGATTCTTTAAAATATTAAATCTCTCACTCCGTTGAACGACTTCGAATTGTTTGGCTAAGTCATTTGATCTCACCTTCGCTCTGGCAAAATTATCCAGTTCAAACTTCTAGCGAAATACTTCTCATTCATTTCATTTGTTTGCCTTAGAGAAATTCCTCAAATTTGCCTTAGGAAATTTATTTAAAATAGGCACTGGGCAAAATATCCACCGGAACGGTATGGACATGGCGTGGAGTAAGTCTTAATCATCTCTGAATTGTAAACGTTCAATACCCAGAAGAAAATTCTTTTCAGAATCCATTGTTTTCATGTGTATCCGCACGAAGGGGTACTTTTAATTGTTATTATTTAAAAATAATAAAAATGGCTAAGGTTTATTTCTCTTCACATCCGGATGTCTTCCACTCCTGCAATTTCCAATTTCTTGGCCTTGGCAAATTTTCTTGATTTCTCCCTGAAGAATTTTTCCTCTGAAGATTTTTTTTTTTTTTAACTCTGGAAATTTTAGCATTACCTGTAGGCGTATTCTTTTATTTTGTCTTTAGAAAATGCCTTAGGAATTATTTTTAAATTTAAATTTTATCTTCTTACCCTCTGAAGGGTGCATTTGGCATGTCATGCTTCCATTTTACTCCTTAGGCAGTTCCACGCCTAGACTCTCTTCATCACACTTAGCAATTTTCACTTCCAAGTTCTAACTCCCTTGGGCGCATTTCACATGGTGAGGAGGAAAAATATCAACCCTTAGCCTTTTAAAATCACGCCACCCTTAGTGTTATCTTGCCTTTGGCGCATGGTGACTCTTCACCTTCCTTGAGCGCACTTCACATAGTGGACTTCCACTTCCAAGCGCATTTCACATGGTGATGAGGAAACTTCTTTACCTTGGTGCTTTTCCCTTTTACCACTCAACGTTTCACCTTTTACCTTGTTACCTTGGGCGCATATGCTATGGGGAAGAGGAACTTGAGGGCGCAAATGAGGGTGTTAGAAGGAATTCCCACGCCTTGGGTGACTCTTCACCTCCCTTAGGCGCATTTTGACTAGACAACTTCCATTTCCTTGAGCGCATATTGGGGTGTGAGAAGGAATTCCGCCCATATGGTGGCTCTTCACCTTCCTTAGGCGCATTTAGCCATGTGAGAGGGAAACCTTCCTTGCCTTAGGCGCATTTAGCCCATGCAACCTCTAACTTTGGGCGCATTTCAACTTTGCAAAGGAAAGCGCCATCATCTAATGACCCTTCATCTTCCTTGAGCGCATTTAGCTCATGCAACTTCCAACCTTGGGCGCATTTGAGGGGTCCTCAAGGAATTTTGATGCCTTAGTGAATATTTCCATGCCTTTGGTGATCTTTCACCTTCCTTGAGCGCATCTAGGGGTACGAGGAGGAAACTTTATGCCTTAGAAGAATTTCTATGCCTCTTGAAGGCACATTTCACCTATGCTCAGGGAAATCCCACACTTAGAGATTTTTGTATCTTTTATTCCTTCTGAGCGCATATGACATGTTTGCATGCCAGTTATCACTTATAAGTTTCCAACGCCCTAGCCATGCCTTGGCTTTCTATTTTTAGTAAACTTGGAGAAATTAGGGTTTCATTGCATCTCATCCTGTTCTGAGTTGAAGCTAGCGTGGCTGTGCCTCCACTTGGTTTTGCTATCCTGTTCACACCTTATTTGGCACAGTACATACTATTTTTAGCCATTTGCTATTTTTAGCAAACCTTAGAATTGATCAATTTCTGTATCTCCGTTTGCTTTGAAATTCGCTCCACTTGTTCTTGATGCTGTGAGAGACCTATTCATACTTGCTTCTGGCGATGACCTATTTTTAGCCATGAGGTGACTTACTAAAAAAAGTAAGTATTCAAATCGTGCTCAAATTTTGCCAGCAGGTAGCCTGAAAGATAATGATCTCGGTGGCGTGTTTCATTTTGACACCTCTGCATTTTGCCTCATCTATTTTTAGACATAGCAGGGGAAACCCTAATCCGACTTGCATGTGCTCCGGACTGCTCTTGATTGCTTCTGATTGCTCCTGATTGCTGGACTGAAGTGTTGGGTAGCTGCTGGGATGACACTGCTATTTATAGCAAGTGTCCGGAAAGTGGTCAACCGGATGTCGGATGAGTTTGCACGTCACAGTGCTCGTGGGATCTCAAAAAACCCAGAAAAACCCAAAAAATTGGTCAACATGCGGGCACTGGCTAAAAATAGTAAGTCCCTGAAAACTGATCCGATCCACTTGCATGTCATATCACTGCGAAGCTCTCGCAAAACCCACATGGAATATCCGGACATGCATTGAAAATTCCTACATGTAAACCCTAAAAATAGCCTCGGAAGGCTGTACTCTGAAAGTCACCATCTTGGTTTGCATGTTACACCATCGCGAAGGTCTTGAAAAACCCAGATCAATTCTCTTGTCATTTATCAGAGAATTGTATGTTCAAGCCCTGAAAATAGCTCCTGAAGCTAGAACTGCTAAAAATAGCCAGTTGTCTGAATCTGTTCAAATTTCATGCGTAGGCACTCAGAAGTTGCCTAAATGTGCTGAAGTAGTTAGAATCCCGAAATCATGAGGAACAAGCCTCAAATTAGGTACTTACTAAAAATAGTAAGTTGTCAGATTTCAGTGAGATTTCAGAGGAATTCTGCATTGAGCTTTCTGATCGTACTGCTGCACTTAGATTTTACCTTAATAACTCAATTTTGACCTCGAACAAGTCTAAAGGATAGAAACCCTAAATTTGTCAACATTTCAACTGAGGTCAAACGGGACATCCCCGAAAGGACAAAAGGTCAGAGACAGAGAGAACCAAAGCCAAAAGACCGGAAGGGAGTAAAAATTAGGGGGTCCCCATCTTGGATGGGGTGATGTGTGAAAAGGTCACAACAGGGCGCCTCTGAGCTATATGGGCGCTCAAACCATCAACTTGGCAATTTTTGTCACTTGCATCCTGCCTGCAGTCTTAGCTTCCGTCATTGATAATCGGAGTTCTGCACTATGTACGCCTCCGCTTGATAGTTCATCGGAAAGCCAGACTGATCCTGAAGAGACTGAAACCATCAGCAAGCACATGCATCCAAATCTGGGCCTTCTAAAAGAAGGGCGCCCTTGGCTTGTACAGGTGCATATTTACTCTGAATTTCATGTTTTCCATCATTTCGTGCTCTGCGAACACCACATCAGTTGCTCAGGTTGACCATGTTGAGATATCACCATTGCGGACATGTGTATATGACTGCATCTCACTATCTTCACATGTACGGACGTGTAATGTTGATTTGCACGTTGATTGCACAAGCGTCTCCCACGTTACATAGTAAAAGCTCCCAGACTTAGAAAATTTTAGCACTTTTCGCTAGTTTGAAAATCTCCTCCGTCAAGAAGCATCTTTTTCAACATCTTTCATCATAGAATGTTCTGCTTTGAGTTTCAGGCTTAGATTTTGACACCTGGTACTGGCCAACTGCCATTTACGACCTCAGAGGTCCTAACTTTTCTCCTGAAAAAGTGAAAACTACCCACCAGGCTTAAACTGACTTCACCACTGTGATCGTGATGTGAAATAAGCCAATCAAAATTAATTTCAGCCAATTCTGACAAGTTCCTATTTTTTAGGGTTTTGACCTAAAAACGGGGTCCAAAAACCCTAATTTTCAAAAAAATTCAAATTTTGCTAGTATCTTCCTGGCATCACACTGACTAAAAGCCCAGACTTGATTTGCCCAAAAACTGAGTTTTGACCCCACTTTTACAAGGTTTAGACCATTTTAAGGAAAATGCCTTAATGAAGCAAAAAAATTGGTTTAGGTACAACATTTTTGAAGCACAAGATGAAGGTTTCCGATAAAATGACACCTAGGATGTTTGTCTTAGACCTGATCTGGCTTCACAACGCATCCGTCAACGGGTGAATCTGAGTTGCTGAGTTGCCGGTATCAGGAGTCAAACATAGGGTTTTAGTCATGATCAGAAATGAACAAAAATAGCAAAAGCCCCCCTGGAAGCCAGGGGCGCCCAAGGTTTTGGAGCCTCAAACTCAGTCTTTTTGGTCATCTCAGATGCTCATCTTGTTCGTGACACTTACAGCATTCCGTTGCATACCTCAGCTGAGTCAGAAGACTTGACAATAGCCTGCAGCTGGAGGTTAAGTGATTTTTAGCCAGTTTAAAAAATGGCTCTGGGAAAAAAAGCGCACCTGGAGGCCAGGGGCGCCCATGATTTTCAGCTGTTAGATGATATTTTTAAGAGAAGTGCTCTCCAAGAGTTCTTGTTTAGAATCTAGCTAGCTCCACAGTGAGCCTGTCAGTTAGTTCTGAAGTTTTGTCGAAAACTGGGAAACGCGAGGTGAAGTAAGGTCAGAATCACTTCGAAAATGATAAAATGCATTGAAAAAATGACTTAAGTTTGAGGTGAAAAGCGCCCCTGAAGGCCAGGCACGTCCTGAATTTTGAGGCCTCAGATGATGGAATTAGGGTTTGCCACCTCAAGGAGACTTGTCAGATTTGATCCCGCTCTTCAACGAAACTGTTAGCTAGTCTATCCAACATGTCAGTCAATCATAATCAGTGGTCGAACATGAGCTCCGGTGACGTTTTCAAATCCAAACTTTGAAGACATTGGCTAAGTCTAGAAAGAGATGCCTAAAGTCAAAGGTTAACTTTTTGAACTCAAGAGAAGTGGTGCCCTTTAAAGGTGGAGACAGTTAATTGAAATTGACTCTTCAGTTCAACTCTTTTCAAGTCAACTTCTTCTTGACTTATTTTTGCTTGTAACTAGGTGAGTTCTTTTTGCATGCACAAGTTAACTGAAGTATTGAAGGTGGTGCCCTAATTAGGGTGTATTTTTCACTTAATTAACTGTTTTGAGGACCAGTTACAAGCTAGGCGTTGGTTTTGGAGGTCCAATCAGAAGGTTAGCGCCATTTTCAAGATAATGCATGCATTTAAGAGGCCTTTGATGATAAATTTTTATTACTAAGGCACAGGCGTCTGTTATTTTTCATTGCAAGTGAGATAAAACATGTCTTTCTTGAGCAAATAAAGATCTGAAGGTGCTACATGTTGACGTGTTTTTTATGACGACATCAACACAGAATAAAGTGTCCAACGGTCACTCTATTCCCTCTTGATCAAAGTATTCCGCATGCTAAGATTGCGTGAAAGTTCATGCGTTCAACTCCAAGGTTCCTTTTAGTGCGAATAGACTCAGTTGGTTGATGTGAATATGCTGGTTATTTCAAGGAGACTTACGTGAGTTGCTCATTCAGAAGAAAGGATTCTCAAATTTCAGGAGATTTGTCGATGACGCTCGGGTTCTTAAACTAACCGGATAATGCTGAATGTAAAAGGATATAGGGATTAGAGATGCTACCATCTACTCCTAAAGGGTGGAGGACGAGGATTGGCTTAAACAATCTCCAAACCAGACTTCGCTTCGTCTCCCTTCGGACAACTCTGACAAAGCTGATGCAATCTTCAAAGGATGAATAAGATGTTCAAATTGTGATCCAACATGTGCACTCCGTCACAACGATGCAAATGAACACACGAATCACAACCGAAGTTAGGTACTGATATTCCAGTTGACCACACAAGGCGAACTTACCATCAGCAAGCCCGCTAGTGGTATGGATGAAAGAAGATATGCTCAAACCACGACGCCACACTCCACAATTAACAACTACTTGCATAAAATAAAGTCTATTCTACTCTATCAATCTGGATTGGAAAGACGAAAAGGCCTTGCTAGCTATTCACAATAAAAGATAAAACCACCATGCAATGATAAACCTTTGTATTATGAGAGTTTTCCACAACAACCTCTTACAAAACTTTCAAAGGGAAAGTTTTCTTTCCTTTTCAAATTAAGCTAACTTCTAAGCTATCTCCCTATCTACTCTAACTTCTTGATCTACTCTACTCTCTGATCTGATGTCTACTTCTAATATATTACAAATGAGGGGGGATGCCCCTTTTATAATAGGTCCAATTCAGTGGATGGTTCAGATCTGATTACAATAAAGGGCTCAGATTGAGCCACATATGCCCTAATTAGGGTTTTAGCCCTAAAAACCGCCACAGAGAGGAGTGGGCAATAAATGAACAGAATATTCTCCACTCCTCTGCAGGAACCATTATCTGTAATTAATGCCCACTATCTTCTTCTAGAAGATTCTCGTCCAGAAACGTGTTCCCACTGTTCTTCTTTGCCAATTATGTTGCGTTAGGAGGAGAGTAAAAGAATCTCTAAGATCGTCTCCGCAGATAATAAAATTTGAAAAGATTTGTCGTTCAGCCCTCCTGTTGCTTTGACTCCTGGACGCCCTTCTTCTTTGCGACTTTCATATTTATCTAGCCCACTGCCTTGGGCGCATTTTCCTCTTTTGCATCACGTCCTTAACGCCTTAGCCAAATCCTCACTGCCATTTCGCTTTTCCTTGGGAACTTCTTCACCAACTTTTTTCATCTTTACTTTGTCGCGACACTTAGCCCTTTCTTCCAACATCTTCCTCCTGCAAAGCAAAAAGAAGAGCATCAGAACACTTATGATATAAATTCACTTTACTTACCCAATTCCCATGTTCTGACCGATTGATCTCCGGATGTGGTAGAATTCATCACTTTTCTAGCAAACCTTCATAACTTTTCAACATCTGGGTGCATGGTGTTCATTTCATGAAGTCTTCTTCGAGGGCTCATCCACCACCTTGTGTTTGGAGTTTGTGCCTTAGAAAATATTTCACCTTGAGGATGCATTTGAACACTTGATGTTCGAACTTCATTTCATCTTCAACTTCTTCATGCCTCAGACAAATTTCACCTCTTCCTCGAGAGTGTATCTGACCCCTTAGACAATTTTATCTGTTTTATAAATTCCATCCACTGTAATCTAGGCGCTCATTTGACATCACCAGCCGAGGCATTTTTTGTAAAAACATTTCTCTGCCTTAGAAAATTTATTTTCGCGTAGGAAATTCATCAACAGGTGCTGGGCAAAAATCTTTGTCAAAACGACATGAACGAGGTGCGGAGCAAGTTTAAATCATCTCCCAGTGGGAAATGTCCAATACCCAGAAAAAATTTCCCTTCAGAACTCATCGTTTTCATGTGTTTCCAGACAAAGGGGTAGGTTTAATTTTTATTATTTTTGAAAAATAATAAAATTTGCTAAGGTTTATTCCATTTTAATTCTGGGCGCACTTCGCACTTGCAGTCTTCATTTTTCATGCCTTGGCATTTTCCTGTGACTTCTTGAAGAAATCCCCTCCTGTTTACGGGCACAATTCACCTTGCCCTTGGAAATTTCAAACTTCACCTCCTCTAGGCGTATTTCTTATTTTCACCCTTGAAAATGCCTTAGAAACTTTTAATTTAATTGACTTACCTTGGGCGCGCTTCATAACACATACCCTTACCTTTATTTCCCAAGCATTTCCACGCCTTAGATATTATTTTTTTTACTTCATACCACGCCTTGAACCTTTTTCAAATGACCTCTTCATGCTGGGCGCATTTTGGGGTGTGAGGAGGAATTCCACACTTAGAAACTTTTTACCTTGCCTCCTCTTGCAAGCTGGGCGCATATCCATGCAGCAACTTCCATTTTCAATCTTAGAAAATTTTCCTAGACCCTTGCTTAGCTTGGGCGCATTCTGAGGGGGGGACCTCCATTTTTCAAGATTTAGAAAAATTTGTTCAAGCCCTCATACTACCTTGGGCGCATTTGGGGTATGCAGCTGCAATTTTCATAACTTAGAATATTTTCTAAGTCCCTTCCTTCTTGAGGGCGCATTCTAGAGGGAGAGCCTCCATTTACTTGCCTTAGAAAAAAATTCATAACACCTCCTCATATGATGGGCGCATTCCATAGGTAGAGCTCTCATCTTAACCACACTTAGAAAATTTATTCAACTCACAACCCTTGCTGGGCGCATTTTAGAGGTGAAGCTTCCATTTTCTTCTAGCTTAACACATTTTCCAATTTCTCATTCCTCCCTTGGGCGCATTTTGAAGGTAACCCCTTTTATTTTGAAACACTTAGAAATTTTTTATCACATAACCCTTTGCTGGGCGCATTTGAGAGGTAGAGGATGAACTTTGCAAACACATAGAGACTTTTTTAAACATCCTCCATGCTGAAGGCGCATTTCACCCTTGATGCTTTCGTTTTGTGACTTAGACAATTCCAAGTTTCTCATCCCTCATTGATTTAGCTTGGGCGCATTTGCTAGGGTGAGCTTTTGCTTTCTCACACTTAGGCGTTTTTACCTTCATTACCTCCATAGGCGCAAATGAGGGGTGGTGCTTTTATTTTTGCCTTAGACAATTTTCAAAAGCCTTCCTTCTCCCTGGGCGCAAATGAGGGGGTGAGCTTCCATTTGAGGGCGCATCTTAGCCTTCTAGCTTTTGTTTTTGCCTTAGGCGTTTTTACCTTCACATCCTCCTTGGGCGCAAATACATAGGCAAGCTTTCATTTCCATGCCTTAGCTGCTTTCTCACACACTTGAGGGCGCATTTTGATAGGCAAGCTTTCACTTGAGGGCGCATTTACACATGTGAGCTCTTAATTTTGCCTTGTAAAATTTCTCTTAGCCACCTCCAGCACAAGGGCGCATTTCATAGGATGAACTTTGATTTTGACTTAGAATTTTTGCCTTGATTATTCCATCAAGGGCGCATTTAGAGGGTCAAGCTCACATTTTCCATGCCTCTACCTGCCCTTGCTTTTGCATTCTATTTTTAGCAAGTCCCTTGATTTACGACTTCTACAGCTTCGTTCTGCCTAAAAATTTCACCATATGATCCTCATAGTTTGATGAACTTGTTTTGCCTGTCCCATGCTCTGACCTGCCATTTATAGCCACCTGCTATTTATAGTAAGTTCCAAAGTTGCCTGACTTCTGTAGCTCTGATTGACCTGAAATTTTCACCACGTGGTCCTCATCACTTGATGACCCTGTTCACACCTGCCTCTCGTGCTAACCTGCTATTTATAGCCGCGTTCTGGAGGTGTCTTACTATAAATAGTAAGTGCTCGGATTGCGCCCAAATTTTACCAGTAGATTGCCTGAAGGATGTTGATCGCAATGGGATATCTTCGTTTTTCGAAATTATGGCCTTTTACCCTACTTTTTAGGCACCGAAGTAGGAAACCCTAATCTGACTTGCATGTGCCTCAAATGACCTCTGTTTGACTTGATTTTTGCTATATGTCGTTCTGCTTGCTGAACTGAAGTGGTGGGTAGCTGCTGGGATGACACTGCTATTTATAGTAAGTGTCCAGAAAGTGGTCAACCGGATGTCGGACGAGTTTGCATGTCACAGTGCCCGTGGGATCTCAAAAAACCCAGAAAAACCCAGAAAACTGGTCGACATGCGGGCACTGGCTAAAAATAGTAAGTCCCTGAAAACTGATCCGTTCTGCTTGCATGTCACATCATTGCGAACGTCTCGCAAAACCCACATGGAATATCCGGACATGCACTGAAAATCTCTGCATGCAAATCCTAAAAATAGCCTCCGAAGGCTGAACTCTGAAAGTCACCATCTCGGTTTGCATGTTACTCCATCGTGAAGGTCTAGAAAAACCCAGATCAATTCTCCTGTCATTTATCGGAGAATTGTATGTTGAAGCCCTGAAAATAGCTCGTGAAGCCAGAATTGCTAAAAATAGCCAGTTGTCTGAATCAGCTCAAATTTCATGCGTAGGCCCTTGGAAGCTGCCTAAATGTTTTGAAGTAGTTAGAATCCCGAAATCCTGATGAAAAGCTCACAGATTGAACACTTGCTAAAAATAGTAAGTCGTCAGAACATGATAAAAATTCAGTGGGAGCCTCCTGGAAGCAATGTTAAGCTTAGCTGTCAATTTATCAACTTGATTTAATCTTAATCCACCTGAAAACCTCGTATACCCAAAATGAAATTTTTGGCATTCTGCTTAAATTGAGCTAAACAACGTAAAAATGCCATCTAAAGTATGTTTTAGGTCAAACCAAATATGAAATCCTTGTGGGTTTCTGTCAAGGAACCTATGGTTAAAATTTTGAAAAAACGAAAATTAGGGTTTTACACCCCTATTTTTATGGAAACCCTAAAAATAGGACCTTCCCGGAAATGATTGAAAATAATTCTGATAGGCTTAATTGCCTTCACGATCACACTGATCAAGTCAGAATTATCAAAAAATATGTTTTACTCTGGTGGGTCTATTTCTATTTTTCAGGAACAAAGTTAGGAGCTCCGCAGCCATTAATGGCAGATTGGCCAGTACCAGGTGCTGAAAGCTAAACCTCAAAAGCTTCAACGAAGAAACCATGGCGGAAAAAGATAAAAATGATGACGTTCAACGAAGGAGATTCTCAAAACGAAAAAGGCCAAAATTTGGCTAAGTCTGGAAGGTGCACGTTTTGTCTACCAAGGCAAAACACAGTCTACAGTGGCTAAAAGCGCCCCTCTTGAAGAAAGGCGCCCTTGAACCTTAGAGGGCAAATCAAAACATCTGGCAGTGTCAAAACAGTCGTCCTCTTCACTTTCATACTAGCTCGACAACGAAACAATCAGCAAGATTATCTGATTCAGCAATCATTGACCAACCGTCAGCGAAGTATGGAGGATCCATTGACGACAGAAGTGCCAAATCTGAAAGCTTCAAGGTAAAAGCGCCCTTGCTGGCCAGGGGCGCCCCTCAGTTGCAGACATTAGATGAATCCAAGAGCTGTAGCTTTATACATGATATCTTTCCAGCTTCCTCCCGGCCACGTGATCAATCTAACAGCAAGTCCACAAGACACACCAGACGATCACGAGACGAGATCAAGCAGAAAAAGCCAAATTTGAAAAACTGGAAAGATAAGCCAGAAAATGGCTAAGGCATGGCTAAAAGCGCCCCTCTCAAGGAAAGGCGCCCTTTCCTAAAGGTGTCCAGATTCAGCCGGAATCTTCACTACCTCCCAAGACGACCTTCTCAGCTATGACCTATCTCGTCAGCGAGACTATCAGCAAGAACTTCCGACAAATCAATCGACCGATGAAGAAGGTCAAAGGCTGGCAGTCCACAACCAAGATAAAACTAGGCAAAAGCTAAAAGCGCCCCTGCTGGCCAGGGGCGCCCTTTAGTTTGGAGGCCCAAAACTTGCCAGCTGCCACTGCAAAGTCAGGCATCGTGAACAAGACTGAACCAGCTACCCGACACATCATCAAGCAGAATCATCTGATTCATCAAACATCGGGAACGTCAGATCAAAGCAAAGAGGGTCTGAAAAGGTCAAAACGAAGAACGAGTCAGTGAAAATTGACTAAGGCATTGTCAAAAGCGCCCCTTTCAAGAAAAGGCGCCCTTCTTTCTGGAGACCTAAACTCAGTTTTCTGAGCTAACCTCTCCCAGGCATATCTAATCACATTGATCCTGCCTCAACAACAGAACTGTCAGATACTGCTCGAGATCAACTGAGCAACCTGAATCGAAGATCAAACAGGAGCACTTCAGCTTGCAAAATAAGCAAAAAAGATCAAACTCAAGGTTGGACGCCTAAAGGAAAGTCAAACAGAAATGTTGACTTGAGTTAGCAAAATTTGGAGCCAAAAAAGAGAAAAACACTCCACAATCAGTGGAAATCATCTTTTGGAACTCCAAATCAGGACTGAATGATGAGTTATCTTCCATACTTTGTGGATCTTAACCCTAATTGCTTTATATTCATGCTAGGCGTCCCTTTTCCTCATTATTCTTTTTTGCAGGTTGAAGGATAAAACATCAAGTAGCTCCCAAGAACAAGTTTTCAAGATCTGGCAGGGGTTTTGAACGGATCTTCAATATTTTTGAAGATAATTGGCAGTAAAAGCATTCTTCTCCCAAGATTGTTTCCAGAGACAGATTATTACAAGTGGCAGTTTATAACTTCCAATCCATCTTCTGTCTATTTCCTCTACTTCTGTCTATATTTCTTTTGCATGTCACAGGAAACGACAGATTTTCACAGATCTGACCAACTGGGTATGATCAGCACAGCTTTTTCAACAAAACCCACATGGTAGATTTTTTCAGAAAAAGTAGCCCTGCTGCCCCTATTTTTTAGGGTTTCCGGAAAAAGTCATAATATTGAAAAACGGACAAACTGGGTTTGTTTGGCTCTGAAGCACGAACAAAACCCATGTGTTAGATTTTTTCGAGAAAAATCACTTTCTGGTGCCCTTGCTGCCTCTGCCACCGAAGGGCTCTTGCATGTCAAAGAAAAACTCGTTTTTTCGAATTTCTGACGATCTGGGTCTGTTTAGAAAATCATTCTTAACAAAACCCATGTCTCAGATTTTTTCGTAAAAACTACCCCCGGCGAGGCTATTTTTAGCATTTCCAGAAAAGTGTCAGAACAGGGTCAAGTGCCCAGTCAATATTCAAGGTTTTCAGAATGCAGTACTCTCAGGTACAATACAAGACCAAAACAGTCTTATACCATGATTACCTGAAAACGACTGATACAGACTTATGGCAGAAAAATCCAGAGGTCAGTTCTGAAGACTTGGAGGGCATGAATCAAATCACATTGCAGAACATCGAAGAATCCGGTTTGTTTCAAGCAGCATCTATTCCAATCACCTTACAAAGCATCGAGCTTGTAATTGCTTGCATTAAGCATTACAACCCGACTACAAGAGAGATCCTGTCAGTTGACGGGAGGGTGATTTGCAGCTTGAAGCCAGTAGACATAGAGACTTGTTTTGCAATCCCACCATGCCCTACCAAGAAGGTCATATCAGTGACAGAATGCGAAAAGGCATTCGAGGCTTCAAAAGACAAGTGTTCGCTTATAATGGCTGAACATTGGCTGAAAACAAAGAGAAACAGTTTGCCCAGAGTAGTTGGTAGAGGAGAATTCAAAGACGAGTACGGAGTGCTAATCACCCTACTCAGCAGAGTCACTGGACAAGAGGAGGGAAAATCCTTCCAGCCGTGGATGTTCTACATTATTGGCAAGATAATCAGCAGAAAAGAACGTTACGACTGGGCCTCCCTGATCAGTGACACACTCCACCAACAATTCACTGGGTTTCTAGAAGAGCACCGTTTCCACATGTGTTCATACCTGGTCTACCTGATAGCCTTCCAAGGCGATTTCAGAACATTAAACACTGTGGGAACCCTGGGTGTGCAAAAGGTACAAGAATACTTTCCTCGCTTGGAGTTCACTCTAGCGGAAAGACATTTCAAAAGAATAAATGACCTTTTTACTATGCACACCGTGCACGAGCTAGACCATGAGATGCACGTGCGTATTTCACCAGCAGCTAAGGCAGCAATGGTGGACTGGGCGGATTGGTTCATACAATTCCCCACTTTCACCTACATACGCGTGTATGGCTATAATGGCCACCCCGCCATGATGCCACGTTACCCCTCAGATAGGGTAGTGTTCATGGAATTCCTGAGGCAATTGGCCGATGTTCACTCTTACCTTCGCGTAAAGAAAAAGGCTGCAGTGAACTTTCCTCTTCAGATGGGACTCTACAGATGCAGAACAGCAGCTGATGCAAGGTTGATAAGCCAAGAAATAGTGAGATTTAATCTCAAGTACCTCATCGACAGGAGGCCATCCTATGACCCCAGAGGCATCTTCGCAGCTCACCTTGAGCAAAGATCATCACATGAACCTTTCATGGAAGATTTTGGGTCAACTGCGAAGATGAGTTCGAAGTGAGAAGAAGGAACCATAGCAGATTCAAGCTCTCACAGATTGCAGAATTCATGTCAGAAGACATCGAGGGCTTATCTGAAGACGAAGGAGAAGTTATTCTTTCTTCCTTCTTCACGGGTCTAGTGGATTCACAACCACTCGGCAAGGTAGACTGGTACGCGAAAGAGAGTACGTCTATTGAGGAAAGAACGGGTAGAGTAGTTCGACACAGTCAACTCTACCTGGACAGTAAAAGGACAAGGAAGGTAGTACTTCCCCGATCAGAGCCGCCAGCGGTTCAGTCTACACTACCTTCCACGTCTAGGAGGAAACCCAGACAGAAGAAGATGAGCTTTCCTCCAGAAGGAATGCGGATGTCAGGAAGCACATGGGGGAGAAAAGGAATTGCCAGCACAAGCCGGCAAGAGGTACAGGTGGAGACAGCCACCAATTTGCCTGAGACAGTTGAGACCGCTGCAACTACACAAGAACCAGTGATTGAAATAATCGCTGTAGAGGCGGAAACCATTGTAGAAGAAGTTGTAGCAGAAGCGGTGCCAGTGATAGAAACAGAGCCACCATCTTCACCACCATCACAGAGGTCACAAAGTCCTATTGATTTGGACTCGCCACCACGAGACATTGCCACGGCACAGTCTCGTTCTTCTAGCATTCAGGGGACCTATGTTCCTCCTCCCAGCGATGCTAGCCGAGATTCTATCTGGCTGGAAAGCTCGCTTGGGAGAAAGAGGGAGAGGCCTTCATATCAGCTTGACTTCTCTGAATTCCATCATGCCCCACAAGACATGCCGGTAAAGAAGTTGAAGAAGCAGACACATGTAGAAAAGAATGCAGAGAACGAGGTCATCATAGAGACTGCTGCCCCACCTGAAGACAAAGATATACATAATGTGAGGGTTGAGGATTTCACGCTTTCAAAGGTGAACCTTGGAAAGACCACTCGACAGGTGGAGGCAGACCTTCTTGGAATTGCCTCGGCGAGTGTCAAAGAAAGGATGACAAAAGATGGACAAGACAAAGCAGCCTTGAAGGCTGAAATCCGTCAGCTAAAGTTGTACATTTCTAGTTTGATACATGACACTCCAAACTCCTCGGCTTTGCCTCAAGGACTGTTGGATCTCCCAGCTGAAAGGAACCATCATCAGTTGATTACATACGGTAAACACTTGAGACGCCAAGTGGATGAGTTTGTTGTCAAAGGGCGGTGTGTGTTGACAGAAGCATATCAGCTGAGAGACAGAGCACATGGACTTCGATCAGAAATCCAGAAGTCAGATATAAAGGCAGCTCAAGAGAGGCCGAGAGAGGAGGCGACAGTTGCTGATTTGCAACAAGCATATGAATCAGTTACGACCACAGAAAATAAACACCATCTCTTTGAGTGGAAAGAACAGGTGGCATACAAGGTGAGAGCCTATGATGCCAACTCTGTGGAGCTGATTGACTATAGACGCTTCGTCGCCAATATTATCAACTTCGCAAGAACGTTGGTAATATCCTTCCCGGAGTTAGAATATCAGCGGGAAGGAGGAGAATATGTGGAACTTGAAACCGTGCAGACACGATTCCAGGATGTCATCCGATCTTCATTCCTTGAAGATCCCAATGGCTGCAAATTAGCCAAAATTGCAGCCATGTCTGTCCAGTTAGATGAAGCAGCTGCCCAATGCATAACCTATCATCAGCAGCTTACGACGGGTGAAGAAATGCTTAGACGCCACATGGTCATCTTGAAGAGCATTAATTGCCCGGAGGCCGAAGAGGTCAATGACTGGATAGAGACTTTGTTGACCAGTGGTGAAGAGGTGTAAAGCACCAAGGGAGGACGTCCTACCCTCCAAATAGCATTAATTATGACTGAAGTCAACTTGATGCCTCTTTCCAAGTTGACTCCAGATCTCCACAGATCATGCATGTCAGATCCCACTACTCTAGGATGTCTATTTGACTCCCACGATTTGTGGATCTCAGATTTCCTCAAAAGGTGGATGTCTATTTGGAGACACATTTGTAACATAAGTTCACTTTTAGTTAGGTGTCAGTCAACTGAGGTAGACTTCCAGTTTGACTTTTGTTTAGTTTCAGTTAACTGAAGTAGATTTCCAGTTAACTGTTTGCTCACCTACATTTAGACATAGAATAATATCTTGCTGATTGGCAAGAACTGTTTGTTAACTCAAGGAGATTTTAGGGTTGCCTACTCCTTTGAGTTCCTATAAATAAGAGCCTTAGGTTCTTTATTTGTTTAACCTTTGTTTGCTAGCAAAATTGCTGCGCCACTGTTGCCAGAGTTCGCTTGTTTATATCTGTTCACTCTTGGATGAGAGTTCGTTGGTTGATCGCAATTGTGCATGATTTCGTGCCTTTGCTGTCCCGACCTTTGTAATTCTTTGAAGAATCTTAAAGAATAAATCAGATGGTGCAAGCTTGATTGATCTAATTATTTGAGTTATTCAAAGTCTTGTTTTTAAATAGTGCATTGTTTCAATCTCCTCCTTGGACAGGTGTCGTCGCCTCCTTGGATATTTTGTCATCAATCATTATCGTTTGATGTTGTTTAATGATCTTTCTTGCAGCCTAGACTTTGGACAGGTGTCGTCACCTCCTCGGGAATCCTGTTAGAAAGGCCATCGTTCCTTGTTGTTTCCAGTGAGCTGCTTCCAAGCCTATACCTCGGATAGGGGTTCCTCCTCCTTGGCAAGTCTCAGATCCAGTTTACCGTAACGAGTGTTTGCTTGTATCGAGCCCTATCTTGGTATATATCCGAAGGTTCAGAGCCTCGGCCATATTCCATTGAGACGGAGGATTCAAGTGATCCAACCATACCATTTCGCTCCTATGCCCTCATGCTCTGTTTTTCTTGAGGAGGTAGGATAGTTTAGAAGCTTAGTTAGTCGTAGTTAAGATCTGCGGAAACCAGAGAAAAAGCTTAGCTACGGCGCATTGGTTTATGCACCCTTGTGTCCTACCGCTGAGTAAAAAAGATAGGAAATCTTAGTACACCTTTTTTTTTACAGTAGAAAATCAGCAAAGAGAGATCTTCCTCTCTATAATCCGAAGAGCATGTACTAACACACTTGCAATAGCTGTCCGTTTCCAATAAGCACTCCAGGGGTGCTAATTGAAACGCCAACAGTTTTCTGGCGCCCACCGTGGGGCAACGAGGCATAAAACTTCAAGAAAAGCTTAACGCTTTAATGACACGAAATGGGCATCTGGCGTCCTTGGGCACCAGTTGAACAACCTGATCTTGCTCCAGCAACTCTCCAACCAGATCTTACATTCATTGAAGGAGAGCAGACGGACATCATCAGTAGCTTGCGTACTTTCATCTTTGAAAAGAATACATCACCAGCTCAGTGGAGAGCCGCAGCTATTACTCTGGACGAGGAAGAAAGAAAGGCTGACCTTGCAGCTGAGAGACCAGTGTTACCACCACCCGCGTGGCAGTAAGCATCCTGGCTCACCAAGTATACGTGCGGAGGAGAAATAATCCCCGTTTTCAAGAAGACATCGGAGAAGCATCCGATATTGAGCAAGTCTTTGAAGAGGTTCCTGAACACTTCCTAGAAGAACACCAGCAAGAACCTCCAGCTCAAGCAATGGCAGACAACCGTCTCCATGATGACAATGCCCATAACAACGGCATTGGCAACAACGGCAATGGTCGTAACAATGGTCGTAACAATGGCCGTAACAACGGCAATGACGATAATGATGGCAATGGCAATGGCAACGATAACGGTAACGGCAACTACAACAACGGATATAACCTATTCGGCAATGGCCGTAATGCAAGACCCGTGAGGCGCCAAGCACCTTTGCCATGGGGTAATAACATTGGCCCCTTGGCCTTACAAGGCAATCATGACCTTCCAAAGGGATCGCGAAAGCACTTTCCAAGATTTTTCGGTGACGGGGCTAAACACCCCGACGAGCATCTATCAGCGTTCACAGCGGCTTGCTCCGTTCTGTCCGTGCCACATGAAGATATCGCCGCTCGACTCTTTGTCGAAACTCTTGAAGCAAATGCTTCCGATTGGTTCCATCACTTACCAGCTGGAGCAATCAGAAACTGGGAGGACATGAGTGACAAATTCTTAGCAAGGTTCAAACCTGCCGAAGATAGTCACCAGTTATTTGCCCGTTTATCTCACGCTAAGATGGAGCCTACAGAACCGATGAGAGAGTTCGTAGCAAGGTTTAATCGCCTAGCTACACGTCTTTCTCACACACTCAACCCATCAGAAGAGATCCTGATGAGCAGCTTCGTCAACGCCCTACCCTCAGAGATAGCCTTTTTCATCAAAGGAAGTCACGAAGATGACTTACAAACTGCACAAGAAAAAGCTATCGAGATCGAGGATCACATGATGACCACGGGAAAGATGAAGGGAGATGCTATCAGCCCACTGGTCCAAGCATCAGCAGACCCATTGCTACAGAAGGTAGCAAATGAGGTGACTATTCTGAAAAGACAGTCACCCAATCAAGGGCAGCAGGTACTGCCCACACCACAACAGTACCAACCTCAGCAACAGTACCAACCTCAGCAGCAGTACCAGCCTCAGCAGCAGTACCAGCCAAAGAGAAATAATTTCCAACCTTTCAACAACAACAACAACTACAAACCTCGAAATCAAGGACCTTCACAAAGAGGAGCAGAGGCCGAGAAATCTAATATGTTCTGCTGTTTCCATGATACAGACGAACATACCGGATCCACATGTCCTGAGAATCAAAGGCTAGACCAGATCATGGGATATGCCGGAGAGCGAGTTCCAAGCTCAAATTCAGTACCTTCAAATGCGAATGTTGTCTCACCACAACCGGACAACTTCGATGGCGACTCCGCAACGGGATACTTTCATAGCGAACCCGAAAATCAAGAAGAAGAAGATTACCGTCAGTACTCTCTTGCTGTCAACCATGAAAGCATGTCAACGCCTGTATTCACTCGCGCTCAACATTTCAAAGCACAGAAAGAAGAAGAAGACAGACGGAAGTCAAATGAAAAGGGAAAAGAAGCTTCCACTTCTAATCCCAAGTCTACACAAGAGAACGTCACACAAAACCCTCAAGATCCGTCTTCGACGAACTTTGACATTGTGACGTCTATGATGAAGACGAAGGTACAAATCTCTCAGCTGGAGTATCTCCAGGATCATCCCGATCAAATCGATCGGATTCTCAAAGTAGTACAAAAGCAGGCCATCATCCAGCCTACGTTGCTAGCATCTACCGTATCAGCGGAAGAAAAGCCAAAACCCTTCTACATATCTTTGTATATGGGAGGTTATAAGCTCAACAACTGCATCATCGACTCTGGAGCATCGGACAACGTCATGCCTTTGCAAATCATGAACTCATTGGGACTATCATGCACCGAAACTCACGACAAGTGTTATTCACTTGAATCAAACCCGGTGCCGTTAGTCGGCCAATTGAAAGACGCACAAGTAAGACTAGCGTCCTGCCCAGAGAAGAAGATCATGATGACCATCCTCATAGCTGACATTCCAATCAGTTATGGAATGTTACTAAGCCGAAGTTTTTGCAAAGATCTCGAAGGCGAGATTCAAATGGATTGGTCATATGCGACCATTCCACTAAAGAAAGGTAGTTTCAAGTTGGAACCAGAGGCTAAGTCAAAATTCACAGTGGTGAAATCTCCGGATCCCCAAGCACAAGTGCTACATCAAAGTACGGGTCCGGGCACATATGCCATGCTGACTGAAGTAACCGAAGAAGAAAAGAGGGTTGCATTTGCCACGAATACATCAAATGAAAGATCAAAGATGTGGACAATGCAATTCGATGGAAGTTGCTCAACAGCAGGCTCAGGAGCGGGAGTTGTCATTACCTCTCCTGAAGGAGTTTTATATCCATTTGCTTATCGCTTGCAGTTCGATAACACGAACAACACTGCAGAATACGAAGCGCTTATACTAGGCCTCAAGAATGCAAGGGATATGGGTATAAAATATCTTCAAGCAGAAGGTGACGCAGAGTTGATCGTACAACAGGTCAGAGACCGCTATCAAGTCAGAAAAGGCCGCCTTCAAGCTTACCGACAAAGGGTGTGGAATGCTATTGATTGGTTCGAAGCATTCAACATCAAGTACATTCCACGCGAGAAAAATAGCAAAGCAGATGCCCTTGCGGTATCCGCTGCACTCTTCATGCCTCATTCTGATTTCCGTCAGAATGCCTTCGCTATTGAGCTCGTGTACAGACCATCCGTCCCCGACAATTGTGAAAATTGGCAGGTCTTTGATGATGATGATGACATCAAAGAGTTCCTCTGCATGGGGGACAATTACAAAGAACTATTCTTTGAAGGAAGTACCTCTCCTTTCAAAGAATCCATAGCAGAAGATTCTGAAGCAACGGAATCCGGCATCATCCAGCTAAGAGGTAACAACATCCCCAAGGGCCTAGTATCCTTGGAGGATATATTCGACAAGCATGATAGACGCGTGCAAAATCAAAGAGATTCAGCTAGCAAAACATCCGCTGAGTATAGTCAAATCAACATTGGCACCGAAGGTAAGCCTCGGCTTGTCAACTTGGGAAAAGGTTGCACTGTGGAGGAAAGCAACAACTTTGTCTCCCTTTTCAGACAATACAAGGATGTCTTTGCATGGACTTATCAAGATCTAAAAGTCTTCACGCCAAAGGAATTGTCTCATACAATTCCACTCAAGTCAGATATCAAGCCTTTTAGGCAAAAGCAGAGGCACTACAACCCGCGTGTTCAAGATACAATCTACGCGGAGGTACAGAAGATGGTGGACGCCAAGATCATATTTCCAATCCATCATTCTACCTGGGTGTCCAATATTGTTCCTGTGCGCAAAAAGAACAGAGAAATTCGGATTTGTGTTGACTTCAGGAACCTGAACCAATCGTCATTAAAGGACAATTATCCTTTACCTATCATGGAGCATACCTTGCAGACGGTTACCGGATCGGAGATGTTATCATTACTTGATGGCTTTTCCGGGTACAATCAAATTGCGGTGGCTAAGGAGGATCAAATCAAGACAGCATTCACCACCTCGTGGGGAACGTTCGCCTATGAGAGGATGCCCTTTGGCCTCATCAACGCCGGTGCCACCTTTCAGCGAGCCATGGACTTGGCGTTTGGAGATCTAAAGAACAAAGTGATAGTCGTCTACCTTGACGACCTTACTGCTTTCTCACGGAAGCGGCAAGATCATTTTCAACACTTAGTGAAAGTGTTCGAGAGATGTAGGTATCACCACATATCCTTGAATCCAAAAAAGTCTATCTTTGCGGTGACGGAAGGCAAGTTACTAGGCCATATCGTCTCCAAAGAAGGAACTCGAATCGATCCTGATCGGGTGGATTCTATCAAGAACCTATCTCTCCCAACCAATACTACTCAGGTGCACTCTTTCTTCGGAAAGATAAACTTCATTCAAAGATTTGTACCTGACTTCTCAGAGCTGACCAAGGATATATCAGCAATGATGAAGAAGACGGCCGCCTTCAAATGGACCGACAAAGGAAAAAAGGCGTTCGTCAAGATTAAAGAAGCCATCAGTAAGGCACCAGTGCTGGTTCAGCCCGATTTCAGTAAGGAATTCATTCTTTATTGTTACGCGTCAGAGTACACTCTTTCTGCCATACTAACCCAGAAGCTGAATGAGGAGTCGGAATCGCCAATTGCTTTTATGAGCAGTAGTTTCAAAGACAGCGAATCCCGTTACTCCCAGATTGAAAAGAACGCCTATGCTGTCGTGAGAGCTGTAAAGAATTTTAGATTCTACATCTTAAATGCTCGCACCACAGTCTATGTCACCGATCCTGCAGTCAAAAGTATCCTAACTCAGCAGGAGATGGGGACTAAAAGAGGCAACTGGATCGCCAAGGTCCAGGAATATGACTTAGATATCAAGCCGACCAAACTCGTCCGCGGGAGAGGTCTATGCCAGCTCATGGCGGAAGACGGTGATCTAAAGTATCAGGCGGCTGATGGCGTAATAGGAACAGAAACCGAAGAAGACCTTCCAATGGTCTTGTTGGTTGATTCTGCCGAGGAGTGGTACTCAGAACTATGGTACTACGCAACCTATGGAGAATGTCCAAACCACTGGGACAAGCAGCAGAAAAGAACCCTGAGGTTAAGAGCACAAAACTATGTGCTGCGAGGCAATGTTCTATACAAGCGTGGACTTGATGGAACATTCCTGCTTTGCGTCAGTAGAGACCAACAACGCCGATTGTTGGAAACATTTCACAACGAAGCATGCGGTGGCCACTTTTCATCAAGGGTCACAGCATTCAAAATTCTGCGAGCACAGTTCTTTTGGCCAACTCTGTTCCGTGACGCATATGAATGGGTGCGACAATGTCAACAGTGCCAACATTTTGTTGGCAAAATCAAGCTAGCAGCCATTCCATTGAGGCCAGTAATAATAGATGCCCCATTCCAGCAATGGGGTATCGACTTCATAGGTCCGATAAACCCACATTCCAGTAAGGGGCATGTCTATGTCCTTACGGCAACGGATTATTTTACCAAATGGGTTGAAGCCGTGCCTACGAAGAATGCTACTTCCGAAGTTGTGTGCACATTCCTCAAAGAAAACATCATCACACGCTTCGGAGTACCAAGAAAGATCGTGACCGACAATGCTACAAGCTTCTCATCAGAGGAGTTAGTAGAATTCTGTTTTGACTACGGCATCACACTGTCCCATTCTTCAGATTACTATCCACAAGGCAACGGACAAGCCGAATCATCCAATAAGAACATAGTCACGATCGTGCGCAAGATGGTTGAAACCAATCAACGGTCTTGGCCCATCAAGTTATACGACGCTCTTTGGGCTGATAGGATCACACCCAAGAGAGCTATCGGCACTTCCCCCTTCATTATCATATACGGCACCGAAGCGATGCTACCCATCACTTTGGAGTTGTCAGCTTTACAACTGGCATCCGCAATAGAAGATGAAGAGTTCAAGGATCCAATCCAAAAGCGCATCTTGTGTCTGACACAACTGCAAGAAGAGAGGGTGGAAGTTGTTGATAAAATCACTCAGCACCAACAAAGAGTGAAGAAGATCTTCGACAAGAAGGCTCGGCAACGAGACTTTGAGATTGGAGATAGAGTCCTGTTGTGGGACAAGAGACACGAACCAAAAGGAATGCACGGAAAATTTGACTCCCTTTGGTTGGGCCCGTTCCTGATACATGATGTTGCAGGAGAGAATTCTTACATTCTCTCACATTCAAACGGGAGGCTCTTTCCACTGCCCTACAATGGGCAGTACTTGAAACATTTCATTCCTTCGGGGATGGGGTGAGTATATTGTAGATAAATTTTTCGCTTTACCGTTATGTTGTTATGTTTTTCCCCGTTCCGTAAAGTATTGTCGTGTTTTAGGTGATTTCTTTTAGGTAGTCTTGTTTTAGGTGAATAAATAGGTGAGACCCAATAATGAAGGTGAACTTCAAGTTCTTATGTGAAATAGGAAATGAGTCCTGACCCCGTTACCCAACTAATAAAAGTACTGGTCTACGAAACTTCAGATTCTCGGTTCTCCTATGCCGTAGGTATCCGACATGGTCACCAGACGGAGCCTATGTTATACCCAAAATGAAATTTTTGGCATTCTGCTTAAATTAAGCTAAACAACGTAAAAATGCCATCTAAAGTATGTTTTAGGTCAAACCAAATATGAAATCCTTGTGGGTTTCTGTCAAGGAACCTATGGTTAAAATTTTGAAAAAACGAAAATTAGGGTTTTACACCCCTATTTTTATGGAAACCCTAAAAATAGGACCTTCCCGGAAATGATTGAAAATAATTCTGATAGGCTTAATTGCCTTCACGATCACACTGATCAAGTCAGAATTATCAAAAAATATGTTTTACTCTGGTGGGTCTATTTCTATTTTTCAGGAACAAAGTTAAGAGCTCCGCAGCCATTAATGGCAGATTGGCCAGTACCAGGTGCTGAAAGCTAAACCTCAAAAGCTTCAACGAAGAAACCATGGCGGAAAAAGATAAAAATGATGACGTTCAACGAAGGAGATTCTCAAAACGAAAAAGGCCAAAATTTGGCTAAGTCTGGAAGGTGCACGTTTTGTCTACCAAGGCAAAACACAGTCTACAGTGGCTAAAAGCGCCCCTCTTGAAGAAAGGCGCCCTTGAACCTCAGAGGGCAAATCAAACCATCTGGCAGTGTCAAAACAGTCGTCCTCTTCACTTTCATACTAGCTCGACAACGAAACAATCAGCAAGATTATCTGATTCAGCAATCATTGACCGACCGTCAGCGAAGTATGGAGGATCCATTGACGACAGAAGTGCCAAATCTGAAAGCTTCAAGGTAAAAGCGCCCTTGCTGGCCAGGGGCGCCCCTCAGTTGCAGACATTAGATGAATCCAAGAGCTGTAGCTTTATACATGATATCTTTCCAGCTTCCTCCCGGCCACGCGATCAATCTAACAGCAAGTCCACAAGACACACCAGACGATCACGAGACGAGATCAAGCAGAAAAAGCCAAATTTGAAAAACTGGAAAGAGAAGCCAGAAAATGGCTAAGGCATGGCTAAAAGCGCCCCTCTCAAGGAAAGGCGCCCTTTCCTAAAGGTGTCCAGATTCAGCCGGAATCTTCACTACCTCCCAAGACGACCTTCTCAGCTATGACCTATCTCGTCAGCGAGACTATCAGCAAGAACTTCCGACAAATCAATCAACTGATGAAAAAGGTCAAAGGCTGGCAGTCCACAACCAAGATAAAACTAGGCAAAAGCTAAAAGCGCCCCTGCTGGCCAGGGGCGCCCTTTAGTTTGGAGGCCCAAAACTTGCCAGCTGCCACTGCAAAGTCAGGCATCGCGAACAAGACTGAACCAGCTACCCGACACATCATCAAGCAGAATCATCTGATTCATCAAACATCGGGAACGTCAGATCAAAGCAAAGAGGGTCCGAAAAGGTCAAAACGAAGAACGAGTCAGTGAAAATTGACTAAGGCATTGTCAAAAGCGCCCCTTTCAAGAAAAGGCGCCCTTCTTTCTGGAGGCCTAAACTCAGTTTTCTGAGCTAACCTCTCCCAGGCGTATCTAATCACATTGATCCTGCCTCAACAACAGAACTGTCAGATACTGCTCGAGATCAACCGAGCAACCTGAATCGAAGATCAAACAGGAGCACTTCAGCTTGCAAAATAAGCAAAAAAGATCAAACTCAAGGTTGGACGCCTAAAGGAAAGTCAAACAGAAATGTTGACTTGAGTTAGCAAATTTGGAGCCAAAAGAGAGAAAAACACTCCACAATCAGTGGAAATCATCTTTTAGAACTCCAAATCAGGACTGAATGATGAGTTATCTTCCATACTTTGTGGATCTTAACCCTAATTGCTTTATATTCATGCTAGGCGTCCCTTTTCCTCAGGTTGAAGGATAAAACATCAAGTAGCTCCCAAGAACAAGTTTTCAAGATCTGGCAGGGGTTTTGAACGGATCTTCAATATTTTTGAAGATAATTGGCAGTAAAAGCATTCTTCTCCCAAGATTGTTTCCAGAGACAGATTATTACAAGTGGCAGTTTATAACTTCCAATCCATCTTCTGTCTATTTCCTCTACTTCTGCCTATATTTCTTTTGCATGTCACAGGAAACGACAGATTTTCACAGATCTGACCAACTGGGTATGATCAGCACAGCTTTTTCAACAAAACCCACATGGTAGATTTTTTCAGAAAAAGTAGCCCTGCTGCCCCTATTTTTTAGGGTTTCCGGAAAAAGTCATAAGATTGAAAAACGGACAAACTGGGTTTGTTTGGCTCTGAAGCACGAACAAAACCCATGTGTTAGATTTTTTCGAGAAAAATCACTTTCTGGTGCCCTTGCTGCCTCTGCCCCCGAAGGGCTCTTGCATGTCAAAGAAAAACTCGTTTTTTCGAATTTCTGACGATCTGGGTCTGTTTAGAAAATCATTCTTAACAAAACCCATGTCTCAGATTTTTTCGTAAAAACTACCCCCGGCGAGGCTATTTTTAGCATTTCCAGAAAAGTGTCAGAACAGGGTCAAGTGCCCAGACAATATTCAAGGTTTTCAGAATGCAGTACTCTCAGGTACAATACAAGACCAAAACAGTCTTATACCATGATTACCTGAAAACGACTGATACAGACTTATGGCAGAAAAATCCAGAGGTCAGTTCTGAAGACTTGGAGGGCAGGAATCAAATCACATTGCAGAACATCGAAGAATCCGGTTTGTTTCAAGCAGCATCTATTCCAATCACCTTACAAAGCATCGAGCTTGTAATTGCTTGCATTAAGCATTACAACCCGACTACAAGAGAGAGCCTGTCAGTTGACGGGAGGGTGATTTGCAGCTTGAAGCCAGTAGACATAGAGACTTGTTTTGCAATCCCACCATGCCCTACCAAGAAGGTCATATCAGTGACAGAATGCGAAAAGGCATTCGAGGCTTCAAAAGACAAATGTTCGCTTATAATGGCTGAACATTGGCTGAAAACAAAGAGGAACAGTTTGCCCAGAGTAGTTGGTAGAGGAGAATTCAAAGACGAGTACGGAGTGCTAATCACCCTACTCAGCAGAGTCACCGGACAAGAGGAGGGAAAATCCTTCCAGCCGTGGATGTTCTACATTATTGGCAAGATAATCAGCAGAAAAGAATGTTACGACTGGGCCTCCTTGATCAGTGACACACTCCACCAACAATTCACCGGATTTCTAGAAGAGCACCGTTTCCACATGTGTTCATACCTGGTCTACCTGATAGCCTTCCAAGGCGATTTCAGAACATTAAACACCGTGGGAACCCTGGGTGTGCAAAAGGTACAAGAATACTTTCCTCGCTTGGAGTTCACTCTAGCGGAAAGACATTTCAAAAGAATAAATGACCTTTTTACTATGCACACCGTGCACGAGCTAGACCATGAGATGCACGTGCGTATTTCACCAGTAGCTAAGGCAGCAATGGTGGACTGGGCGGATTGGTTCATACAATTCCCCACTTTCACCTACATACGCGTGTATGGCTATAATGGCCACCCTACCATGATGCCACGTTACCCCTCAGATAGGGTAGTGTTCATGGAATTGCTGAGGCAATTGGCCGAGGTTCACTCTTACCTTCGCGTAAAGAAAAAGGCTACAGTGAACTTTCCTCTTCAGATGGGACTCTACAGATGCAGAACTGCAGCTGATGCAAGGTTGATAAGCCAAGAAATAGTGAGATTTAATCTCAAATACCTCATCGACAGGAGGCCATCCTATGACCCCAGAGGCATCTTCGCAGCTCACCTTGAGCAAAGATCATCACATGAACCTTTCATGGAAGATTTTTGGGTCAACTGCGAGGATGAGTTCGAAGTGAGAAGAAGGAACCATAGTAGATTCAAGCTCTCGCAGATTGCAGAATTCATGTCAGAAGACATCGAGGGCTTATCTGAAGACGAAGGAGAAGTTATTCTTTCTTCCTTCTTCACGGGTCTAGTAGATTCACAACCACTCGGCAAGGTAGACTGGTACGCGAAAGAGAGTACGTCTATTGAGGCAAGAACGGGTAGAGTAGTTCGACACAGTCAACTCTACCTGGACAGTAAAAGGACAAGGAAGGTAGTACTTCCCCGATCAGAGCCGCCAGCGGTTCAGTCTACACTACCTTCCACGTCTAGGAGGAAACCCAGACAGAAGAAGATGAGCTTTCCTCCGGAAGGAATGCGGATGTCAGGAAGCACATGGGGGAGAAAAGGAATTGCCAGCACAAGCCGGCAAGAGGTACAGGTGGAGACAGCCACCAATTTGCCTGAGACAGTTAAGACCGCTGCAACTACACAAGAACCAGTGATTGAAATAATCGCTGTAGAGATGGAAACCATTGTAGAAGAAGTTGCAGCAGAAGCGGTGCCAGTGATAGAAACAGAGCCACCATCTTCACCACCATCACAGAGGTCACAAAGTCCTATTGATTTGGACTCGCCACCACGAGACATTGCCACGGCACAGTCTCGTTCTTCTAGCATTCAGGGGACCTATGTTCCTCCTCCCAGCGATGCTAGCCGAGATTCTATCTGGCCGGAAAGCTCGCTTGGGAGAAAGAGGGAGAGGCCTTCATATCAGCTTGACTTCTCTGAATTCCATCATGCCCCACAAGACATGCCGGTAAAGAAGTTGAAGAAGCAGACACATGTAGAAAAGAATGCAGAGAACGAGGTCATCATAGAGACCGCTGCCCCACCTGAAGACAAAGATATACATAATGTGAGGGTTGAGGATTTCACGCTTTCAAAGGTGAACCTTGGAAAGACCACTCGACAGGTGGAGGCAGACCTTCTTGGAATTGCCTCGGCGAGTGTCAAAGAAAGGATGACAACAGATGGACAAGACAAAGCAGCCTTGAAGGCTGAAATCCGTCAGCTAAAGTTGTACATTTCTAGTTTGATACATGACACGCCAAACTCCTCGGCTTTGCCTCAAGGACTGTTGGATCTCCCAGCTGAAAGAAACCATCATCAGTTGATTACATACGACAAACACTTGAGACGTCAAGTGGATGAGTTTGTCGTCAAAGGACGGTGTGTGTTGACAGAAGCATATCAGCTGAGAGACAGAGCACATGTACTTCAATCAGAAATCCAGAAATCAGATGTAAAGGCAGCTCAAGAGAGGCCGAGAGAGGAGGCGACAGTTGCTGATTTGCAACAAGCATATGAATCAGTTACGACCACAGAAAATAAACACCATCTCTTTGAGTGGAAAGAACAGGTGGCATACAAGGTGAGAGCCTATGATGCCAACTCTGTGGAGCTGATTGACTATAGACGCTTCGTTGCCAATATTATCAACTTCGCAAAAACGTTGGTAATATCCTTCCCTGAGTTAGAATATCAGCGGGAAGGAGGAGAATATGTAGAACTTGAAACAGTGCAGACACGATTCCAGGATGTCATCCGATCTTCATTCCTTGAAGATCCCAATGGCTGCAAATTAGCCAAAATCGCAGCCATGTCTGTCCAGTTAGATGAAGCAGCTGCCCAATGCATAACCTATCATCAACAGCTTACGACGGGTGAAGAAATGCTTAGACGCCACATAGTCATCTTGAAGAGCATTAATTGCCCGGAGGCCGAAGAGGTCAATGACTGGATAGAGACTTTGTTGACCAGTGGTGAAGAGGTGTAAAGCACCAAGGGAGGACGCCCTACCCTCCAAATAGCATTAATGATGACTGAAGTCAACTTGATGCCCCTTTCCAAGTTGACTCCAGATCTCCACAGATCATGCATGTCAGATCCCACTAATCTAGGATGTCTATTTGACTCCCACGATTTGTGGATCTCAGATCTCCTCAAAAGGTGGATGTCTATTTGGAGACACATTTGTAACATAAGTTCACTTTTAGTTAGGTGTCAGTCAACTGAGGTAGACTTCCAATTTGACTTTTGTTTAGTTTCAGTTAACTAAAGTAGATTTCATTTAACTGCTTGCTCACCTACA